>OX596211.1:13378731-13824731 GCA_951394215.1 Glyphodes perspectalis | reverse complement strand
CGGCACTCTGCGCTATCTTCCCTTAACCACTGCTGTGTGCAATTATCCCAACAATGTTGTGTATTATACATTGTAGTAGAAGTATAAGTGCAAGTGTGGATCGGTAACTGCATCGAATACTGATTACTTGTAATGTATCATGTTTAGTTTATAATTATGCTTTGGTTATTATTAATCATAATTTACTTAGTGACAATTTTTAAGGTAAAATTTTATGTCCACTGATAAATTCATTAAATCATGTTATAACTTTTATACGATACATGTACACAACTGGTCTGGGTGTGTCTGACACCGAAATTTGCATTGCTTCATTGACACAGGTGAATTATTAAGACTTACTTGTAAGAGAATAATGATAACTTTATGTCTACTTAATGCAAGTGTAAACGTTCTAGAAATCTCGCACTGTTCGGTCAATTTTGTAAAAAAATAAAATAAATTTAATTTGAATTTTGTTTTTCATTCTAAGTTTGTTTTTTTAGAGTAAAACACAGATTTGCAATAAAAAATAATTTATATAATTTGACTTACAGTATGGTAAACTCGGTAGCATAATTAACAAAATTATATAAACACTGAAAATATTCAGCAAATATATTTTATAAACTGGCAATAAAGCATCTGTATTCTTATTTCTCGTGAACGGAACCTGCGAACAAACAAACGGTACTTAGCCACGAATATCGTGCGGGAAACAGACTTCAATGTGATACCCATGTCATACCTATTGTATATCTGACTGGCCCGTAGGTCGAGTGGACAGAGACCCCGGGTTCGAATCCCGCTAGGGGAAAATGGTTTGTGTGATGAACATTGACATTTGTACTCGAGTCATAGATGTTTATAAACGTATTTAAGTATGTCTATCCGTTCACCTAGTATCCATAGCACAAGCATGAGCTTAGTTTGAAACTAGGGAATGGTGTGTCAGTTTGGAGAATTTATTTATTTAAGCTCGGTTTCTACTTTATATATTTAAAATGCGTACCATATATCATATCATCTTATCAGCTTTTTTATTAAACGTGTAAAACAACTAATAAGAATTAGATAGTAAAAATATCTTATTGATCTTCGATCTTGTTATGGCATCATCTCATTACCATAAATAAATAAATTTATCTTCTTTATTCAATAATATTTGAAACATGAATATCACATTGAATATGAAATATAATTTTACTAAATCTATTACTACCCCTTGTGTCAAACCACCATAATTGTTTTGCTGTGTTGGTTATTTAAACCATTCTAAATTACTTTGGATCATGAATCAAATGCTCTTCGTTTCCATCAAAATAAGCTTGGCCAAAAAATACGCCATACTTCCCGGCAGAACCACTTTTGATTTAACTAGTATATGTTACTCACAAAAATCTATAAAATGTCCATAAAATTCTAGTCCTATTTAAAAAAATTGTCTCAGGTTTCGCCGTATTTTTGTATTGAAAGAGGTTGCGCTGTGGCGTATTCTTCTAGCGAAACCACCACGATATATCTATTACTATGCATAGTATAATAAAATATATGGTATAAAATAATTCTATAAAAAAATTATATTCAATTGGGAGCCCTAAATCATGAGCATCATCACTGGAATTTTAATATACGGGCAAAGCGGTACCTCAAGTTTTCTCTTCGAAATAGTTGCTAAACGCCTAGAGTAAAGTTCTTAGCAACATTAGCATTACATATCAGTCAAGAGGTAAAATTTAGTTGCTAAATGCCTAAACTAAAGTTAATTAGAGCATCTAATTCAATATAGAATTGTTATAGAATTATGTGATAACATATATTCGATTATATTAAGCATAGTAATAGATATATCGTGGTGGTTTCGCTGGAAGGATACTCCGCAGCGCAACCACTTTCAATAAAAAAATACGGCGAAACCTGAGACATTTTTTTTTAAATAGGACTAGAATTTTATAGATTTTTGGGAGTAACTTTAAATACTAGTTAAATCAAAAGTGGTTCTGCCGGGAAGCATGATGTCAAAAATCTGCATCACAATTTGTACTAAATATCATCATTTATAATTACTAACTTCAACTAGGTAAGTATGTACACATAATTAAAATTAGATTTTTGGGAATTTTGAAATTCGAGAGCAAGTCCTAAACCACGATGGCGCTATCTATGGCGACGAATGGTATATGGGGTTTTGGGTGATTGTGTAGGCGACGAGCTAGGCACTTGTCACTACTTTTTCACTATTTTCCATCTAACCCAGCTAGTTTTATTTTGGCTGAATGTGGTCAGTGCTGGATCTAGCCGGCGCGGGGCCCGTAGCAAATGCTTACCAAAAGGCTCTTGTATAAAAAAAATCTTATTTGGATCTTTGTCCAATGGG
The DNA here is from genome assembly GCA_951394215.1 of Glyphodes perspectalis. Taxonomy (NCBI): domain Eukaryota; kingdom Metazoa; phylum Arthropoda; class Insecta; order Lepidoptera; family Crambidae; genus Glyphodes; species Glyphodes perspectalis. Next base: position 13,822,375 of record OX596211.1, on the reverse strand, counting down.
GTATCCGATTACAAATGTAAAGCGGGGCCCGTAGCATTTGCTACCTCCTGCTGTATGGCTAATCCGGCACTGAATGTGGTTAAAGTGGCCTGCTGCCCCTTTGACTTTTCTTACCCCTTCAGGGATCATGATGTTGTTTGTTTGTTTAAAACATTGTCAGTGGTTTCGATAGTAATTAATAGGGTAGGTAGTTAGTTAAGTACAGCAAATCCTAATGCCACAGTTAGTCACAGCCAAATCGTCGGGGATAGTGCAACGCCGTATAAGTAGTAGAATTCGCTGTAAGGTCTGACTTCGCCTATCCGACTCCCGACATAAAAAAATTGACCTTATGCTCTACACTGGTAGTTACGTGGTATTGATCTATCCTCGGCGATTAGGCAGCTAATGATATTACAAATAAATAATAGGCAGATATGTTAAGCGCTCGCACTTCGAATTTTCGAAAAGATCCCAATTAGGATCCTTTATCTACAGTCCAGTCCAGTGTAAATTACACATGATGTGTGAAATACTGGCTGTCTTTTTTATGTCTTGTTTATATCACGTTTGTCAATGTAGTGGAACTTTTGTCCGCCGAGGACTAAAATCTTCCAATAATATAATAAAATTCCCCCGAGGACTCGACGCACACGGTGTGCCGTCATTGTCCGCTGGAACCGACATCACTATTGAGCGCGTAACAAGGACAAAAATATCCCGTGTGCGTTGTTGTTCCTTGGCATGTATGTTATTACTTTTGTACGGTTCGGACTGTCGATGTCCCCTATTGTCCGGGGGCAGTCATAAACAATCTATTTCCACGTCAAAAAATCGTGCGGGCAAAAGCTCCTCGTCTGCGCGCACATAAAAAGCGTCATATGGTTTGCTTCGGAACATTTTTTTCGGTTGAAATGTAAGCGTAACATATCTACGATACAACATAGTTAACAGCAGCTAACTGTGGCAGCAGGTAAGGACTAAACGCGCAAGGCCGCGTAAGAGCGCACCTGCAGCTCACTCGTCGAGGCGCAGGCCGCTGACGGACAGGAAGGTGAAGGCGTTGTGCAGCGCCAGCACGGGCACGCACGTGACGCTCGCGCGCGCGCCCACGCGCCGCTGCGCCGCCGCCGCGCCCGCCACCAGCGTCGCCGCCGCCGGCGCGCTCCACACCTGAACCGTTACTTAATTACTTAATACCTTACTAATGTACTATATCACCAGAAAAACTGACGAAATCGTGTGAACCTACTACTAGTAGTAGTAAAAAAAAATTACATGCGCCATCAGGAATTATAAGGTAGTTTTACCTTTCGTATGTCGGCGAGAGGTATGTCGGAGGTATGTCGGAGCTAAACATTTTTACTAAGCGGTGTACCTATGACAGCACTATGTCAGTAGTCTTTAAGTAGTTTTAGAGGTATTGAAATTTATTTAAGGGTCTCGTCAAATAATGTCAATTGATCTCAAAGGTCAAATTAACATGATATATAATCGCGTCTCGGCTGGCACGCCTCTTTGCTCGACATGCCGGCCGGTAGAGGCACTCGCGCCGCACCTGGTAGAAGATGCGCATCTTGAGCGCGGGGAGGCGCGCGGCGTCGGGCGCCAGGCGCGCGCCGGCCAGCAGCTTGCGCAGCGCGTACTCCAGCACGAGCTGCACGTCGGCGGCGCGCATCTGCGACGCCAGCGCGCGGTGCGACTGGCACGCCTCCTCGCTCGGGAACGACAGCTGGCACGTCGACGGCGACGACCCTGACACACGGTAAACATATCGATCAATGGCAGCCTTGAGGTCGGACAACACGATACGTTAGTGGCGGCCTTGCGCTCGGAAGGATTAGTGACGCGGCAACCTACACATGGCACTCGGTACAGTCGGCAACAGGAGTAGCTGAACAAATTTGTTTTATGTCTATAGGAGTAAAATGTAACTGTAGTATACACACGTCATAAATATGTATTTACATATCATCACGCCCTTAATTCCCGAAGCGGTAGGCAGTGTCAAAGAAGGCAGCCAGTCCCCTCAAAAACATTAGGCCCAAAATAAAACTGGGCTGGTTTAGATCGAAAATTGTGAAAAAGTAATGACAAGTGGCTAGCTCGTCGCCTACACAAATTACATACCCATAACCCGATATACCATTAGTCGCCTTTTACGACATGCTAGGCAAGGAACATAGTTGGTACATTTTTTTTTAATCCTAGACTAACGACAGGTAACATTTTTCTTGATCGCAATTAATCTTTAATATAGTGTAGATATACGCGTACATATATGTATACGAAATAATACAGAGACCCGATGCTGATATAGAAGTATATCCAAAGGACAAGTGGCTTGACACTCGTCTTTCGAAAGGCTTCAGACCTCTTGCACTTCGCTGTAATATTATAATTGTGATGGAATTATCGTGTTACCAGAATCTACAAAACAATTAATGTTTCTGATCAAAAGCGTAAACATCACTCACCCGTGGCAACGTAGCATACAAATGCCGCAACAGTATTTTCATAGTTCCACCTCCTCGTGATGGCCACCTTGTATTCACCTACACTACAACCCGTCTCCTCATCTGAAAGTAACGATAAACATAATGAAAATCTTTTAAGTAAATACTACTGTGGCCTGTACGCACATCAACGCGTGTACGTTGCATCTATAATGTGGAAGATTAACATATTATTTGGGGGTCCATTAGCTACATGAGACATGAAAGGGGTCCTGCTCCACCTAAACGTCTGGGTCTCCCCCTAAAAGATCTCTCACGTTGAGCCCAGGCGTGCCAATCGAGCGCGGCGGCGCGTGCGGTAGGGGGCGGGTGGGGTACGCACAGTCGAAGCTGTTGTTGTCGGAGTGCGCCCAGGCGTGCCACTCGAGCGCGGCGGCGCGTGCGGTAGGGGGCGGGTGGGGTACGCACAGTCGAAGCTGTTGTTGTCGGAGTGCGCCCAGGCGTGCTACTCGAGCGCGGCGGCGCGTGCGGTAGGGGGCCGGTGGGGTACGCACAGTCGAAGCTGTTGTTGTCGGAGTGCGCCCAGGCGTGCCACTCGAGCGCGGCGGCGCGTGCGGTAGGGGGCGGGTGGGGTACGCACAGTCGAAGCTGTTGTTGTCGGAGTGCGCCCAGGCGTGCCACTCGAGCGCGGCGGCGCGTGCGGTAGGGGGCGGGTGGGGTACGCACAGTCGAAGCTGTTGTTGTCGGAGTGCGCCCAGGCGTGCCACTCGAGCGCGGCGGCGCGTGCGGTAGGGGGCGGGTGGGGTACGCACAGTCGAAGCTGTTGTTGTCGGAGTGCGCCCAGGCGTGCCACTCGAGCGCGGCGGCGCGTGCGGTAGGGGGCGGGTGGGGTACGCACAGTCGAAGCTGTTGTTGTCGGAGTGCGCCCAGGCGTGCCACTCGAGCGCGGCGGCGCGTGCGGTAGGGGGCGGGTGGGGTACGCACAGTCGAAGCTGTTGTTGTCGGAGTGCGCCCAGGCGTGCCACTCGAGCGCGGCGGCGCGTGCGGTAGGGGGCGGGTGGGGTACGCACAGTCGAAGCTGTTGTTGTCGGAGTGCGCCCAGGCGTGCCACTCGAGCGCGGCGGCGCGTGCGGTAGGGGGCGGGTGGGGTACGCACAGTCGAAGCTGTTGTTGTCGGAGTGCGCCCAGGCGTGCCACTCGAGCGCGGCGGCGCGTGCGGTAGGGGGCGGGTGGGATACGCACAGTCGAAGCTGTTGTTGTCGGAGTGCGCCCAGGCGTGCCACTCGAGCGCGGCGGCGCGTGCGGTAGGGGGCGGGTGGGGTACGCACAGTCGAAGCTGTTGTTGTCGGAGTGCGCCCAGGCGTGCCACTCGAGCGCGGCGGCGCGCGGCAGGCCGCTCACGACGGCGCACTGCACGATGGCGCCGGCCGTGCGCCGCTCCAGCTGGCGCCGCGCCTCGCCCACGGCGCGCGCCCAGCCCGCGCTCACGTAGCACACGCTCTGCGGCAAAATGCTCATGGTTACATTGGCAACGAGCCAATATCATCCAGAAAATAGGAAAAATAAAAGCAACATCGGTTTTCACAATGGTTGAGAAAATTGTACAGAGATAAACAATTCGTGAATGAAGTTCTACGAAAGTGACCATCTGCGAAAATGACAACATGAGAAATTTACCATTTGAGAAAATGATTTTCGAAAGTGACCAATTTTTCGCTAAGACGATTTGCGAGGACTACTTTATGCGTCTTAATCATAAAATCGACGATGTTTACCCTATCCCATTTTTTTTTGGGCGGGATTTCCTTCACCTTTTTTGGGCGGGATTCGGCCCTTGAGCGAAATTTTGTCCGGGCAGCTTCTCCCGAACACTGTGTGATCCTACTGAGAATCAGCATCATCGGACCCTACCGTAGTTTGCATGAGAAGCTTTAGGAGGGTCCGAAAACGCCGAGCTGGCAGCTGGCGCGACAGGACAGGTCCGGTACCTGCACGACGCTGCGGATGTGCGCGCGCGGGTGCACGGCGCGGATGACGCGCGTGAGGTGGCGCAGCGCCAGCGCGCACTGGCGCCGCGCGCCGCCCGCCACCAGGCGCATGCTGCCCGGCACCAGCGCTATCTGCCCGCACGTGCCGATCACCTCGCCCACCTACACACACACACACGCATACGCAATTCAAATATATTATAACAAATAAAAGTTCTGTTAACTTATATTACAGCAGTGAATATGTTTGCTAAACCACACCGGTGGTCCTTCGAACCATATCCGGATCGAAGCTCCACTTGTTAAAAATAATGACTAAAAAATGGTTGTAAACCGCCTTACTAGTCCAACGTTTCTAAGGATTCTAAAATATTGAAATATTACCTACTGAATGGAATAGGTAACATATTAAGATAACTACTTACTTATTAAATACCACACTACACATATTACATATTATGGGAAATATATAGGTATACATATATAGAAAAAAAGACAATCATGTACCTTAATTGCTTGACTATAAGGGCCAATATTGGCTGGAGCCCAATGCGATATACCCTGCACATGCATCGTTATCCTCTCCTTCGAATTACAATTATCGTTATCCTGACATACAGGTACTGGTTTGTGCGCTACCTGGAGACAAATTACACAAGATTGTTAAATAAATAAAAAAGTCGAAAACACAAAATACTCTTTATTTATATATGTTTGAAACAAAAAATTATAAATCCTCAATTCAACAAGAAAATGAAGGAAGGAAGGAAGGAAGACATGCTGCGCTGACCCCAGATGACCTAGGAGAAGGGCAAGAGGATGATGAATATAAATCTACCACCGGAATGTTGCTTCTACCGAGAAATAAAACCGGCAATAAACTCGGTATTACTCTTTTCAACAACATCTTTTACAAAGGTGTATGGATCTCATATCTGCCTCTGAACCATGTCATAATGCCGGCTTGTCATACACCAAAATATTGTAAAATAAAGATGTTTACTAAATTAAAGCACAAATTAACCAGTCCAGAGCAGACCAGACCCCAAGGTGGCATATATAATAATTTATCTTTTGCTCAAGGCCTCGCCTGCGTGAAATTCGGTCTGTTAGAAAGACTGTCGTCTGTCCCGTGGTAAAGTATATAGATTATATTTTAACAGACACTTGACATATTTTTGGTTTTTCTTATGTTTATTAGTTAGGAGTATATTCTAAAGTCGTGACTGAGCACCGGGACCCAAATACTGAAGAATAATATGACACTGGTCGCGCATTGACACCTTGTGCTGCAAGCGTCTATGGTAAACCTAGCCCATTGGTTGTAGCACATCAGACGTACCGTAGGCTAGTTGCGTCATGATATAAAAAAGTTCTGAATACTCTGATGTAAAACTCACAGCGTCCAATATGAGTCCCACATCATCCGGCAGCGGGACCTGCACGCAGACCCTGGTGGGCGGGTTGGCGAAGCTGAAGTGCTCCTCGTACACCTGGTTCAGCGCCGCGTACTCCTCCATGTCGCGCATGTACACGTTCACCGAGCACACGTCCGTCAGCTGCATGTCTTGAGACTCCAGAAGGCCTGGGAATTGTTTGCGAACGATTAAACGGGACTTCAACTGCTGGCTCAAACGCCTGTTAGTGGTCGAGTTGGTGATTTTAGGAGCTGTCTAAACGCAATTCTTCCATAGATTTTGTACAGAAGTACTGAGATGTCACATAACAACATAGCATAGGTACTCAACTGACTGACTATGTAATGTTATCAAAGCAATTAAAAACAATATGTGAAAATAATAGTTAATGAAATTATTTAGGGTCTCCAATAATGTTTTAGTGGATATACCCCGGCCACTAACATCTTGGCCGGAGTAGGGACCTCCAATTCCAAAGGTCCCCGGGAGTCCCACACACCACCCTGCCCCCCCAGGTAGGGTGAAGGAGCGTAACGCATTTCCTAACGCAAAAAAAGGTCTTCAATAATATGTTCTATAAATTATATTATTATGTCTTGTAATTACTTGTGTACCATCCCTATTGTTTACCTACACGCGATTAAACGACACGAAGTTCAACCGACGACCACGAATAAAAGTAAAGAATAGTGTTGTATAGGATTCCTCAGAAGTTTACGAAAGTAATTACAAGCCTGGCAACACATCTGGGTATTTGGCACTGACATTTCATGTCTTCTTCTATATCTTACTAACGAATTCTTTATCTTTTCTTCCATATACGTACTGACTGGCTCGATAGCGCATTCGCAAAGTAGATATTAACTTCCACTCTCTTTTCAAATACAATACTGAATTTTATAAAGAAGTTGTCTTACAGCAAAGTCTTAATAAATACATAAGTATATTGTTTAATAGTCAATTAAAATCTTTTAAATAGCAGTTATAAACAATACAATAACTTGATAAACATTGTAACATAGCCGTCGGGCTAAATCATACATTTTATAAACTATGAAGCAATAATATTTCTTTATCTTTATAAAACAACTGTTTTATAAAACAACTTTTTTATAAAGATAAAGATGATTTTATATACCTCGACGAACTCATTGAGGCATATAAAATCATCGATTAGAACATCGCTTAGTAACACGCATCGATTAAAGACAGTATTTATCGTAAATCATTCTGTAATCGGTCGATTATTAAACATTATTGATAAGGCGGATAATAGTAGCAAAACGCTTAATCCATATATGCATTCACAATCTCAAATAAAAGCTTTCATCATCAAATGAGCTAAATTACACTATCCTGTATAATCGGCATCGACATATGTGGACCGAATTTCAGATTAATTATACCATGGGAAGTGCCTAATCGATTATCAATATTTTATCTGTAATATAAATAATAAATAAATAAATTCTTCAGACTGACACACCAATTCCCTAGTCCCAAACTAAGCTTATAAGCTTGTGCTATGGATACTAGGTGAATGGATAAACATACTTAAATACGTTCATAAACATCCATGACTCGAGTACAAAAATTCATGTTCATCACACGAAATATTTGCCCCTAGCAGGATTCGAACCCGCGACCCTTGGTTTCGTGGCCAGGGTCTCTGACCACTCGACCAACGGGCCAGTCATATAGTTTAAAAGCTAACAGCTATGAACTAGAAGCCTATAAACCAATGGCTTAGCTATCGGAAGGAAGTGAAATTGTATGTTGTCCCTTTAAAATATAAATAGCTAAGTGCCGCTCGAGTGAATGACTATACCTCATGCTAATTTATAACTAACTAAACTTCACACCACGTCCATAATTTAAAAAAAAAGTCCTATATAAGAGTAATACAAGAGTAATACCTTTTAATATAGAGCCACCTGAGATTAATGCGTTCATACAAACTTCTCCGCTTTATTATATTAGTAATAGCTTCTGCCCGCGGCTTTGCTCGCGTGGTACATCGATGAAACATAGCTTATGTGTTATTCCAATGTATAAGCTATACTATTGTAGGTTTCATTAAAATCCATGCAGTACTTTTTGCGTGAAAGAGTAACAAACATCCATCCATCCATACTAACTTTCCTGTTTATAATATTAGTAAAATAGTACTTATAGACAGAGATAGGATCCTAATACCTTTTCGGTTACCCTGCTATGAACATTAGCCACATCAGAACTATCATAAATGCGTGATAGACATATTATATTTCGCAATGTAAACTGACAAATCATCTATCAGCATTTATATTTACGATGATGATGACAAACAAACAAATTAGTATGCTTGAGACGACATCATAGGTTGAAGGTTGGACAAATAGATAATGTGAAATTCATTATCATACCGCGTAATGTATGTATGTGTGTAGTAACGATTGTAAATATTGTGCGTCTGTTACTCGGCCGTCAAGTAATGGTCAATGAGATGTTAATGTTATTTACTAGAATGTGTGTCGTCTGATATATAATCGATACCTACTTAGAAGGTATGGAATTATTATAATTGCGTGTGTCTGTCTGTCTAACGCCTTGACGTCTTCTAACTAACCGATTGTGATGAAATTTAACACACCTGAGTAAAAGGCATAGGCTACATTGTAAACAACACAAATATTTCTAGGATTTTTTAAGTCTTAGACCAATATCGGACACACGGCTACATCGTATCCCGGAAAAATTTATAGATACCACAATAATTCACCCAAGGGTGGTATTACTAATTTCAATACTATTTCATTACTAATTACTCTATTTATTACTAATTTCAAACAAGCAATGCCGCAGGAAATTCTAGTGTACCTCAATTATATATAACACATTAGCCTTTGTCCGCGGCTCCGTGGAGACTTGAAACATAAACACACAGACGGACAGTTATTTTCATATTCATTACATTGTTATAGTAAACATGACAAGCTATATTGCACTATCCAAGGTATGCAATAATTATGTATGTATGTAAACAAAACCGCGTACAAGTGCTAGTATCGCATTAAAACCGCTGATCACACGCTTCCAAAGTGATTAGTACTCTACTTAATTTTATCGCCTAAGGCAAAGTTCAAACAGATGTGGAAAAAAAATGTTTTCTCAGCACTTACAGATAGTTAGTTGACACGGCTTATCTTTTAAGTAGCATTTGTCAAACACAATTCCTCTATGTACATTTCTACATAGTCAATAACACATTAATACACTTTAAAGAAAAACACATTATGTTCTATGCAGGATGGGGTGGTTAAAGGGGCTCGCTGTCCCGTTAAAGTACCGCGTGCCGTTACTGGGTGTGTAAAATTTTACCGTCCAAGTGACGTAAAGCGTCCTATTTCAGATCTTTGAAACGCTGTGTCTTTGCCGTTTTTCAAGTATTAGATATAGCAAAAATAGATATTGTTTTTTAATAATCTAACTTACGGACTATAATTTTTTTTTGATTAAAATACCCCATTCAGTAAAACTACTCATAAAATTCTCCTGATCTACGCCAACGTCGCTGGAAGAACGCCCAGGCTTCACCCAAAGCGACTGGCGTTACTTTACCAATTAAATCCAACAACTAAACAGTTAATCTCGCAACTAAAACTACAAAAAAAGCTCGTGATCAAGTTACCTACTAATGAGTTTCTTCATCGCGTCCGTGGTCGCTTGGCGGGTGTCCTCCCCCTCGCCGACCACGCCGCCCACGAAGCGCCAGCCGTGCGCGTTGCCGTGGATGCTGCGGTGGTCGGTGACGGGCAGCTTCTCGAACTGCTGGTGCGCCTCCTCGCAGCTGTAGCCGTCGTCGATGCTCTCGGTGCTCGCGTTGTGACTGTCCGAATCTAGGCTGGTTGACATCTGAAATTGTAGCTTTGGTACGAATAGGGTTTGTCATACCTAATGGATTGGGAGCCTAAAACACCCGAATTTGGAAGGAAAATCCAGGACATTTCTTATTTTTTAAGTTAGCTACTTAATAACCTAAGACATTAAGGGCATAGTAGATGATATGGAAGACATGACATGATGGTCATAGAGTATAATAAACTTTACTACCATTTAGCTGATGTGGTTATGAGGTCTCGATGAGGTTTGTAGAGGTGAAAATAATAAGAATAATTCGAGGTATGAAATTTTAACATATATATTCAATAGACTGCCTAGCACGAAGGCTTAGAAAGTGTTTTAATAAAATCATTCGAGTTACGCTGATTAATTAAGGTCACTTACAAATTAGGGAACGGTGCAAAGTTCGCTTTGAAATTTTAAATAATTATTGTGCACATACATGGAGGCACATCACTTCCCTTCCATTAAAAAAAAATCGAAAGTTTTCGCCCAGACGTACGAAGGGCACTTTAAATGATCTCAATGTGCAAATGAGAACATTAAAAATGCAATTACCATCCTAGCGTATTCTTATCTAAACTTATCATAATGATTAAGTGTATCAAAATAATGCCTGTCTCTAGTAATATTAAGAGTGATTTTCCAAGATCCTGAATTACCAAGAACGCACTTTCTGTTTTCCAAAAAATTAATGTTGCTCTTCGTCAATATCAGCACCTCAAGAAGCTGTAACACGCACTCACCTCAGACTTCTCGTTACTGCAAGTGAGCAACGGGTTCAATTCGTTCTGCTTCTTCTTCTCCTCCTTCTCCAGCTTCTCTATAGACTCGAGCTCGCTCTCGCTCAACTCAATGTCGCTCATGTCACTAAACACGGTATCGCTCAGATCGCTCACGAAGTCGAGCGCGCTCTTCACAGTGGGGGGCAGCTTTAGGTCTTCGACGTTGTCCTTCGCTTCGAGATGCAGCTTCAGGTTGAGGTAGCCGACTGGTGCGATGGGGTCGTCCGTGTGTATTACTAGTTCTTTGTCATCGCTGGCATTGGACAAAAGAACAAGAAATGTAAAAAAAGGCAAGACGATTTTTGTTGATGCATCATTAGCCCCATTCATAGTTGTAAATATTGTGTTCTGTATACTAAATGTTGTCTCTCATATGTGTATATCATATGGCACCATTAAAACATCATCATCATCCTCTTGCCCTTCTCCCAGTTCATCTGGGGTCGGCGCAGCATGTCTTCTTCTTCATGGCACCATTAAAACAATGGGTGTTTAATATTAAACTATTCAGATCAGATTTTTTTTCAGATTTTTCTACTAATTTTCATTTTATCAGATATATTAGAATAATGCATGCGTTATTGTACGATCGTTCGAAGACAAAAATAATATTTTTGTACTTAACATACAAAATAGTCCCCCATAGCAAAAAGTTCAAAACCACTGTCCATAATCCTTAATTGCCTTATGTAAAAGTTAACACTTTTCCCGGATACTCACACAACTAGCCGCTTCTTGAAGAGTGGGCAGTCGAGCGTGAAGGTCTCGTACTCGCCGCCCTCGCCGCACACGTTCAGCCCGTACTTCTCCTGCATGAGCAGCAGGTGCGGCTGGATCTCCCGCAGCGTCATGCCCAGGTGCGCCCGCGGGTCCAGCCCCAGGGCCGCCACCTGCCAGACACGCGTGGTTCAACCTACGGGGCATTGTGCCGCAATGCCCTATCGTTAACGCCTACCCTAACTTAAAGCTACGTTTTCACCAGTGTTGCGAGGATTGGAAAACGTAGGATGTGTTTGTTGAGAAACAATAATCTAGGTAATGAAGCGATTCTACTGGTTCTTAAAAAATACATTCCTCGCAACGCAACCTAGGAACAGCCGAGTATAGAATAATAAGTATTGCAGTCAATTATTGCGCGCGGTTGAGTGCAGGAGTCCTGAGGACACGCAATATCCGCGCCCATTTCATGGCCTTGGGAGATGGTGGGCTAGCCCTGTTGATGCAGTGATTTGGACTTCACGTCGAATGTAAGAAACGCCACTTCGATTTCGTATTGGCTCTAATACTTAATTAACGGGTGTTCGATAAAACTTAGTTAATTCTGATCTGCACATAACAAATGGTTTAAGCTAATTCATTTGGAATAAGGTGAATGTATATAATTCCATAGAATACGTATATATAGGCACGGTTATTGTAATAGTTTAGGTGTGTAAATAGTATTACATATACTATTTACACACCTAAACTATTACAATAATAATCTTAACATAATACAAAGACCACAAAAAAATAAAACGAAAAATTAACATTGTCATCGATCAAGGCAACAGAATAATAGCATATATTTAAAATATCCAAGAAAAAACTGCTAAGCAGTAATAATTACGGGCATGCGGTCCAAAGGGCAAGGTAATTGAGTTCAATTGGCAACAATTGTGTATGCCGATTGTACACATGTACATTTTATATTTTTTTTTTAATTTAAATTAATAGGAAAACGTCACAAGTGACCTGCGTACTTGTCAAGAGTATTAGGGGTCATGAAAAGATTCCTTGGGCAAGAAAGAAGGGTATTTTTTACAATGGTCAAATAAAAATACAAGGTACTATTATATGTATTAAAAAAATATCTAAAACATATATTCCTATATTTTATGATCACATAAAGCGCCATGACCTATAGGTGGGATGATTGGAGCGAGAGAACGCCTTTGCCTTTGGGACCTTAAAGTCCAAGAAATGTTTTCGAAAAAAATATTTCGAAAAAGTGCTAATATTAAATCAGTCATATTATAATTTATAGATTGATCTTATCTGACTGGTAAATGTAATTTATTAGTCAAGTGACAATGGTACTTCATTGTGGATTATGTTTTCAATAAACATGAAACAACTATCATTTTGCATATTTTGATAAACTTGACATTTGAATGGATTGCACTAAATTGCATTTAACATATCACATACAATGCTAAAAATAAGTATATCAATTTCCTCAGCGGTGGTCCAAGCAAACATGGTGCCATATGTAATGGCGCCCTTTTAATACATTATTTGAAAATTTTGTCGCTCATGTAGATGCCTAGTTCATTTGCGAAGAGCGCCTATTCGAAAAACGCAAACGTAACGAGGCAAAAAGGTTTTTTTTTATAGTAAAAAAGGCATTTGAATTCGAATCTTACCTTTATTATGATAGCTTCAACGCGACTCGTTATCATTTCCTGTAACAATTCCTTCTGGTTCCTCCTCCATAAATACGCTAATGACACCAATCCTAACCTACGACATCTGAAACAAATTGTTTGGTAAGTGTCTGTGTTCTGACTACCTTAGTTGCCCGAGACGACATTTGCTAGTGATAGTTTTGCCAGAACAGACAGAAAAAAACATTAAATATTAAGACCGTATATATGTGCATATTTATGGGATCAGACGTTATTTTTAACCGACTTCAAATAAGGAGGTTCTCAATTCGACTGGTTTTTTTTAAACAGGCACACGGAGATTTTATTTATTGGTCAAGATGAAATTTAGGGACATATAATATAATGCGTCAGGCACATGACCAAGAGGAATGGCATGGACGATGAATACTTCTGAGAACGTGAAGTATCGCTAGAAAGACGAGTATGCTTATCTCCAGAATGACTAAACTAATTTGGAGTGAGATTGGCTTGATGTTAACAATTCGTTACGATGAGCATATGCAATCATGTGCGCAACTACATCTTTATATGAGAGCATAAGACAATTACCAACTAAATACATATATGTATATCAAAAGATATAAAAACAACATTAAAATAATTAGATTTGCCTTAAATCAATTTCAAACGTAATACTGAATCCAATTGCTTTAGATATTAGTGAGTGATTGTGATTACAGAGAGAACATTAATAACGTAGGAAGCAATAATGATACATACCGCGACACATACTTGACTATGATAAGAACATTAAATGAAGTTAATCTCGTCTACCAATGTGTATACTAAACTTGATTAAAGTCCGCCCATCCGTTTATGCGTAATACGACAAACATCGTTGAATTTTCTTCAAAATCACTTTATCAGTTGGTAGGATGTGTGATTTTTGATTATAATAGTATAAACAAAATAAAGTACTTATTGCTCACAGAGTATGATGAGGATGTTTATGTAACTAGACTTGGATAAATTATTAGTGATCACAGAAACTCTCAGGGGCCTCACAGAAATTTTGATAAAGCAAAGTCTATTTCATATAGATGCAAAAAACTTAAATAAATAATGGTTATATACAATAAATAATGATTTGTTGCTGTGATAACATCAGATATACATATTTGTTACCATATTATAGACAATTAATATACTCTTCAATAATTAGACCTTTTACTTTTTACACATGTCACATACATGTTAATGTACATACGTAATTAAGACCGATATAATTAGTTAACACTAGTCTACAGATTCTTTTATTATCTTCATATATATAATTACATAATACTTACACATTTTCCACTCTAATTCTTTGGTAATCTGACAAGATTGCTCCAACAGCAACTGCTTCTATATCTAAGTCATCCTAAAACAATACAAAATAGATTATAACAACATCAGTTGTTAAATTTTGTTACAGTATCACACACATCAGATATACATATTTGTTAGAGATAGTATGTACTAGATCCTGACAATCTTTATGGCCAGAGCACACACTTACGTAAAGTAAATACTATTAGTATGTATACACAATGTCAATGAAACCATGTTTCAATGTCACATTGCTTGACAAGTTTACAAAAGCAGTCTTCTAATATGTCTCTGCTGCTTCTGAACTATACTTATTTACAGATCTGACTGTGATTGATTGTACACAAATTTACACAGTGAATGTCACTTTCAGTTACACATTTAGAATGTGACATATTAGCAGTATATTAATTAAACAATATCCTACATTAAAAATACAAAATTGTAATATACTTAGTAAAAGCAAACATCAAAAACTACTCGTCAAATCTCATTAGAATAAAACAATGCATAGAATCCTATAATAACTATTTATAAAAAATTAAATATTTTTTAAGATGTTTATTAATATTATACATTTTTTTATGACACAATGTACAATTACATAAATATACATGTTGAACAACATTTATTACAAAAAACTTTACATCAAATGTTAAATAACATAACAAGATGCACCTATAGTTATGTAACATTACTAAGATGCATGTTATTCTTTATAATATTGAATATTAAAATCGAAAGTTTACCTTGATTCTAGCCAGAAGTCGGTACAGGTCCTCCACCTCATCATTCTCAGTTGGTTTGTAATTCCGGCCTTGGTCCACAGCAACTCCGGAGATCATCTCCCGGTAGAGAGGGAGCCCCATTGCCTCAGCATAAAGCTCAATACCTTGGTGCCCCACAGTCTGGTACATGTAGCTGTCCAGTTCATCTAAAATAAAATAAAAATGTAGTAGAAATTTATTTTTAAAAGAATGTATTCTTCTCCAATAGTATATGTTATTGTACTTGAAGCAATAGAGTGAGAGATAATAGTAAACAATTTATTATGGAAAAATCCTATTTTTCATTCAACAAAATAAATATTTTTTTTTTTATTATAAAATTACACTTGTTTTTTATACACATATATAAAGTTCTAACAAAATTGCATAAAATTACCAACATTCATATTAATATCTACTTTTCTCAAATAGGAAATGTTAATATCAATTTAGACATTTACATGTATGGTAAAAGACACTAAAAAAAATTATTTCAAAATATTTTTTATCAGCAGGTCTATGCAAAAATTGGATATCCAAGTTCATATTCAATACAACATTAAGAAAATATGTCTACACTATAAGCTGTCTGTCTGCAATAAAAATAATGTCTACATTTACTAACGTCTCATAAAAAACGTGTCCATCAGGTATCCTAGTTACAATAACTTATTTACCTTTCAGCTATCACAACAGAAGCTAAATCATTCAACACCAAGTTACTACAATTCGTTAGGGGATATGTGCCCACGCTAATATCTGCTCTCCCGTTTCAAATTTAAGCGTCTAATTCGGGTGATGGGACAAAAGTAACCTTTCAGCCTCGGTTGGAGGTTGGCCAGCGCGACGATCGAGTGGCCGGCTCCGACGCACTGCATCATGTTGTAGCAGCTGTCCTTGCCGCCGCTGACCAGAGCCACCGTCCTCATCTTGCCAGCGGTACAGTTACACTCACCAAAACACAATATTAATTACATAACAACCAAAATATACCCTAAAAAGCGAAAAAGTAGCAAAATAATAGTCACAACGCGGTTCGGATCACGGCAGTGGCATGTCTAAGAAAAAGCCTATTTTGTCTCCTCGACACTATCGCGTCTTCACCGTACGCTTACGATATTATTGTAATGAAGCATAATCGTTATCTATTTTGATAACATTCTTCAAACGAGAGAAAAATACGTCCCCAAAAATACGGAGCAACAGCAGCTGTCAAATTGACTGTGTCTAACAATGAAGAGATGTCAATGTCAGCCACGTATAATGTCAACTTTGATTGCTTTAACTGACCAATCATAAGGGTTTAATGTTAGACAGATTTGATTTCAATTGGACGTTACATTGGAAGTAGAATTATATACTGTGACAGACACTGGGAATAGTTATCAAGGAATTAAAATGACGTTTTCATTTTACGATTATTACAATTGATATAAAAACTTTTTATGACTTACTAGTAGATTTTAGGAGTCCACGAAGTTTATTTTTAAATGTTTAGAATTTTTTACTTAGTTCTTTTTGGACTTTTTTGAATAAATTTATGAAAAACTATAGGGGTTATTATTTAGATGTAAATGCACGCTTTGTATGCTTATAATTAACGAAATTGTTTCTAAAGATATAAAATGCTATTATCTCGTTACTATTGTATTATTTGCAATAAATAACGTAGCATGTTCTTTGATGCAAAAAATACTTGAGCTTTGTTTATTTAAATATGTAGGTATGTACCTATTTAGCTGATATTTATTTAAGATTTAAAATTATTTAAATTTACTATCAGACTGTGGGGGAATTACTAAAACCTAAAATATGAATGAGTTATGTTTAGAAATCGAACTAAAGAAAAAAGCTTCACTTATATATAATACATAGAACCCTCTTCTCATAAAAGCTGCTTACGCTTGGCTTCGACATACAGCGTCATCTGTTATTACAAAAAAATAACTTTTAAAGTACAGCTTAATTTCGTCTCAATTATTTTACAATGAAAGAGGTTTACTTATTTGTATGCATGTTTTTATAATTATATATACGTTATATGATTTATAAAGCCATGCTTATTCTCAGGCTACTGGGGCTTTTACTGTAAGAAGGTAAAATTAAACGGCAGTGTTCCTTGAGTCTTTTAAAATCGTCTGTAGTATTAATGTTACCAAAGTGAAAAAATTAATACAAACTTAATAAAGCTGATTAATTTAAAAAAACATTATTTTGGCCTAAATTTATGACCAGATAGAATAATATTTTGATTCAAAATAATATATAAGTGACTATTGTTCATAATGACAATAAAATCTATTATTTAGAAAATTTATTGCTGTAAAGTGAATGCCCATGTACAGACGGTTTTAAGTCACCCGATGCGTACAATGGCTGGTTTGTCAGATTATTGATGCGGTGGTTTGAATCACGTTTGAATTTTAGTGCGAAGCTTCGCATTTCCTTGTGATTTTAGTGTTTTAGTACAATATTATTTAAATGAATTTGTGTGTTGTGTAAAATATAAGTTATCATAGTGCTACCGAGTGCGCAATCATGGTTTTGGCTGAGAGGAGTAGTGATGTTCGGAACGGGAAGCGGTCAAGGGGGCCAAGCCCTAATGGCCATGGAAGTCCAGACTCCAGTTCAGAAGATGAGAATGGTATGAGAACTGTTGAATTCGTATCTGCTTTCAATTTAAGACTAGATTTCATGTAGGTAGTAACACTTGGCTTCCTTCGACGACTTCGTCGAAGATGCGTCAACTAAATCCAGCCGCTTCGTAACAGTTGGGGACTCTAAATGCTTTGTGTTCTAACATAGTTAAGTAGTTGGGTATTGACTCATGAACAGCCATCTGACATGCTTAATTTTTGTGCTTTTCATCATCTGCCTTCATGCTGCGCCCATCTCATCACTACCAATAACTCGCCACCAAGCAGTAGTACCATTTGCAGCCGAGAAGATAAGAGTGGGTAGGGACTACCAGGCTGTCTGCCCAGAGCTGGAGCCTGTGGAGGCAAGGAGACCTGAGCTGATCTCAGACCGGGCTCTGCTGGTGTGGTCACCCACTGCTGACATATCTGACATCAAATGTGAGTAACATGTTCAATGAATAGGTGGCCTTTTTTGGGAATATGTTAATTATAGTCAATTTTATAATTTGTGGTAATTAAGTGTTGAAAACATTTAGGACAATGAAGTTGTTCTTTGTCAACAACATGTCATACACGCTATGTGGTTCATGATGAAATAATTAAAGGAGCATGGTATTTTTTTGTTAAGTTAAGTTAAGTAAAATACCAAATGTAAATTTTTCATAACAATTTTCCCTAAAAGGCCAAACATGATATCTAGAACACTATTCATCTATTTTAAATGTAATGATTGTTTTAGTGGATGAATATATAACAACGGCTAAGGAAAAATATGGTTATAATGGTGAACAGGCACTTGGTATGTTGTTCTGGCACAAACATGACTTAAACCGCGCATCAATGGACTTGGCCAACTTCATGGCCAACTTCACTCCATTCCCGGATGAGTGGACGGTCGAAGACAAGGTGCTCTTTGAACAAGCTTTCCAGTTCCATGGTAAAAGCTTTCATAGAATAAGACAAATGGTAAGTTGCTGACTGTCTGTTTCTCTTTGTCCCGTCTCTGTATTAGTTTCTCACCCTGTATTACATTTCAACTAAAGTGTTGTGCAATATCATATTATTACATTTATAACAAAGAATTTCTCAATTGTGTTGGTGTGTTATTCTTATGTGTTATCTATACTATCCATACTAATATTATATAGAGGAAAGATTTGATTATTTGTGTGTTTGCATTGAATAGGCTCTGAAAGTGCTAGACCAATTTGAATAATTCTTTCACCAATGGAATGCTATTTTATCAGCGAGTAACATAGGCTATACCTTATTCCTGTATTTCTACGGGTACAGGACTAAGAGGGTGAAGCCGCAGGGTGCTGCTTGTTTAATATATTGAAGTTATTCAGCCTTATTAAGTCTAGCTATGTTCAGACCTCATGATCTAAGTGAATTGTTGATATGATCTGTTTTACAAATTTTATAATTTCCAACTATAGTGTAAACCCTCTTATGTGATCATTGGGGAATGCCCAAGGCACAATTTAGTTATTTCCTCATTCTGTGTTTTTATGATAACTTGATGTTCAGGGTATGGGTATTAATTTATGAAGTGATTTAACTATAATTAGCAGATTTACCCATGTGATATGCTGACTGCTCATCAACATCCTGTGGGATCCATATATGTTTCAGAATAGAAACCTTTTTCCTATCTAAAGTTAAAATTTTTAGTATACCAAATTTTATTGCAATTAACAGGGACAAAATTAAAGTATTAATTTTTATTTAAAACATTTATTTTAAGGCTTTGATTGCTTTATCTCAACAGTTGCCTGACAAATCAATAGCATCTTTAGTTAAATACTACTACTCATGGAAGAAGACAAGAACTCGTACATCAACTATGGATGTGGTCACCGATGGTCGCAACGCCACCGGCTCGGGTACAGGGAAATCAGCTGGATCCGAGCCTGGTGGCTCAGACAAGGAGTCTGATAACGATGAAAAGGTATGTGCAGCCATCTCATTGCAAACACCTGTATTGCTACCATTGTAATTTGTCTAACAGAATATATTTTGCTTATTATTTTGTTTCATTGTGTGCAGTCCCACATTTGGATGTAGGAGAAATGTAAATGTAAATTGTACTTGATGATACTGTATCTGGATTGTCCAATTACAAATATTTGAAAGTACTTCATTGACACATGTGGCACAGTTGGTATATAGAAATGCAGAGGAGGCTCGAAATTAAATCAAAGATTCCAGTTACACCTTTACTGTGAACAGACGGAATACAATCCCCCTTATAATTTGCCAATATATCTAAGTTGCTCTGCATGTAGAGAAACCAAATCTAAAAGAAATAGGTCGCGAGAGGTTTTTGGGACACTGTTCTGTAAATGAGCTGGGGATGGGGTTACTCTTAATCCAAATCATGACCAAATTTTGTATGCTACATGCGTGTTATGCACATGTAAATCCTACGAAAAACGATTAATTTCTTAACCTCTCGCCTGCGAAAATCTAGCAATGGCTATTGTGTTTGCTCTTTTAACATAATATGACGGTTATGTAACTGATCAGTGGACAATTTCATATTTTTGAATTGTGATCGAGTCTGAGTGACGTTCGGAAGAGTAACCCCCAAGATGCTGGGTGCTTTGATCTGTGAGT
Source organism: Glyphodes perspectalis (assembly GCA_951394215.1). Lineage (NCBI taxonomy): Eukaryota > Metazoa > Arthropoda > Insecta > Lepidoptera > Crambidae > Glyphodes > Glyphodes perspectalis. The sequence continues at coordinate 13,802,102 of OX596211.1, read as the reverse complement.
CATGGATATGTATTGGCTATGGCAGAAGTGGACTTTCCACCGGGGTATTGTCCGCGGCAGGAAGGCCCCCGAGGCGGGCGCGGTGTCGCTCCGCGCGATGGGCGTCGGCCTGCAGGACGCCAAGGTGCGTGCTCCCACGACCATAACTTGATGTCACCATGGAACCTCGATGTACAGTGTCTTCCTCACTCTCTCACTATCTCTATTCGATTGGTGTGTTGTCATTCATAATCGATGTTTATCAATAGGGTATTTTCCTGTCGTCGGTTCCGGGAAAATGTTCGTATGCAACATTTAATTTAAACGCTAATGTAGCTGTGAATACGTTTACAATCAGCTGGTACGGCGGTAAATAAATGTTGATATATTTCAAAACGTTGCCAGCTGTGTTCCGTTGGCGTATTATCGTATTCTTAAAAGTGCAACGTACTGCCGGAATATACAGATTTCCTAATTTTTGTATACGTCTGTAAGCTGACATTACATCGTCATCCCATTCAGTGAAATAAAATTTATTCGAATTTTTTTTTTACATACTTACATACGTGAACTCACGCCTATAATCCCCGATGGGGTAGGCAGAGTCGAATGGGCATCAGGCCCCTTCAACCACATTCAGGCAAAACAAAACTGGGCTGGGCCAGATGGAAAATTGTGAAAAAGTAGTGACAAGTGGCTAGCCGGCGCCCACACAATCATACCTAAAACTCCATATACCATCAGTCGCCTTTTACGACTATGCTAGGCAAGAAACACAGTTGGCACATTCTTTTTAAGTCCTAGACCAACATGGGACAATGGGCTGGGTTAGATAGACATTATTTTTTAATAAATTTAAAGCTACTCTTTCTTTTAATTGGTGAAAAGAGCGAGTAAAATACCCTATTAGCCTCAGTCATTGCCTGTCGCATACTCCCAGGCTCTGTGTCTACGTCTGTCTCATCATTGTTGCACCCCATGACATGTTTGTCTGTATCATGCAATTTTTATTTTGTGATGACACATGCTTTGAAATGTTTATGTAACTCATTTCGTTCATTACATTTAAGAATTGGAGAAAATTTATCATGCTGGTCTCAGTATCCTACATGTTTCATAGAAAATTTTCTTCAAGTATTCGCTCATATATTCAGTTGTTGTCATTGCAATATTGGCTGCTTGTTAGCATTGCTTATTGTTTTTAGTTTGACTGCTCTGCATTTTTATCTACGAACTAAGGCTGCTAAGCTCATGACACATGCAACACTCATACTCAAATAACTACTAATTGAACCTATGTTACACAATCTTTTCTCCTATTTCATTAACATGAAAGTTCATAATTACTTCAAATATATTATCATCATTATATTTTCTAAGGGAGAACGGGGGAATGTTGTTATAGAAATCGGAGAATATATTTAATAAAACACACATGAACTCGATGATGTATTGTATATGTTGCACTATGTGTTAACTCTGTTTATGTTACGATGTTACTAGCTACCCGCTGTCCTTATCCCGCTTTACACCTTATTTGTTCCCGCATGCTTCCTTTAATAGCCCCCGTTAGAAGGCAACTTCACTAGTGAGTCTTATGTGTGCAGAATATGATTAATGTTCTAATGGGTTTTTTAAAAGAAGTGTGTGAGGAGTTACAGTGTTGGTCCGTCCTTGCATAGTAGATATTTCAGGTGTGTCGGTTTTAGTCAGGCAGTAAAATGTTGTTGGGTGTTAGGGCCAGGGCGGCGGCGAGGGCGCGGGCAAGTGGTGCACGGTGTGCGGCATTCTCTGCACCCACACCACCGCGCACAACTCCCACAAGCTGTGCCAGGCATGCCTCGTGCACGCCAGGTCGGTAACGATCACATTATAAACTAATATTCATAATTATTTGCTCCAATTTGCAATCACTTGCATGTTTTGTACAGTAAATTAAACAACTTAGAGCGTCATTTAGGCGATTTATTGACGGGGTTGCCATCTTTCCTCGTCGACCGGACTTGTTTCACGTTTAGAAGGCGTTCCGGCGGATTATTTGGAAAGCTATGGAATTCAAAGCTGTGGTTGGCCCATAATTTAGTTGCAATATTAGTGTGAGCTTCGTCGCTAGTTTTCACGCGTAAGTTTACTGCTCAAGATGGCAGCCCCGGGCTAATGAGGATCGTTGTTTGAACATTGGCGGTACTGTGACAGACGCACGGGCACGATGAGACCACTGTGCGGCCCGTCGGGGCGCCGCGGGCCCGGCTCGAAACAGCAGCGGTACAAGCACCGGCTGCCGCGCGGCATTTACATCAATCACGATGATCTCGTCGCCATGGCGACCGGCCCGCAGCCCGGCGAGCCGCCGCAGCCCGGGCTGGTCAATCAGGGCGAAGCGATGCTTAAAGCGATGGACAGGGAAATTATATCGCTCAAGAGACAAGTAAGAGGCCACCCGCCACCGATTGCTATGTAGTACCGATGCGACACACTCTCACCCTACGCCCACCGCGCACATCGCCACTTGCCGCCGACCAGTACAGGCGTGGATGTGACCGCCCGTGTGATGTAATGTGAGAATGTGATAACAATAGCTCTCATAGCATAGATAAACGTAGTTGCTAAATAATTCTGCAATGTTTTATTAGGCGATAATATCGTAAATATTCTGCACACATAGTACTAGTTGACCAGTTATGTTTTAACGAGTATTTTATTTAAATTTATGCTTGCTCAGTCATGATATTTATTTACAATGCCTACGCGATTGATTTATAGGAGGACTTGCATACTTGTTTCTTTGGATAATCCAGATATGCACAACCAGTTGTTGATAGTTTTGATTATGTTGACATGACTGCAGACATTTCTTGTGCTCTAATTAGCGTTGTTCGTTCTGCGAGGATGTGAGTTTACCAAGTGGGATATTGTGTAAATAGGTACAACAACACAAGCAGCAGTTGAGTGCGATGAAGAGGAAAGTGGGTGACGCGGGCGTGGAGGACCTCAGGCCCGGCGAGCCGCCCGCGAAGATCAACTCGCGCTGGACGAATGAGGAGTTACTCATGGCTGTTACGGCCGTCAGGAAATATGGTGAGATATGACTTTTGTTATTTCTCTGCTTTGACTATCTGTGGGTGTAGGCTTTTTCTTGTCTTCCTTTTCTGTTCAAATATTTGGGACCCTTTTAATATTTAGATTTTTTTTTGGACTTTCAAAGTACATGTATTTATTTTGCAATACTGCAAGCACGTTTAACCGGTGGTCCTGTGCCTGACCTTTCATCGGTTATGTCAATTTGTCTTCTCACCGGACTATGAGAGTTAGAGTGCACCTGTGTTTGCGCAAACACTTGTGCACTATAATATCTCCTGCACAGATAGCTAATCCTCGTTGAGATTGGCCGCCGTGACCGACATCGGTTAGGAGGACATTATTTTTTTTCATTAATTTTGCAAAATACATACGACATTGATCATTTTGGGGCAATTGATACTTTTTTACCATACTAAAGAATAATGAGGGCTCATACAAAAAAGCATGTAAATGATTATCAACTTTGGTCGTGTAAGTAGGCTTTCTTGGAAACAAAATCCTAGCATTTTTGCTGTCTATGGGGAGGCTATTTTAGATTTATGTGCATGTACGTCCGTAGGCAAAGACTTCCAAGCGATCGCGGAGACGCTGGGCACGAAGACGGAGGCGCACGTGCGGTCGTTCTTCATCTCGTACCGGCGCCGGTACAACCTGGACGCCGTGGTGCGCGAGCACGAGGCCGACCAGGGCAACGCGCTGCATATACAGGCTGGTGAGTGATGCCCTGGCGAAACAGGGGATTTGGCGCCTGATGACGTCATTAAACAGCAGGACTTCATAAACAGTTATTCGCCCTCTTAAGAGGCGTAAAGCAAACATAAGGAAGGCTCTAATGTTCTTATAAAATTACTCAATATTCAATTTTAAGTTTTATATTCAATCTGGCATTGAAAAGAGTAACTACAGAGTTTCTTGCCGGTTCCTTCTCGGTAGATGCGACATTCCTAACCGGTGGTAGATTCAAATTGTTCTACATATTTTAAAACTATTAATTGACGATTTACAAGTACTTAAAGATATTTTGAGTTTGAGTATACATACACTAAACTTCGTAACGCCTGGTTCTTGGATTTTCTATTCTTGAAAATATTCCCTATTATTTTTATAACACTCCTATTCTATTCACTAGAGTAATAGTAAAGCGCTCAAAGCCAAAAAATACTCATATATACAAATTGATCAAGCCGTTTTTGAATTTTAAAACTAAGGAACAGCAATTAATTTCTATACTTAATATATTTTTATTGTCATCAAGGGACTTTCCGCACATTAAGGTTGGGAATCCCTGTACACTTTAATTCAGGGATTCCCAACCTTTATGAATGAATGAATTTTATTGACGGCTATGGAGATCGTCTTACGTAATGTTTACACGAACTCAATCCATCATATTATTAGGTGACGTCACTGATGTTGGTTAGGGCCCACGCATTCGCTCAAGTCAACAAGCTGGAGTCTACGTAATTCATTCAAAATTGTCTAATAACAGACACAAAAATACATATTGGTTGTCTATAATTTGCTACTTTTTGCATTCCGTAGGCTTATGAAAACGACCACGTTTATTTGACGCGGGGAGCGCTTTATGCGCGGTCCCGTCACGCCTTTCGATGGCGAGCGAATGGAATGCTGTTGATATTTAACTTATAGTTATCGTAATAAAAATAAACAAATTCCAGCCTACATCATATATCGTAAATTCAAGGATTCATTTGACTCAGAGCTAAATAGCCTGAGCACTTGTGTAACGGATTCTGATTCAATAGTGGTATTACTTTAATATTAGATATTTACACCCAAAAACAGAACATTCACAAGTATTCATCACACGAATGTTTGTCCTGGGTGCGGATCGAACCCACATCTCGTAGGGTGTATTGTATATAAGCATATATTTATTGTAATTTCTAATGGTGTGGTTTGTAATTTGAAGGCACAACGAGCACGGAGGCGGCGGAGAACGCGGCCGACAGCACGCCCACCAACAACGGCACCGCCTCGCCGCAGACCACGGCCAAGGACGAGAAGGTCAGCTGCCTTGTCTATTCAATGAGGGTTTTTTGAATTAAAACATCCAAAAGATGGCGTAACTGTGACTTGCCGTCTTGTCACCCTCCTCATTGGTTGATTGTCACACCAAACTGACATGCTGTCAACAAGGAGCCAATAGCGACAATGGTAAGACCACAAGACGCCCTTGCGCCATCTGGCGGTTTTTGTATTTTTGAAAACCCTCATTATGTAGCAATTTAAGTTTCATCATCAGTTTCAGGCTAAAAATACTGCTGGTTATGCCTCTCGCTAACAATTGTTTCTATTCATCCATTTGATGTAGTTACATAACAATTTTACATGTATGGTGTAACTTAATTGATTGTGATAGTTGCTGTTAGTTTTTTATTGTACGGTAGGACTTAGGCATTTAGCCAATAGACGAGGCATTATACGCGCTTGTCAGTTAACAGCGCTACATTAGGGTGGAAGAGGCGTTTTTCTGCTTAGTTGGTGGATATGAGAGAGCTGTTACATTTAGGCGATTTTAGCAGCGCGAGTGTCGTTGGACGGACGAGCGGCAGCCGTATAGGACTAAGTTTTTTTTAAATATTATAAATAGCGACTACGTACATTCTGCACCGAATGATTACTATCAAAAGTAGTAGTAACAGATCCGTAATTTATTCTTCAAATGAAGTGCGGTGTAATTTTTTGACCCACGATGTTGCGTGGCAGCCGCGCTGCCAACGAGCTAGCGAGTAAGCAACGTAAGGGCACAGTGTGGAGTGAGTAAGTCGTGCGTTGCAGACGGAGGTGGACAGCGAGGGCGTGCCCATCGGCGCGCCGGGCGAGCAGGGCGGCCCGCCCACCACGCCGCCCAAGCACAAGCACGCCAAGTGATCCGCGCGCCGCCGCGCCACCAGGTACCTCCCGGTCATGTTCACTCCGCACCGCACCGACCTGACCCGGCTTCGGCTCAATCGCCGGAGGTAATAGACAATGATATTCAGTCTGCACCACAATGAGCTGAACCGGCTCACGGTACTCCGCCAGGGTGATAGGTATACTGATGATAGAGAATTGAATACTACAAGTAAAAAAGGATGAGTGCTTAACATTTTATTTAATACCTAACTAACTAACTAATGAGCGACTAATCGAGTTGTTTAGACTTGGTATTTACAGCTCAATAAAGCGCGGAAGTGTAAGTGGTAGGAATGTTTTCAGGGTAAAAAACCAAATGTTATATTTGGTCCATCAATTGGATTAAGTAGATATTAAAAAAATATTAAATACATATTTTTTGTTTTATCAAATTTACACGAATTGACGAAGATACAACGCATAAAAGTTCCAATGTGGGGAGCTTTGACGTCACGAAATGCTAATATGTGTAGTGACGTCACGCATAATTTTAACGTGCTGTTTGTATTATTTTATTTGCTGGACTAAGAAAAAAATCGTACACAATATTTTTAATAAATCTAACGGCGACGGCTTAAATATAATAGGGATGCAGTCATCTGCATTAAAAAAACTATTTTGTCTGTCAGTTAGATTATACTAAAATACGACACATATTTTTCGCTTTAACAAATTAACAAAAAAATCACAAAGATCAAGAGCATCAAAGTTTTGGAGTGGGGCTTACAACGTCACTATTAAGTAAAAATTGTACGAAAGTGTGAAGTCACGCTAAACTTTAATGCATTGTATCTTCGTCAATGTTTTTTTGACAAATAAATAAAAAAATACGTGTTCAATATTTTTTTATTATATAACTGACGCACTAAACAGAATTGTTTAGTCACATTGCCTATTTTTGAGTCAATTACCAACTACTTTTTAAATATAAATTGCTCTACATTTTGCTTTTGGTACTTCTATCCTTTTTAATTTCTGGTATTCAATTTTCGTGTAATATCAATACTATCGGTAGTACAGTCAGCATGAAAAGTAGAATACCTATTTGATAGTTTGTATTGTTAAAGAAGAAAAAAATAGCTATCAAAAGTTTGTAATATTCGCTTTTGATGCTGACTCTAGTCCAGTCTGCCTATTACTATAAAGTACGTATATGATATATCCTGTTTGTATATTGAATATCATTGAAATAACCTGTTATCTGTGGTGTTAAGGATTCGATTATAATAATGTCTATCGTCTACTGGTGTGGTATACAACAACAAAAATGTGGCAAGTTTTTTGTTCCCTCGAATACCCAGACCAGTGTATGACAGCGAACATTTGGCTTCCCGATTTCAAACGTATTTAAATATATACAATGCAATATTTAAGGGTTTTCTTTTCGAGATTTGTGTGTAATTAGTTTCGTCACGAATATATTTTTGTACCACTATTATACACTGAGCAGACCTAGGTCTTACAATCAACCGGTTGTCCATGTTGATAAAAAACCTTTGATTGAAGAAGTTATCTGCAAGCAAATAAATTAAATAGTGAAGAAAGACTAAAGTCTTGTTTCACTATTTATTACTGTATTATTGTATCTATAGAAATGAATCCATGAATACAGCTTGTTAATGAGTTGTAGTCATAATATCAAATATTCATCAATATAATGTGTTTCGAGTCTTGGAGTGCTAGAGGGATGGCGAGAGAGCTGAATCGCCGCAAGGTTCAATGCCTGCTTAACTTATCACAATCTTATGACGTAAATGGTCGGAGCTTGAATGTTTTCAGAAATCACAATATATTTTTGTGCACAAATGGAAACTACCATTTTAAATTGTTATCTTTTAGTATGTCGAGCGGATTTACTAATTGATCTTTGATTGACTGCAAGTATAATTATGTTTCTGGAAACTAATGATGTGACATATTTAATAAATTCAAAGTGTATAATATTTTAGTATGAAACGAACCTAGTTATCGATATCGACTGGCCATTAGTAAACAATCGCAATAATATATTTAGCAATTAATGTCTCAAATAAAAATGTTATTATGGTGCAAGTAATTTTATATCAGGCAGCGATTGGTGTGTGAAAGGTGATGGATCTAGTACAATCCTACGGTTGTCGAGTGTGATTATGATATGTAATGACAGTATACGCTTTAGGAAAACATCATTATTACAGACCTAATTGTATATAATTAATAACGGTATATAATAATAATAAGACTATAAACTTGAGATATTTTTCCGTACGTTTGGGATGAATGATGAAGAATATTACTATAGACGTATAGCAAGATAGAATTGTGCATTTGATTGTCTGACCGTGTGACTGTTCGTTTGTGCGGGCGCGCCCGGCGAGGCGGCGCGAGCCGCGCGGGCGCCGCGGGCCGGCCTCTGATCTCTCGAAATTATATTTGGCGTTGTGTGATAGTCTTTTAACATAGGACATTGAAATATATTATTCACTTGCCTTAAGTAATTTTACTTATCGTATACTCGCATGCGGAACTATGACTAATTAATATGCAGATATACCTAGATGTATTCGATGTATTGCGGAATACGCGGTGTTATTACCTACAAATAGTTTTGTATCGTAACGACGTAAGAGAGCTATGTAGTTAAGAGTTTCCTGTAGACTTGTTCTTATTTATCGATAAGCGTACTATCAATCTTTTAATTATGTCCATTTCTAGTTTTATCGTTGAACTAACAATGAATTAGACGTATAGGCATATTTTTATTCGACGATACTCGTACGGCGAAGGCGCATTTATCATAGTCTCAAAGTTTATGAAATTCTATAAGTAGACACGTGGGTGTAGAGTAGCAACTATGTAGACAGTTTGCTTCCCACATCCGATGTGAATAGACCTCTGTACTACTTAGTATATTAATTTTTCTAATTAATAGAGCAGAAGAATACATAATGAATATGATATTGACGATATTTTTATACACATAAAAGACATCTCATTCAATAAATAAATGAGGATAGTGTGTTCGCTTTTATAGGTAATGCATTATTTCATAAGTATTAACAATTTACTATCATTACATTTTCGTAGTAATTAGTTTTCGTTTCGTTTAGTATAAAGGATTTTAATATTGAATCATAAATAGCATAATTTTCTACTAGTTTTAATGCAATGTACATCACTAACAAGATGAGCTAGACCGTCGTTTAGGTAGGACGAAAAAGTGGTTACCGTCATACATTTGTGTTATTATTATATCGATATATGATTAAATGAATAGTTTGAATAGTTTCTTCACACTCGATGTGCTGACTTATTACATTTTTGTAAATAACCCGCTAGCATAATTTTGATTTAGTCAGTATTTGATTTTGTTACTTTGTGTTTGGATCCTGTTCATCCATCCATTGAAACAAAAGGTTTTTACAAACATTCAGCTTTGTAATCTTCCCACCTACGTGGGTCTCGTTTGCCGAGTGCATTTCAAACGATTAGTTCAACTAGATAATTAATTATTTTTGACCGATTTTTGCAATATAAAATGATTAAAACAAACGAAAACGTTTTATAATGTCCGTAATCCCCTCCTCCTGTAAATTGATTCTTGAATATAGATGATAAAAGGAGATTGTTAACTTTACGTTACGTTTACCGTCTAAAATAATTTGATGTTGAAAAATCGGCCAGAAGTGTTGTTGCTTGTTTTTAAAATGGGACACTATTGCATGCCGCCGGGTAAATGTCACTAAGATGTTCTCTGGTTGAAATAAAAATAATGAACTATTACGTAAAAATAAGGAGCGCTTATATTTTTTCCTGATATTTCATAACGGAGAATGGCATTGGTACATTCTTTAAGCGGCTGGCTGTAGAACATTTCACAATAAACGAACATCCGCCTAAAATTGACATAAGCAATATTATAATTTTCTGTTTATGTTGAGATAGTTGTAATTGTCACTTGAACAAAAATTACATATGTGTAGGTATTCACTTGAAAATTTTGTTTACTGTAATTCTAAGTTATTGGGTCGTGGGTCTTATTATTTTATTCTAAGTAATGAATTTTGTATGTTTTAGTTGTAGCACAAGAATGTGAATTATATTTCAGTATAATTATTTGTTAAACTTTTTAACAATTAATTTTGCTTATGCTTTTTGGTCTTCTGCTATCACTGTACATTGGGCACTCGTAGTGAATTTATATTATATTTATGTTAATTTATATTATACATGTGCCTTTTACATAAAATAGAATACATCTCGGAAATACAATATTTGCTTGAGTTAAGACAGATAGTGAATAAATATAGTAATGTGTCAATAAGCATAATTTCGTGTTATCAAAAATACCTACCACAGAGTCCACGTTTAGGCGCATGTATAATGATTTTTATATTCATACTAGTTGAAGTTAGGCCACAAATTAATGTAAATATTTTCCTCAAAGTATGATCATGTGGGCTTCGTGGTTCAATTGTATACCTGATTGTAATGGGAGAAATCACATTTTGCGCACAATACAGATAATATTTTGTGTCATGTTGCGATGGTAATATTACTGTTTGATTCCGTAACTTGCTGTGTGCTACTAGAAAACGAGTCGGCTAGATTTCTATTTATTTATTTATAAAATTTTAATAATTTGTGTATGTTGTCTGAAGTTTTTTTAGGGATGACTTAGAGACTTTGTGTCAAAGCGTGATTTCTCCTTACGAATTTGGCACTCTATACATAATATTTTTATTTCTGTGGCATAAGAACTAATCACTCCCAAAGAGAATCCACAATGAAGTCATCTTATTTATTGATGCTAATTAGACCTAGTAGGAATATTGTTACAGAATTAAATTATTTTTTATTAGATTATGTTGTGTTCTGTATATTAAGGATAATAATCAGTTAATGAAGTTTTTTTTATGATTAAGTGAAGCTCAAACAGTACCTACCTATATTGTTAACGCCGTGGAGCTTGGCACTGTGACGATTTCAACCGACATTCTGGGAGTTTTGATTTTAAGAATAATAATAATAAATATAAGGATGTATAAATACTGGCTTTTTATTTGGAACAACATCCCTTTTTATTAATGACAGGTAAGGTTGAGTACCTGATAAGTATTGGTACATTAACTTGCGATGTATAGACAACAGCATAATACATTTTTGTTGTGAAACAGCCCTTATCACAACGAAATAAGACTTCGCATTGTTTAGCCTCAAGTGCTATCGTGTGTACGGTAACCTAAATTAATACGGGCAAATATTATTATTGTAGTTTTCTTGAAACAGTTGTCTTTATTATTTTGAAAAAACATTTGGAAAATGTGTACAATATATAGCTTGAAACTTAGCAAGTTTGAGAAATAATGTTTTATGTTAATGTTGAACAATAGCTGTGTTGCAATAGAACGATTCTTCGTTTAAAAATATATTAAAAAGAGATTAAAAAAGAGAGATAAAACTGATTTATGATAAAAAAAAATCCCCGAATTAAACCCTATTAATTAATTATTTTAATTACATATGTTTTTGGTTATCGCCTATTTTTTTATTTGTGTCTGAGCCACTGCCCCCAATCACAGATAATTATCTGTGCCCCCAATAAACAGCGTAGTTGTCTATTGGAGGTCAGTGGTCTGAGCTATTCTGCTTTTTTAAGCTGTTCTGTCAGAAGTTCTGATTTATGTCAATAGTTTGACTTTGTGAATGTGTCAATCCGGTTTCCAACATTTTCGGATATTGGATTTATTTTCAGATTACAGACGTTTTAGGAACAAACTATGGTATCTCGGATATTCCGGCCTCCTGCCCTGGGCCAGCTGAGGCTGGCTAGCCTTGAAGACGCGCCCGCCATCTTGGAACTGGTCTCTGAGCCCATGGAGAAGAACTTCAGAGTCCATAACGTGTCTGATATTATTTATTTAATGTGAGATTCTATTTGATGGTAGTCTGATGTCGTATCTAGAGGTTGGGTGGAAGGAACGGCACGTCGCAGGCGACTGCAGTACTACAGTAGTTTTTACTTAGTTACTTAACGGGCTTACTGACCTTTATGTGGATCCCGTCAGACATCGATGAGCAATAAGTTCCGTTAAATTCTTCCGTTAAATAGCTGAAAATTTAATGCATTATGTTATCGCAAGTATACCACAGTCAGTATCCACTGAGTTAGAGAATCACAAAAAATTAACAAATGTGTCGCTAGTTGCTCGTTACTAAATTGTTTTGTAACTTACACAGAGAAAATTGTATCCTGTCGATTTGCCAGTTAGACGTAAACGAAACTATTGTGGGATTTATAGCAGCGAAGGATTATCCCCTTCTGCCATCTGTACATCCTAGAGCCTGGGAAGAGTACATTTGGACTAAATACAAGTAATTTTATATCTTTTGATTACCTTTGCTCTGTCTTTGTGTTTTCACGAACTTGGTACTTGTTGGGCCGATAGAAATAAGCGCGTAGCGCCCATTGGTCGACAGGCCCGTTGGTCGACTGGTCAGAAACCCTGGCCACGAAACCAAGGGTCGCGGGTTCGAATCCCGCTAGGGGCAAATGTTTCGTGTGATGAACATGGACATTTGCACTCGAGTCATGGATGTTTATAAACGTATTTAAGTATTTCTATCCGTTTAACTAGTATCAATTGCACAAGCTTACGCTTAGTTTGGAACTAGGGAATGGGTGTGTTAGTCTGGAGAATTCATTTATTTATTTGAAATAGTGGAAAGTGGTTTGGAGTGATAAGTGATTTAGTAGGGACTAGGTACCTACTTAGCTGATTGTTCCAGAGCAATAGAACTGAACTCGCGCAACACGCTGTTCCTGCACCTGATGTGCTGGAACCCGATATACGCGCGCGAGCTAGTGGACAGCATGCTCAAGTCGATGTTCATGCACGACCCGCATCTGCACCACGTCGCGATGCTGAAGCCTCTCACTGCGTACCCGCGTGCGTTTTTTTAATGCGCTTGTTCCGAATCAGTCACTTTACTATGCGTAGGTAACAGTGTTACACGTTACTACGTTGAAATGTGATACAATCCCATTAGGTCCCATTAGTTTGGAAAGTTCGTAACCTTTGTTCGCGTTGGCGAGAACCGAGTTATGCACTCGCATTAACACGGCAGAGTAAGATGATGGACGACCATAATACTTAGGTACTTTCAGACAATCTAAGACAGAGTGACGGTAGCTCAATTCATATAGGTAGGTAACCTACTGTTATCACGGCGGTGAGGGAAAGCATTGTGAGGAAATCTGTACATTCAAATAACTACGGATGTGTCATCATAACAGAACATACCATAACATCACGCCTATATCATATCATCATGATCTACCTATTATTTCTTGTTTTCTTGCATAAGGCTTATGAAAAGCATATTTTCTGCAAGCAGATTCGCCAAAATCTAAGATATAAAACGCGCTAGGTAAAAGACAATCGTAGGTTTATAGGTGCCACCGTCTTGCAGTGCTGGTGGCGGGTCAGTCGCGGTCCGAAGGATCGTTCCGGCGCGTGTCGGCCATGGAGCGGGGCACCCCCGGAGACTTGTTGCCCGGGCTGTGCATCGCGGACCGCACCGAGGTCAGCCCCAGGCTGAGGATTAGGCGAGCTGTGTGCGTTGGCTTTTGTATTATTTTGGTTTTAGTGAATGCTTTTAGGTCTGGGGTGGCTTTGGAGATTGATGCATCAGTGGATTTTAAAGAGTCAAATTTATAAAATTGAAAAACCAACATGTGTTTTTTTCGTATTGACAGATGACAATGCGATGATCCTTTCAGAATGCTGGCTACCCTTGTGTCCGATTACCTACTATGAAACCAATATTACCGCTACACATTTATGTCACGAACTTTAGCAGTTCTGCTGACCCTCCCCGTTCAATAGTTTTAAAAGTCGGAAAAGGAGGTTATTATAGATGTTGAGTGTAGGTCCACGGCTCTATAGTATTGGCAGCAAACCCCCCATTGAAGAATGGTTCCGTACAGTGAAGAAGACAACGACGACATAGTCCCGATCATCGAGAGGCACTCGCCGCGCCTGCGCGAGATGTACGGCGAGTTCTACGTCAGCGAGCTCATCTCGCGCCACCCGGACTCCGAGCGGGTGCTCTTGGTTTGCGAGGTGAGAGTACCTACACTAGGTTAAAGACTTACGAGGGCACGAAAAATGTAAAGTTTTTAGAAAAATATGAAATAAATACACACATATCATCACGCCCGTAATCCCCAAAGGGGTAGGGGTAGGTAGAAATAAATGTACCTACTTTAATAAGTAAATGGTTAGCTACGTGTCGCTATGCGATTTTTTATTGTCTTAATGTTTTATCGTAAAGCTTATGTTTCTGACTAGGTACCTACATACAATTAATTTTGTAACTGATCTGTCATCATCTTCCTAGCGTTATGTCCCGTGCTTAGACAGGGTCCGCTTAGACCATGATCCAGGATTTAGCGAGTCTGGTAATTACATTGAAGCGACTGCCGATCTGACATTCGTAACCCTAAGATAGGGGAACCAGACAATTTTTGGATCATGGTTACAAATGCAAAGTTGTTTGAATTTGTAGGTTTCATCACGATGTTTTCCCTCACCGTCGAGCTAGTGGTATAAATGAGTACATAGATTTTTTAAAAATCTAGAGGTACATGCCGGGGTTTGAACCCGCACTCCTCGGTTAAGAGGCGCGTGTCCTTACCATTGAGCTACCACCGCTCCCAAACTGTAACTGATCTGTATCGGTGATAATATATTTTAGGTAGTTGGTAGGTGTGCATAGTGTCAGTTACTTTATCCTAAGTGGATTGTTTCTTATTCTAGTATACATAATCGGCATTGAACGTTTTCGCTTTGCAACCTACAACATGTTCGTAGATAATAACAGGTCTCTCTCGTGAAGGCCAGCACTTCCTCCCTTTCAGAAAGGGAAAAAGCTTGTACCTACCCGAATCCGCGCCCCTCCTAAACATTACGCTGTTACATACATAACAATCCACCTTATCATGAAGCACAAGGAGCTGGCCGTGGGCGTGATGTGCCTCAACACGCAGATCAACTACGAAGCTCTGGAGGAGAGCTTCGAGCTGTCGGCGTTCGGCGGCCTGCGCCATCTCAAGTCGTCCACCAGGCCTAAGGCCAGCAGGGAGCTCGATTCCATGGCCAGGTATTTACAAAAGTTTGCTGCATTTTCAAAAAAATCGTTCGCACTGAAAGACTTGGAGGTAAAGGCTGTTGATCGCTGGCAGGGGTAGATTGACAATGGGGCCAGGAGTATCAACGCCCCTATCATATTAACATAACATAACATCACGCCCATAATCCCTGGAGTGGTAGGCAGAGTCAAAGGGGCAGCAGGCCCCTTTAACCACATTCAGCCAAAAACAAAACTGGGCTGGGTTACATGGAAAATTGTGAAAAAGTAGTGACAAGTGGCTAGCTCGTCACACAATAACATACCTATTATATTTCTGGCTATATATAGGATAGGTATTTACATTCAAACTCCCCAAAGTATATTTAGCTTTACAGCTCCCGCAAACCAACATTAAAGTTAGGCGTATCACGTAATTTAACTATTTTGTGATGTCTACATTCGCTCTTGTTACAGTGTTTCGGCCGCTGCGGTCCATGACGTATATCAGGCGTCTTCGCATCAAATAGAAGTCTGTGATCGATTTAAAGATATGAAATCTAGGGTAAGTTGTTATGCAAAACGTAACTCTGGGTTTAGCGAAAGCGCCAAAAGTAAGGAAATTGTAAGTTTATTTGCTCTCTTTATATTCAGATAGCAGCGCCCCACGGTTTCACCCGCATAGTTACCGTTCCTGTAGGAATATGGGGATAAAATATAGCCTATGTTACTTCCGGATAATGTAGCTTTCCAATGGTGAAAGAATTTTTGAAATCGTCACAGCAGTTTTTGAGTTTATTCAGTATAAACATACACACACACAAAAATACAAATCATTCCTGTGTATAATATTAGTAGGTATAGATAATTACCGGGAAACCATGATAAAATTATAGATACATATAGGTATAGCTTTTGCCGGTGGTTCCACCCGCTTAGAAATTCGGCCCAGGTCTCGAATTCGGATTACGGAGACCATCTTATTTAGGTGACATGGCTGTTCAACGACGATGAGTTCCGCGACGTCCGCGCGGACAAGGCCGGCATGTCGCCCACCGGCATGCCATCCGCCATCCTGGACGTGCTGAACCTGCTCGAGGACGAGGAGGAAGAGGAGCTGGAGTACGACATCGTCAACATCGACACCAGTTTGCTGTGTGCTAACAAGCCCTATGATACGCTGGAAAAGGGGTAAGTATACTGTCACGCTTATAATCTTTGAAGGTTTAGGCAGAGTTTAAAGAGTACCGAGCGCCTTTGACGACTACTGGACAAAAACAATGAGGGTTTTAAAAAACATTAAAAACCGCTAGATGGCACGGGGGAGTCTCGTGGTCTTATCACTGTAACTATTGGCTCTTTGTTGACAGCATGTCATTTTGTTCTGAAAACTTACCAATGAGAAGGGTGACAAGACCGTAAGTCACAGTTACGCCATCTATCTGATGTTTTAATTAAAAAAACCCTCATTAAGTTCGTTTAGATGGAAAATTGTAGTAACTCGCTCGTCATCTGCACCTTACGCGACATTGTAGTACGACATTGACACTAGTCTGCTGTGTGCTAACAATAAGGGTTTTCATAAAATAAAAACCGCCAGATGGCGCGAGGGAGTCTCGCGCTCTTATCACTGTCACTATTGGCCCTTCATAATGTGACACGTATATGTCAGTTTTTTCTGACAACTAACAATGAGGAGGGTGACAAGACCGCAAGTCACAGTTACGCCACCTTTTGGATGTTTTAATTCAAAAAACCCTCATTCCAACGATACGCTCGATAAGGGTTGCGTATACAATCACGCTACTTGACTTTTTTCCAGCTTAGAAGAAAATTTTTTTTGGTTACATGGAATATTGTGAAATAGTAGGTAATGACAAGTGCCTAGCTCGTCATCTGCACTATCACATCACACACCTAAGGACGTCCTAGGCAAGACCTGGAGTACGACATCGTCAACATCCACACCAGTCTGAGCCAACAAATTTGTGTCAGGTGTCATACGATACGCCCTCAGGACGACTCATGCATTATATTATAAACATTGTTTATACAATTTAACGTTATTTCCAGGTTAGCAGATAGTCTCACGAAACCTTTAAACGACATTCCAACGTCCAAGAAATCTAAACTGACGTGTGAGAACTTTTTTTATAATCTGATTTCGTTTAAGTATTGATGACAACTAATAATTTAGTTATCATAATACGAGTATGTCGAATTAGTAATGAATATAATAGTAGGGTCAAGTGATCAAGGACTCATTTTACAGAATTTTGTATTGTTTTTTCAGTAAAGATGTGATAATGTACAGACGACAGCAAATCAGGCAATACATTTTTGTTGCGAAACAGCCCTTATCACAACGACATAAGACTCCGCAGTGTTTAGCCTGAAGTGCTGTCGTGTGTACATGGATACTACCACGCCAAAGAGCGATAAACACGTTAAACCACATTCAGCCAAAAATAAAATTGAGTTCGGTTCGATGGAAAATTGTATAAAAGCAAAGACAAGTAGCTAGCTCATCGCCTAAGTAATCACAAATCTAGAACTCCATACATTATTAGTCCACTCCATACCTTTTATGACATGCTAGTAAACTCATTTGGTACCTACATCATTTTTAAAACCTTATTGGACGTGACATGTGGTCTAATATAAATGATGTTTGTTAAACGGCGCAGTACCGTCGTCGGTGTACATGTGCAAGCAGGTAGACTCCGAGCCCATCCGCTACTCCGGGACACCCAACGCCTTCCTGCTGGAACTGTTCGCGATGCACCCCGACTACGATGAGAGGTGAACAAATATACTACCACACTAGCAATTCCCGAACGAGTATAGGAGAATGTAGATTTCAAAAAGCAGAAAACTCCTATATAAATATAAACAATACATATCTCGTCTTAGTCATAACTCTAATAGGTATCAAATACGCCATTAGTCGTTTTTAGGACAACGCAAGGAAAACGTTTGGTGCATTGTTTTTTAGTTCTAGATCAACAAAGGACAATAGACAAACATGTTGACAGAGAAGGGCCAGTAGATTAAGTCTATTAGATAACAGGTGGTGCAATCCATTTGCAAAGTCTGGCAGTCCTAAAACTATTTTTTTTCCTAATATCAGATTACATCACATACATTGATCTGACTCCAAGGTAAGTACTTAGCTTAAGCATTTGTATTACGGATATCAGAATCAACAGTGGTATTACAAATATATACTTAAATATTCAATATTAACACCCAGACACAGAACAAACACAAGTATTCATCATACGAATGTTTGTCCTGGGTAGGGATCGAACCCACAACTCTTGGCGCATGGGGTAGGGTCACTACACTACCGAATGAGCCATCGAGCTAGTCAAAATTGCACATCAATTTATGTAATAGCATGTCTGGTCAGTCACATACATTTTAGATTTCGTATAGGCTTGACACAGACAGATGTCGCTACAGGCAGTATTATTTCTTATCCTTTTATTTTATGTATATTGACTATTTATAAGTGCTTTCTTGAAGCCCATATAAATAAAGATATTTTTGAATTTGAATTTGAATTTGCATCATTTAGACTGATTGAGAGATAAAACCGAATAAAAAACGTTATTATTTAACTTTAAAAAAATGCTTTTTCATAAAATAAGTTATTTACGTCATTTCTTAAATAATTTATTAAATTTAGGTGAAAGACATGTTAATAAAATATTTTCTTCAGAAGCAGACCAAAATAATCTTTGTTTTAAAACCATTAATTTTACACAGATGGCGTATTATTACTAAGAAACAACTAACCTGTGCTTGTAGCGGCATCTTGTATTATTCTGACAAACAGACTACTAGTATTCTAGATCTTCTTTATGTACTGATTCGAAGATGTTGGTATGCGCCAGGTACGGGTTCGACATGCTGGAGGCAGCTTACGAGCTGTTTCCCGACCGGGATTACTGCGTCATGTGTCTGCCTTCCCATCAACCCTCTTTCCCTCTGCTTGAACACTTCACGGTAATTTGTTTATTTTTAACACTCTACAGAAATATACATACATAACTACATGCCCCTAATCCGCGAAGAGGTAGGCAGAGTCAAAGGGACAGCAGGCCTCTTTAACCACATTCAGTCAAAAATAAAACACGACTGGGCTAGATGGAAAATTGTGAAAAAGTAGTGACAAGTGGCGAGCTCGCCACCCACTTAATCACATACCGTCGGTCTAGATGTGATAGCTCGTATATGCAAACTACCAAACTTGTTAGTTACGAGATATCACATCTAAACCGACGATACCCAAAACCCGATGTACCATTAGTCGCCTTTTCTGACATGACATGGAACACAGTTGGCAAATTATATTTAAGTCCCAGATCAATATGGGACAGTCTCATACATGGACAACGGGTATGAAACATAGACTCTGCAGAAACACAAGCAAAAAGATTAAAGAATACTTTTTTAAATTTTATATCGTACTAGCTGTGCCAGCGGTGTCACCCGCGTTTATGGTTAATATTATAAAGACTATTTCCGTCATACATGATTTCTATGTAACTTTAACCATTAAGGCTGCACACGCGACCGAAGCTTAAAAAATGGAGTAACTTCTCCCGTTTTCCCAACATTTCCCTTCACTATTCTGCTCCTATTGATTGTAGCGTGATGAAAAGTATACTATATCCTGCCCAGGAGTATGAAGAATAATTGTACCAAGTTTTGTTAAAATCCGTCGAGTAGTTTTTGTTTCTATAAGGAACATACAGACAGACAGACAGACAAAAATTTTACTGATTGCATTTTTGGCATCAGTATCGATCACTAATCACCCCCTGATAGTTATTTTGAAAATATATTTCATGTACAGAATTGACCTCTCTACAGATTTATTATAAGTATAGATAAGTTACTTAACAATAAATTATAAGCGGTTTAAAACTGTAACTATTTAATGAGAAGGGGTCCAAACAGAACATTTAGGGGATTTCCAAAACGTATGTTTCAATAACGTCATATATTTTTCAGCTTGTAACTCCATATGGTACTCGGATGAGGTTTATCAACGAAACGCTTTACGTGGCTCATATCAACTCTGTTCGAGGGTACGTAAGCACAATAACTATACATACACTAAAGTACCATTAGCGAATTTTTTGTTATGTAAATATCTATTTATTTTGAACTTTGCCAGCCCATATTCAGCCCAGGGCCCCGTGGATCAAGGGCCATTCCAGCTAAGTCAAAAATAGACGATAATGCGAAAAAAATCATTATTTTATTAAATTAAACAGATTGCACGGTTTGCAGCCCTACGAATCCTGCAATTAATCAAACCTATTTAATTCATTTACCTAATTGAAGTCTACGTCTTATACTTTGAGTAATTAGGTGGGCCCTTAAGTATTATTAGCCTAGGGCCCCCTAAACTCCCGGCCGGCCCTGGTTACAGGATCGTGTCAGTGCGTCCGGGCGAGGCGAGCGACATGATGTACCTGGGCGACGTGCTGGAGCACGCGCCGCGCGCCGCCGCGCTTGCCGAATTGTTCGAGGCGGCGTTGCACTCGCGCACGCTCAGCCCCTTCGTGCTGCTCAGCCAGAAGCAGCCCGTCGGCATGGTTATACTTGGGTGAGGGCACACGCTAGAGGAACTACGGCTCTCTTGCCGGATCTTTCTCGGTAGAAACGTACGTGACGATTATCTTCGTAGCATTATATCCCGTGCTTAGACGGGGTCCGCTTATACCATGAACCAGGATGTAGCGAGTCTGGTAATTACATTGAAACGAGCCGATCTCACCTTCGTAACCCTTAAGATGGGGAACCAGAAATATTTAGGATCATGGTTACAAATCCAAAGTTGTTTGAATTTGCAGGTTTCATCACGATGTTTTCCCTCACCGCCGAACAAGTGGTATAAATACGTACATAGATTTGAGAAATCCAGAGGTATGTGCTCGGGCTTGAACCCGCACTCCTCGGTTATGAGGCGCGTGTCCTTACTATTGAGTTACCACCGCTCTTCTCGTACGTACGTGATGATTTATAAGTGTTTTTTCCAAAATTAATATTAATAATGTCCTCCTAACTGGTATCGGTCACGGCGGCCAATCTCAACGAGGATTAGGCATCTGCGCAGGAGATATTATAGTGCTCAAGTGTGTGCGCTAACACAGGTGCACTCTCTATTCCTTCACTCTCATAGTCCGGTGAGACGGCAATTCGACATGACCGGAGAGAGGTTAGGCGCAGGACCAACGTCTTAACGTGCTTTCCTAGGCACGGGGGTGATTAAACCGCCAACTTCCTGACTCCGGGCTGTTACTGAGTAATTTGGATATTGAAATACCCAGCCACAAATTTTTGGCCCGATCCGACTGCCTCGCTGGTCTAGTGGTAGCATGCGCCGCCTGAGGACCAAGAGGTCTCGAGTTCAAAATTAATATTAATAAGGAAAAAATCCAACCTTAGGCGTCTTGTCAGGCTCACAGAGATGGTCATGCTAAGGTAAGAGCCGATCCCAGCCTTTCAGTCGGCATATTCCCCCAACTAAATTTAGGGCGAATATCGTTCCAATTCTAAAAATGTTATCAATCATTATTTCCGCAGACCCATAGTTGAAGACGCTACTGCAATCAGAACTCAGTTCGATCTAGAACCTGAACCACGGCGCCCTTGCACAGACGGTAATGTAAGTAACTTAAATCCTACTTAGTTATATAAATGGAAAAGTTTGTATAGCGGTATGTTTGGATTATCTATTCAATCACAGTTTAACTCAGAAACAGAAATTTGGTTAAAGTTCCGTGAAATGCTCCTAAGAATTGACTAATTCAAGGAAGCTCTTTCGTTTTATTCTGAAGTGTATGCTGATGATGTTACAAGCGAGCAAATTATTCATTAGCACTTAAGTATATTTCATACATTTATTAGTAATGCAAGTAGAAATCATACCATAATGCTTGTACTCCCATCCTTCCTTTAACTAGTATTAAAATTCTAGCTGAAACTAGTATAACCTGTATTAAAATTATGTCTGCTTTTTAGATATTGGCTGGGGTAATGTCTCCAGCCTTAGAGCCGCACGGGCGGTGGTACATGAGAGACTTGCTTCGCCAGTCTCACTATACCACCCTCTTTTGGGTTTGCCGATTGTTCGCCAAAGGTGATGTGGTCAGTACCCTGATAATATTGCAGCATTAATTGAGGAATCAAATATCAAATCTTAAATGTAACACCAATCTAGCAATCCCCGAAGAAGTTACGATTTCAACGGCTCATTAATTATTTTAGGGCAAAAATTAAATAAAATTAGGTTAAATGGAACGTTGTCAAAAATTTTGATTTTTGTGAAAAGAGTTGGTTGCCTACATAATCACGAACCCAATACATCATTACTCGCCTTTTTCGACATGCTAGGCAAGGAACACAGTTTGTACATAATTTTAAGCCCTAGTCCAACATGGGATATTAGGGGCGTCACTGTAACAAACATACAATGGCTTCCCCTCAGAGTCCCGGACGTAACCTGATGTCCCTGGCGGGGCACATGACGCCGGTGCGCCCGCGCTGCTCCGTACCTAATATCAGCGGTAACAAGGACCTCGATAAGATATTCCAGGATCTGTGAGTATAATATTCACTTAGGAATTCTTAAGGGTTTTTAATTGGAGTCTTATTTTAGGGCTGTACAGCACAGCGTCAAATATAGCAAAGCGTGTACAGGCAGGTTTATGCAGAAGACTATTCTGGATAAATCCAATTAAACTTTACTGTTTTGATGTATATCATCTTCATCGCAACGCAAATAAACTCCCGTAGCATAAGGGTTCGAATCTTAATGTTAAAGTTTGTTGCAGCTTCTAATAAATGTTGGTATCATTCTATTTTATAAAGCATGGCAAGTAAAGAATTCACCTAGCATACTTAGTGAGCCCAGATGCCAGATTTTTTTGTACCAAAATACTTTGCCATTATTTCCAAATGGCAATTAGTTAGTTAGCAAGTTAGTTTGTTCAAAAGCTATACCACGTGTGATTAGCGCAACGCCATTTGCCCTGTGGGCGCTGGAGCGTCCCCTGACATGGCTGCCCAAGGTGTTCGTCAACAACGGCATCGTGGTGGTGGGCGCCAGCCGCACCGGCCTCTCCTTCCTGGAGACCTTGATCATGGGGTAACTGATCTCGATTCTTTTTCAATCTGGTATATTCGATTTCTTAGGAAGCGCTACAAATTAATAGTAAATACCAAAGTTTCGGATCGATGAATCACTAACACCCACACTCAAAGTAAATACCTTCATCATCAATATCTTGGAAGTACAGAGATCTGTCTGGTATTTCGCTATCATGCATTCAGCGCGAAGTCTGAATTACAGCGTCAACGGAGTTTTAAATATCTCTCATACCTGATATTAAACACACATAGGATAAAATAACATTCTAGCATGACGACTAGACTCGAAATTGTAGGCTAGACATGATAATCTGCACAGTATAGGCGTAAGGTTTCTCTGATGTTTATCCTTTTGCCACGTCACTAATCTTTCACCCAAGGTTTTTCTCTGTCGGTTCTCAGGCCCGCTTCTCAATACTTAACATTCAGCAACATAACCCTCGTGTCGGAGCACGGGCTGCCGACTGTAGTGGAGTGCCTAAAGGCGGCCGAAACGTGCGTGCCGCGCGAGGGCCGCTACACCGACCGCTACCTCAAGAGCATCCCATTCTACTTCTACGTCGACGTCATGTCCGCTGTCATGCTCAATATTGACAGGTGACTGATAAACGTCATGATCTTATCTGTAAGGCTGATTTCAGAGTCGCGCTGACCGCTCGTGCGTGTGGCAAGCGCGTCTCGTAAAGACCATTTTTGAATTGTATCTGCGCGAGTGGCAAGCGCGCTTTTCACTATGAAGCCGTACAAGACAACACCTGGCTTGTAGCTCGTGTCGCTTACCACCCGCGGCGGCGTAAGCGTGACTGTGAAACCAACCTTAGATTGGTTTAATTTCTAATCCTTTATTCGGTAATTTAATTAATTGAATTGTATTTGAATAATAAAATACAATAATTGATAGTAATATAAAGGATACCCTTGATATGACTACTAGCTGACCCGGCGCACTTCGTAACGCCCCGTTCTCGGATTTTCAATAAACATTGTTTTTTTTTCTGCGCAACTTTTTTATTTTTTTCTTTCATAATTACCTTCACCTGACCATAACAAACACAACTAAAAAAGTTAGTCGTATAGTTAGTAGCTACACTACACTCTCGAGATTTGCGCTTGGCAACACATTCAGCGATTCATTTTTATATAATAGAGACTATTATATGAGAGTCCGTTTGACAGGAAAATGAAGTGCATACATCTAAAAGGAGGTGGAGTGAAGTTCTACGACGAGCTTGTCCTCACGTGCGGTAAACAGTTCCAACACCCAGACTACCTCTACGAATCATTGGAATTGGTCAAGGAAGTCGAGTTAGTATTACATTAAATGGTAGTCATTTAACGTTAGCCGCAGTATTATCTCCCTTCGTTATTCAACAATAGTCCCAAACCCGTTAAAAGACTATACAAAAGCTATGCATTTATATATCAAAATAAATAAGGTATTTTATCTTATATCTGGATTCCAAAACTCGAGACTGGTAACATATGGGGAGTTGCTAGTAAGGGCAGATCCGCCTTTCGAGTCAGTAGTCGGATGGACAGACGGAAGGATGGTTAGAGTCAAAGCCTAGTAAGTTTCAAATAAAAGGATAAATTACTAGTAGGTAGTTCACGCATCTTTACTCGGAACGAGTAGGGTCAAGACTCCAATCGACTCCGATGAATAATGATAGACCATATTGTCAGAAAAGGCAAGCCATGCGACAGGGTGCTGATGGACGACCCGGATTACCAACCGGACCGCGTACCAGCGCCGCCCGACATGCCCGACAACGTGATGCTGATCAACTCGCTCTTCGAGGCCAACTCCGCCATGAAGAAGCTCTTGCGCATGATCTCCGACGCTAGTGAGTAGATATATTATGAACCTAGAGGAATACAATGAATCTGGTGAAAATTTATGCCTCTTAGGTAGAAAGACGATTTTTTTTTTTGTACTACAACTATAGTACTTTTCGTACAGTTCGCCCAATATTGTATTGTGCGATATTAGGAAGTTCTATTCTTGTTGTGTTAAGTCTTTTTTGCCAGCTTTTTTAGATAGTGGTGATAAAGCGGTCACAGATCAGCTCTAACTGGTCAGTCTTTTCTTGCTTATCACAAAACACGTTTGTCCTTACCAGAGGATACAAAGAACGCGCTATGCGAGGACACACCGGTGATAGTGTACGGGGAGTGCGTGGAGGCGTACAACTGCCTCGCGGCGCTGCTGGAGCTGGGCGTGAGCGCCCGCTCCATCGCCTTCGTGGAGCCCTTCCCGCCGGAGGACGCCGCCGCGCTGCGCGTCAACTGCTTCAACGACGAGACGGTACCGAGTGTCGCTAGAGGCTGATGTCACCAGCGTGGAGGCGATCAACTGGAGCTGGTCGTGTGAGCTCTCCATTGCCTTCGTGGAGCCCTTCCCGCCGGAGGACGCCGCCGCGCTGCGCGTTAACTGATTCAACGACGAGACGACACCGAGTGTTGTTCACCATCCATCAGGTGGTATCCATCTTTGAAGTAAAGATAGGCAAAAAAGTAAAAGAGAATGAAGTGATGACAGTAAGCAAGCACGACGGCACCTTGTCACTAAAATCTTCAGAAAAGAGACAGGGTTCCAGGTTAATGATGGTACTAGCTGTTTGAGTGGTTATAATCCGGCCTTCTATATGTTCTTAGAACATAAACCATAAACCCTATCCGGCCTTCTATATGTCCTTAGAAAATATGTATTGCAGGTGGACGAGCGAGTCCAGAACAGCATCGGTCGGCTGGGCGTGCGGGTGCTGCGGCGCTGCTCGCTGGCGGGCTGGCGGCAGCTGGGCGCGCGCGTCGAGTGCGTGCACCTCATGGCGCCGCTGCACGCCATCCGCCTGCCGTGCTTCGCCTTCTTCTACTTCGGCCTCAAGGCCATTGACATTAACGCCTTCAGAGGTCAGCGTGTGTCTAGACGGTCAGCAGTATTAGGGGCCGCGCGCACGAGCGCACTGCGAGGACTGAATCATCTGGACTGCGGGATCATCCATGTATTAAGTCGCTCCTAACAAGAGTGTTTTTTAAATTGCTTTTGCTATGTTATGTATTTCCATGTGATAAAATGGAACTTTTTATACCCTGTGGGGGTAAGGCGACATTCTTCCATTTACAATGCCCTAGCTCAGACCTTTCACTTTATCCTTCAGCAATAAACGAGAGCGGGCTAGTATACGACGGCGGGCTGATCGTGGGTCCGTCGTTCGAGACCAACGACCCGCACATCTACGGCGCGGGGCCCTGCACGCGCTACTCGCGGCGGCTGTACGCGACGCGTATGCAGCAGTGCCTCTACCGCTCCGAGGACATCGGCGAGGCGGTGAGTGCGCTGGCTAAATCATAAATCATATCTGTAGGGCCGTCTTAAACTGTGCTAGGGCCAAAAGAATTTGGTGTGCTTTTTGGAAAGTAAAGAAAGCAAATTATACTAGATAATAACATTTTATACTATGGATTTTTGTCGAGCAAAATATACTGTTATGTCTTTAAAGTAAGGTTATTAAAGGACTAGCAAGGAACATACAGACAGACAGACAGACAAAAATTTTACTGATTGCATTTTTGGCATCAGTATCGATCACTAATCACCCCCTGATGTTATTTTGAAAATATATTTCATGTTCAGAATTGACCTCTCTACAGATTTATTATAAGTATAGATGATTATTTGCAGCTCGCAAGAATATTTCTCCGCAAGCTGGATCCTTTTGTGATGTGGGATCCCGACGCGGACATAGCTACGACTCCTGACTTACTCTCAAGATACAGTTCTAGTATGTTGGCGTAAGTGCAGAAATAAAATTAAAGAAAAAACCTTACGAATTAAATTCACAAATTTATTTTATTTATTTTGTTTTTAGTTTCAAAGGCTCTCATGGAAGTTTACATGAGGCAACAAAAATACAACTTGGAGTATCAAGGAGGTAATGAAATAAATCGGATTTAAGGTTCAATTATAAAAGTTGTCATAAAAGTCAAACAACATATTTCTGAAATTAAACCGGTGTCCGGTAAGAGGTTAGGCGCAGGACCAACGGCTTAACGTGCTTTCCAAGGCACGGGGGTGATAAAACCACTAGATCAATAAGGCAGTCAAGTTTTTTTACCATATAGCATAATACACGTGTCAATCGTCACTGATAAATCAATGTTCCGCGCGAGTCAGATGGCAGCCGGTTCCGAAGTTCGAGTCTCCGGTGGTGCAGTTCTCGACGCTGCCGGGCCCGCTGTACTACATGATCGTGCACCGCCCCGGCCCCGTCATACCTATGGAAGTGCAGCTGTGTCTGCCGCATCAGGTATGGTCTATAGAGCTGCAACCTACGTGGTATACGTATTCCAGTAAGAACTCGCTGGACATCCGTGTTTGCCACCACTCAAGCGAAGCAATACCACCGCGGGGTATTTAGTAGTATTCTGAACGGAGATAGAATTTCGTCGCAAAGGCATTTGGGAGTTCCACTCATAACTCGCCGTTTCTTGCGGTCGGCGTGACGGTGCGTAAAGTGTTACCTGCGTCATAATAGGGACTACACATTCACATGTCGCGCTTATGTAGGGTACCTACGCAATAAGGGGTTTCAAAAATACAAAAACAGCCAGATGATACGAGGGAATCTCGTGGTCTTATCACTGTCACTATTGGCTCTTTGTTGGCAGCATGTCAGTTTGTTCTGAAAACTTACCAATGAGGAGGGTTACAAGACCGCACGTCACAGTTACGCCATCTACCTGATGTTTTAATGAAAAACACCCTCAAGAAGCGATGTGACGTTACACAGCATGAGGACCGAACGGATTATTGTAACCTTAGAACTACATTATATTTGCACTCTTTTCAAAATCTAACCTTGGATCATGGATCAATGTTTCTTAAGTTTTGAATACCTACCTATTACGTTTTCATTGGATCTCTGATCTGATTCTATCCGTTTAGTGTTTTAGTCTTATAATTATTTAGGGGCACACTCTAACAACGGACAAGCGCGGCAATTACTTCAGGATACAATTGAACGCGCTGCACTGCGTCGAGTCGGTCACCTGTCTGTCCAAGAAGACGTTCGCGCCCATGCTGCTGGGCCAGCTCTACGGCAAGCACGAGGCGTTCTTCAACAAGCTGCTGGCGCGCTACAAGGTGAGACTCTTATACAAGCGTCTCAATTGACAAACCTGTCGATGCGTCGTGTGGACCGCGACCATCCCACCTTAACTCGGAATTTTTACTAGATTTATGCACACCAGTTAACCCGGCGTCATTGTTGCCGGGTATCTAATACCCGACAAATTTTAAAACCGTAATTACTTTAAAACTAATTAACAGCAGTTATCTGTTATCTGTCGTAGCCGCAGCAACTCTTTTTAGAGTTGCTGCGGCTACGACAGAGTATATACCTCTCCCCCCCGCTGGGGTCTTCGGTTTGGCGTACCGGGGGGGCTTAGTAGGCCCTGGTGCAGGACAGGGCCGAAGCTAAGAGAGACCCCGAGGTGAGCTGCGACTGCTCGGCATTTCCCACCGAGCAGTTGCGGCACCGGCCGCAGCCCCCTGCGGCCGGACTAGGATTGCCGAGGAAGAGGAGGAGCTGAGTGTGTCGTTGCTCACCTCCCTATCCTCGGCAACCCGACAGGGGCGCGCTGGGTCGCGTTGTGGTGGGTCGCAGAGGGATTGAGCGTCTCGATGCTCTCCCTCTGCGACGACAGGGCTAAGCCCTCAATCTGGGTCGCCGGGCGGAAGGCGGCCCCTTCGACGAGGCGCTCTCCGCGTGCCCCTCTGGCTTAGCAGAGGGCACAGCGCGAGAGTGGGCCCACGACGCCGGTCACGGGGATGATCGGCGTCTGAATCCTGGGCGGAGTGGTTGAGACATGCTGGGTGGCCTGGCATGTCTCGACGCGCGCGCGTGTACGGTGCTGTACATCCGACGACTGTTGTCGTGGGCTGCACAGCATCGACCACCGCCGCGCGAGGTGGGCCGCGTAGCGCGGCACGCGCATCACCGGAGGAGCAGTCGTATAGTCCCGACAGTGGGGATACAGGCTCCTCCGGGACTGCGCCGCTGGAGGCCACGTTGGGGTTTTAGTCGGTTCGAGTCCGACACACCGCCCTCTGCTTCCCCGAGCAGAGGGTGACGGCTCGTGGGAGTTTCCCCAACTAAAAAAAAAAAAAAAAAAAAAAAAGAGTATCTACCTCTGTAAAGAAAGAGACATTTATCCATATAGTCAGCTTGTCGTTTTTTTATTGTTTATTGTTAAATTACAAATAGTTTTTCACAGTTTTACCAACAGCGTCTTACGAAAAATCAGTTTTCAAGTTATGTTCTAACAAACTGATCTCAGGATAAAAAGTTTATTTTTTTATGTTTAATGGTAATATGCTCATTTAATAACAAAATAAATGTTTAATTTTTATAAGTAATGTGTATAATTGCCTATTTCTTTAATGTAGAAAACTAGTATTAACATAAACTTGATTCAATGTACAGAATGTACATGGGTAAAATATACCGGGCCACAACGGCTATGTTCCGTTTCGTAGCCACAATGACGCCGGGTTAATGGTATCTTGGCATGTCGCTTCAGTTTTAGCAGAGGGTCACGCGACACCGCGTCGTGAGAGTGGAAACTATAGAAAACAATGTGGCAGTTGTCTATCGGTGGATTTTAGAGATAAATGTTGCGCGTTGTGGTGTTGCGCTCTGTGTGGTGCATTGTGCGCCTTCTGTTGGGCGCACAACACCGATCTATATAGTTCTGAATTAGAATGGAAAATAATGATTAATTCTACTTGTACACATCATTAATATTTGTGTTTCAATAGTGGGTTATATTCGTTATATTGAACACTTATTTTAATTGGAGCGGTGGTAGCTCAATGGTAAGGACACGCGCCTCTTAACCGAGGAGTGCGGGTTCAAACCCCGGCATGTACCTCTAGATTTTAAAAAATCTATGTACATATTTATACCACTAGCTCGACGGTGAGGGAAAAGATCGTGATGAAACCTACAAATTCAAACAACTTTGAATTTGTAACCATGATCCAAAAATTGTCTGGTTCCCCTATCTTAGGGTTACGAAGGTCAGATCGGCAGTCGCTTCAATGTAATTACCAGACTCGCTAAATCCTGGATCATGGTCTAAGCGGACCCCGTCTAAGCACGGGACATAACGCTAGGAAGATGATGAACACTTATTTTAATTAATCGATTTAATGTGCCACTGACGTTTTTAGCTGGGTGAGATCGAGGACTTGTATGACTTCTTCACGCAGCCGTGGATGGCCGCTCTCTATCAGGAGACCTTCAACGATTTGCTCCGGGATATCAACGATCAGGAAGTGGGCACTGTAAGTACAGACCCCTCAAATAATAAATAAATAAATATCCGATTACATCACATACACGGTTACGGATATCAAAAACAACAGTGGTATTACAAATATATACTTAAATATTTGATATTAACATCCAGACACAGATCAAACACAAGTATTCATCATACGAATATTTGGCCTGGGTGGGGATCGAACCCACAACTCTTGGCGGACGGGGCAGGGTCACTACCGAATGCGCCATAGAACTTGTCAATCTTGTCTTGTCTTGTCAATCTTGAGCTTGTCAAAAATGTAAAGTAAAAACTATTGCTCCGTTTCTATTAAACTGAGTAATAGTTATCTAATAGACTCTCTCTTTGGTGATAGGATGAACTTATCTTAAAATGGCTTTGTCCTATTGACTCCACTTTCTTTATGATGAGAAAAAATATTATTTTACGTATTGAAAGGTGTATGACGTGGTGAAGTCCCAATATTCAATGTCGAGCAAGTCGCACTCGGCCACCACCTGCGCCTCGGAGCCCAGCTGCGAGATGGGGTACAAGGTCTGTACTTTGTTCAATCAATGATCATGGCTCATTATTGCAGAATAATATTTTTAGCTAGGAGTGTAGTCGGCAAAATAATTAGTGAATAAATCCAGTATCCGGTACTACAACTCAAATCTACGTGTTTTGTAAAATCTTTGAACTGAATTTTGTTAAAGATCTGTTAGCGATCAGTGAGCTGCACTTCTCTAATAACTTCCTTAGGATAATTCCCACAACGTTTTGTTTATTCATACGAAATTCTAACTGGTTCTAATACACATGTATGCACAAATATTAGGTTTAACCCTTGTAAGTAAGTCATCAGTAACATTAATCGATGTTAAAATATCAATTTTGAAAGCGATTAAATTAACACTTACATCGGTGTTCATTTAGTCGCTTTCAAAATCTATATTTTAATAGGTAATAATCCCCCGTCATTTTAGCGCCATCTTTCCAAAACACGTATTGTTTTCGCTCTGATGTCAAACTTACGGTTCACCCTGGCTCATGTACTTTGTTGTAACCTTTTCTGTGGGCTGTGCTAGCGTATTTTCACTTTAGCAAATTGAAACTAGATGTCGCTAGTGACTAAAGGAAGTAGCGCAATTTAAAGTATCGTACTAATAAAATGTGAAAGTTATGTTTGTTATTCAATTACGGTTTAAAAATTAGTTGAAATTAGGCCTACATAGTAGGTACCTCTATAATATGAAACTTACCGACGACATCAGATATTTTAATCGCATATCTATTTGGATTATGTGTTCTTAAGCTTAATTCTGAACTACTTAAACCCGGATATAATTTCGGAAAAAGATAGTACCTTCGCGATAGTATAGGTATTACGCACGTACATTTATGTATAATTAGGCCACTAAATATATAAAGTATCATGAGAAACTTATACACCTGTTGCAACAATTTTTAAGCTGGTAATGTTTAAACTTATCAAACACTATCGCCAACGAAAAGTACCTATGCTTATCTTCGTGTCCAAGACTGCCTGACCACCGCAGCGGAGCGATGCAGCGGAGCGGATAAACGGAGAAATATTAACCTATAGGATTGCACAAAACCTCCGCTTTTTTTAGTGGACAATTTCTATTGGTCGATTTTTAACTCGCTCAATGCACCGCTTCGCTAGCTCGCTCCGCTCCGGTGGACAGGCAGCATAAGTAGGTAACTAGCTAGCTAGCTATTGAATTCTTTTTGTTTTGCTTATACCTTTTTTTTGTATTATTCAGGATGCGAAGAACCTCGGCACGTTCCGTTCCGTGATCGATAAGTTCGTAGCAAGAACCAGTAGCGCTCAACTTGTGAGTTTACGTTTTTTTTTTTTTAACTGTTGGTTGGTCGGATAAAAATGGTTCTAACAATAAAATGTTAATTGCTATATTACAGGTGACGATTAATAGACCGACTGACATTCCTTCGGTAAGTATTTGTTTGTTCAAAGACCTTGTTTAAAGCTTGTGTGTAGATTGGTCAGCAGATTGGTGATAGATAAATTTATCAAATTCCTCATTATTTTTATGTTAGAATTTTTTATTTGTTTGTTTGTCGACTGCACAGTTTAATTCCATTCTATTCAATTTAGGGAACACATCATTCATCAATTCCATTTTGTCTTTTGATTGATTTGAAAACATTTAATAGTCAGTTAGTTGAGTATGCTGAGCCGTTACGTCACATCTCAGTATTTCTGTACAAAATTTACGGAAGCATTGCGTCTTGACAGCTCATAAAAAGTATGTCAATTGATTGGTGGTGACCCTATATGCAGATTTAGAAAGGAAAATCGGTAGATTCGTATTTCTTTAATCTGTTAAGGTAGGAGCGGTATTGATAGAATTACCTACAAGTTGGTGGATATAGCCAACGGTGGTTGTGTGCGCAGGAGTGCGGCCAGAGCGCGTTCCTGCGCAACGAGGCGGCGCTGTTCTGGCGCGTGGTGGGCGGCGAGCGCGTGGTGATGGCGCACGTGGCGCGCTACATCGCGCGCAACAGCGTCGCCAACCCGCACTACGCGCGCCCCAAGCCGAAACCTGTTGAAGAGTAGTAAGTCGGCGAGCTAGACGCCTGGCTACGGTGATTGGCTAAGAATAGAAGCTTGGCTCAGTCAGCGCCTGTCCGCTCAAGTTGCGGCGAGCGACAGAATCTGTTGCACAATTCTGAAGCGTACCGCGCATCGCCGTGCCCAGGAGCAAAGTTTTCGTCATCTGTTCTGTGGTCTCTCTCTCTCGTTGATTGTGTCTAAGAGAAAAATCATGTCCTGAGACAACTGTTAGCGTCTCCGTGAGCTACTGTAGACCCTTGAATTAGCAATAGCGTTAGCTATTACAATAATTCAGGCAAAAATATTTGCCTCAACCACGGACTAGTAAAAAAAAAAGGACTGCGCGTTGTCACATACTACAGCACGTTTATGCATGTATGAGTGAGATTCTTATGGATACCAGATGTCGGAAATCTGACTGTGTGATGTAAGTTGCGTGTCAAGTTGGACCTCCGCAGATGCCTCAACGTCTAGTTCGCGCGGAGTCTTTCTTTTTTTACTGATCCGTGGCCGTAACACAGTAATTCGGGCGCAGTTGGGTGTGCTGATTTTTTGAGTAAGCAAAATAGGTAGGTACAATAAAATCTATAGGGTCGTGTAATAAAATCTTTGGCTAATTGATTTTGTGATTAGAATAATTCCATGTTTTGCTGAAATGTGTGTATGCCAATCAATAAATACCTCCGACATTATTGGAATTAAATTAAAATTTAACCTATTTAATTCATCTTTTACTGTCCAAAAACCTGAGCTATAGTATACTTCACAATCAGAAGTCTTACTTATTACGGTAATATTACGATCTAAGCCCGTATTCTGAGTAGTGCTCGGAAATAAATAATAATAATAAATTCTCCAGACTGACACCAATTCCCTAGTTCCAAACTAAGCTTATGCTTGTGCTATGAATACTAGGCGAACGGATAGACATACATAAATATGTTTATAAACATCTATGACTCGAGTACAAATGTCCATATTCATCACACGAAACATTTGCCCCTAGCGGGATTCGAACCCGCGACCCTTGGTTTTGTGGCCAGGGTCTCTAACCACTGAACCAACGGGCCCGTCATGAATGCAGGAAATGCATATATTTAAACAAAATAATTATATTTATTGGAGCTTTTGTAAGTATTTTAACTGACTTGATAGACAAACATCAATACTGTTGTGTTCATTATTTTTCCTATTACATTACAGTGAGTTATTATTTCTACCAAAACTTCTTTTATTTATTTGTAATTATGATGCGAATTTGACTCAGTCTAATTAATTAGGTCATAGTTTAAATATTGTCTAGTTTCACAAGTATATTTTCGTGTAATTCATGTGATTTATTTACCAGGTGTTTTGATTACGGACATGGTGATTAAATCAAATTAATTGACGCGAACTTGACGCTGAGTAGACTACAAGTGACGCTAATGAAACAAGTGTTTACATCTATTGCGATTCGAAATACACCATCCTGCCGCGTCTTGAATGAGCAGTTGTTTTGATATATTTATCTGACCTGATTCGTATATTCAGGTTATAAATGTAATGCCTGCTGTAACTGCGTGTACATTTTCGTAATTGCATTTAAATGAGTTTACACTATCTAGTTCCTTGTAAATTTTACCTACCTACATTATTACAAGGAGAAGTTCGATCTAGTTTCCACTATTCGAAGGAACGTGAAGAAATATTTATTTACTAGAGGGTATTAACGTGATAAATTGTTAATTTTGTTTACGTAAATTATTTAACAACACTTTATGCAAGAAATGTTGCGATTTCCATAAAGTACATAAAATATTCTTGTTCGATAACAAGTAGGTACTACACGTCTTAACAGATAAGATTCATAGTTGCAGTTGGCTAAAGTAATAGAATATCGATAGGTAAAAATATTATTTTGGGTAAAAACAGGATAAACTTACATAGAAATAGGATTTGGACGAAATCAGTAACGAATAAAATCAACCCTCATACGTTTTAGACAATTTATTTCATTTTACACATGTTCATTATTTAGACAAGTTCCCTTACGTTATATTTACAGTAAATGCACAGTATGGCCATGGCAGAACGAAGGAATGTACCGAAACAGTCTTAATCAATACTTACTGTTTTATTTTACAAAGACCAAAACAATTTGGTTATAAATACGAGTCTACTATGAATTTAACTGTATTAAATGTATGAGATTAGAAATGACTAGCGTTTTTTGGCTTAGTATCTGTTAAAATGTTAAAAATGGCCTCTTAACGTTAAATTTTACTAATCGATAGAATTAACGTTACAATATCGTTGAGCTGTTAACACCTTAAAAAATTATATTATCATGCAAAACGTATTATATTTACATAGTTTGTTTTGCGAAGAATTAGACGGGTCAAACATTTGATAGCTTACCGCTTAAAATAAAACGTGTAAGTATAACAGTATAATTAAACACAGCTACTATATTTGATTCATGTTGTTTCAACATTTACTGACAACTATTAATCGTAATTAAACAGTTTTGGGAACATTTAACTATCAGAAATCCTATAAATTTTCGAAACTTAAATTAAATATTTACATTCTTAAATGTTTTCATAGTAGGTACATATATTAAATAATATCCCAAATTGACGGCTATCAAATCTCCGATCCCACTTACATTTATTTCAATCAATACAACAATCAAGAAAATACATTACTTATCAAGTTATCACTTAATCGATTTAAAATGGCTGTACAATATGACTAGCATACACAATTTACGAATATCGAGAAACGAATGGCTCTTAACGAAAGTAAAATACTATTTGTACGTATAGTAATAAAAGTTTGCGTAGTACGCATTCGCATAATTTGATCGAGTTTATCGGCTTTGTCTAAACGTCGGTTTGCGACAACGCTACGCGACAATGACGCGCAATGTTATTATCATTTGAGGCGCAACGATCCATTTTGTTAGCAAACTGTTTATGTTCTGTATAATTGGGACGTTGATACGACACACGGACAAACATCCTTCATATTTACTATTATTATAATGACCTATTATAAATACGAAAGCTGAGAGTGGCAGGCCGTGACGTCACGGTGTGCGAATGCTACGAAGTCTGTGGAATCATTGCGCCAGGAAAGTAAAAAAAATAAAAGTATGTTACAGAGTAAACAATGGTGGTTTCAGCTACCCTTTTGAAACGTGATGTGATATGAATATCATTGTAGTGTTACGCGTCGTTTGTCGTCCAGCTCAGGGCCGTAAAAAATACTTTAATTATGACTAGTATCGGCTAGAAAAGTCAGTTTCTTTAGATCATGATATACTAATAGGGCCATGAGTTATAAAAGTAATCAGTATATCATAAATATCAGGTAACATGTAAACTTAAAAATACGTTTAATTTTAAATTGCATCGAAATGGATACTATTTAAAAATACATAGTTAGCACGCTGTAACTAAGATCAACGCTATATATTGACAGTTAGACGAACAACATTTATTTAAGACTCATACAAAGAGATAAATAAAAATCGATTAAAAAGTCATGGCCCAATCATAGCCCCTTATGATCCGAATCCTTATGAAATGAACGAAATTAAGTAATTCTTACGTCAAAATATCAGAATGTACCTATATCAGCTGAAGGAAAACAGTTCACGTACAAAATTGCGCAGTTAATTAGTTATAAAGTGCATGCAATTACATTTTGAGTATATTACATTTACAAATTGCACCATTTCCAACCTGTTGGTACAGGTACACCATAAAAATGTTATCTAATGATTCAATCAAAATCTTTTATCCAACCCTTATCACACATATTCATCCATTTGTACACTGATGTGAAATAGATCCGTAAATATTATTAACAAATAGCTTTACTTACTAAAATGATGAAATTACTTTAAGTTGTTACAAACGTTTGATATGTGATAAAAGGTTTCTTCTGGAACTTATTACACTTAGCTATCGAAAGTAAATGACAAAATGTACGTATGTGTTTCGCACAACGAGACTCAAGTATAATAAAATGTAATCATTTTCATACTAAATACATGTTGTTATAGTTAAGTATGGACTTCGATTGTTTTTTTACTTTCGTTAGCAGGTATTCAGTAATGAATGGAGTTTCTTAAGCCCCATTGATAATTTAAACGTTTATTTCACCAAAATTTTAGGAACAGAACTAACACAGGGTGTACATATTGTCGTGTATTTGGGGACTATCCATAGATCTTCATAAATAGTAAGAAAAACGATGGGAAAATATTGCTGCTGATATCTATTGTTGTCTTAAACTTGCGTACACAATTGGAGCACATTCCGAGACGGTAATCGTAGCTATAATAATAGAAATGTTCTCTCACTTACACTAAACCAATAAAACTGATGTCCTTTTTCGCTGTCATTGCGACTGTTAGTCATCAACATGACCATTATGGCATGGTATGGCCACGATATCTTCCTCTCTTGTTAACATTTATTTTCCAGGATTGATTGTGACTGTTTATCTATATGGGCTACTTTGGTATCTGCATCTGATGGTTATATTACTTACACCCATTGTTAAACGTCTTATGAGTATTAGTTCATAGACGTTTGTAGCATAGCTTGTGATACTTTCATTTCAGCTTTATGGCGTCTGGAATTGGCATATAATATGCGATACTGGGGAGTAATAATAGGTTCAGTAGAAAATCTACTGGAATTCCAAGAAGACCTAAGCTGTACAAGTACATATAGTCGAGAATGGTGTGTAAGATCCTTCTCATGCAATACTTTTATCTCAGTATTGGTGATCAGCTGCTGTAGGTCAAATCGGAGTGATGAGTCTATTTCCTTGTTTTCACAATGTGGATCTTAGTCAATAGCAGCACTATTAGTGGATTCTGTGATCGATTTACGAATATATCGAAGGCTAAAGTTGAACAAATGTGAACGGCTAGCTATTTTCTTACATGCGCGGAGGAGAGGTTCGTCCCTGTTCGTGGTTTAGGTGGTTTAGGTGGGCGCGTAGTCGTGCGCCGGCGCCGGCGAGTAGTCGGCGCCGTGCAGTATCGATTAGGTCTGGTACTGCAACATGGGCGCCGCCGCCAGGTTGGCGTGGTGGCCGCTGTTCATCCGCAGTGCTGACAGCGACTTGTTGTACCACTCGTCCTCGGCGCTCATGCCTGTGGGGAGACTTGATGTTAGAAATTTCCCTTTACGTGGTAGGTACATGAAGATATTACAAAATAGTCGAAATTATTATGCATATTATATAACAATACACTCAAGGCCTTCTTACACTATGCTGGAGCCCTCGGGCATACTTAAATTTGGGGCCCTTGGGCACACAAGAAATTGAGGCCCTAATAAAGCAAGTTCGCAATAATGTTTTTGTTCTTTTAAGCTGCGAGAATCCCTCCCCTATAATTCGTGACCAATAGGCAAAGCAATATATCCTTGTAGCAACATCAATATTTGAAAAAAAGACAAATCGTTGGACCTTTGGGCCCCTCAAAGATAGGGTCCTAAAAAAAGACGGTATTAAATATAGGTACTACGAAATAAACAAAGAGCCTTATGCGGTTAGACGCAAGTGTGAGCGATGTGTATTGAATATTAATTATATTGATGGATAAGCGTGTAATAATGTGTATTTCATTGTATTATATTTTATGAGACTACATAAAATATCCTACTAATATTATAAATGCGATAGTTTGTTTAGGTGGATGGATGCGCGTTACTCTTTCACAAAAAAACTACTGAATGGATTTTAATAAAATTTTAAAATTATATAGGTCATACACTCAAATAACATATAGGCTATGTTTCATCGATGTACCACGCGAGCGAAGCCGAGGGAAAAAGCTAGTAACAACATATAAAAAGCTTGCGTTACAATTTATAAACCAAAGTATAACGTTCAGAGGGAATGAACTAAACATAGAGATAGTACTAATCTATTCGAAATTCAAAGACCAAGTTATAAATTTTATAGAAAACAATTAATTAATTTATTATTCGTCATTATTTAGTTTATTTATCAGCGAGAAAGTCTCCATATTATTTACTAGTCCAATAATAAAATACGTGTTAGGAATTGAATAAGCATTAAATATTAAATTAGGTAATAACCTTCTATTTGAGTCTCTCTATATTGTGTATACCCTGTAGCGAATTCTCGGAGGTCTCAATAGGCTGTGTTATTACATGTTGACGTTTCAAAAGCTTTGTTCATCTAATTAAATTGGGTATCGCGTGGCGCTTCCCAGATTCGCTATTGATTTTCCTCTTACAAAACGGCTGATTCTCCAAACTGCTCGCATCGCTCAACCATACTCGTATATATAACGCATATTATGTACCTACACGTCGGCGACGGAAAATGGGTCGTGGCAGTGCTCGAATTGAATACGGAGTTGCCGTTTATTGCGTCTATGTATCGGATACACAATTGAGGCAGAGTCGCTGAACATAATGTCTTTAGTATACGTTTTAATTTATATCCATTTTTAAAATAAATGAAAAATATTTCTATATTACGTATTTTATGGTTTATGTACAGTGGACGTACGTTACTGTCGGTATACACTTTAGGTATATAGGTAGTCTTTTATCTCTTATTTTCCTAAATACAGTATCTAACACATTCTGTGTATTTAAATATTTAGAACGATTGTAATGCCATTGTGAAGGTTTTATTTAAATCTAGACATTTGACTCATTATTATTTTATTGAATAAAAAAACAAAACATTGCCGTTCTCTTTATATATTTTATACGTAGAGTGACCAGGGAAGACAAGATATGTAGTAAATTTGAACAACGACCACAAAGCAGATTATGCCAATAATTGTGCAATAATCGTACCTCCTAACCGATATCGGTCACGGCCGCCAATCTCAACGAAGATTAGCCAACTGCGCTGGAGATATTATAGTTCACAAGTGTGTGCACAAATACAGGTGCACTCTCTGTTCCTTCATTCTTATAGTCCGGTGAGACGGCAGTTTGACATGACCGGAAAGAGGTCAGGCGCAGGACCAACAGCCTAACGGTGGTAAAACCGCCAACTTTCTGAATCCGGACTACTTACTGAGTCATTTCAATATTGAAATACCCAATTTTTTGGCCCAACCCGAAAATTGAATCTCTTGGTCCTTAGGCGGCGCATGCTACCACTAGACCAACGAGGCAGCCAATCATTGCGCAATATACAATAATAAACCACTCTACAACTAAATCGCACTCGTGCACCCCACAGCCGGACCGCACGCCGGTCCACCCCTTGCGCCATCGATGTGAGCCAACATGACTGACCGACTCCGACGCGAGCATGGAGCTGCGTTCGATATTAGTCCGCGAGCCAACAGACTTTCATTTCCAATAAAGTCCGCGGACTTTATAGTATTAAAGCAAGGGCGAGACACTCCAACTCAAGTATTGTGATTGCTTTCTGAAGTTTCATCACAGTTGTGTCTACTTAATGAGCAATTGTTATTTATTATTTATTTATAAACTAGCGACCCGCCCTGGATTCCCACGTTAAGAGCAAAACAATTTACTTTAACTATATAATATTATAGATGAACCGGCGATCTTCGTTCCGCCCAATAGTCAATGCCACATAATCGGGTTAAATAAACTGAGATGTACGCTATCCTATCTTTCAAGTTGGATCAAACTGCACACGGTGTGCAAATTTGATTAAAATCGGTTAAGTAGTTTCGGAGTCCATCGCGGACAAACAACGTGACGCGTAATTTATATATATTAAGATATAGTTTCAAATTGTTTTGCGCTTAACCTTTTTCTTAAAATTTCTATTGGTGAAAACTGCATCAACATTCCTTACGTTGTGTAAAACATCTAAGTGAACAGACAGAAACGGCGACTTTGTTTTATACTATGTGAAGATTAAAAAGTGGTGAATTATTGTCAACCCACTTTATAGTCAGCTGACTTTTTATCTTTGTTAGCCTAATTGAATTATTATTATTTGCAACGAGGCCACTGCCGTTTAACCCACACACCAAACCGGTAGCTAACGTTTAGGGAACTTTATGATAGAACTCTTTAAGGTTACAAGTTATCGCCAAACTCAAATTTTGTCAATACTGCCAAAGAGAGCAGAATTGACAGAATTTGTGTCCTGGCTCGGGACTATATGCACGCACTATGAATGTTGTAAGCCCGTGACCGTTTGCGCAGGCAAACGATCGCAAATTGGGTTGCGTGTCGTATGAGCACTATGCCTAGTTGGATGCGTCTCAATATGAATTGCCGGCTCTCGCTTTGCATTCTGTACAGAGACATATCTTGACGGAATTGGTTTTAGTAAAAGAAGTAGTATGAGAAGTAAGACTCGGCTATTGTCGCAAAACCTAACTACTAGATAGATCCGAAAGATTCCGACGGCTTGAGCTAATATAAATATGTACATATGTACGCTTTCTTCTTCATTAAAAATTAATAATAGTCCTACATGAAAATTGTATGTTTCTTATAGAATTTAAGTTAGAGCCTGCTTTGGAAATGTTGGGATCGTTCGGATTTAAAAAAAAACTATATATGGTGAAAGTAAATGAATAATTATACGCCTAATTCCGCCTTTACTTATAATTCAAACGAGTATTTAAAAATGTAAGAAAGTGAATATCCACTTCTACCAGAAATGCTTAAGTAATGATAAATCCTTATTTATTCATGACTGAAAAGATAACGAAGTTAAAACCCGCTAATAAAGCGCTCTACGAAAATTCGTAGCGTTCGCGGCGTTCGTAGCGAAGCGCGCCCCCGTAGCCGCGTAGCTCGGAGCGGTGCGACCCTCTATGTAGCGGTATATAGCTACGGAGCGGGGGTAGGGAAGCGAATAGTGAGGTACCGAATCGACCCTGCGTTTTCTCAAGATGCAATCTCGCCACAGGAAATAAGATATTTGCCGAGACGCCGCGAGGACGCCCGCCAAAGTAAATGTAGTGGAAATTTTCTTATTAGAATATCTACGGTACGATGCCTTCCATCGCTCGCTCGTTTTTTTCGACGCAGGAATCTGCGCCGGCGGCGTTACACGGTTCGTCGCCTCGGGTTTTTATCGAAATTGTGGAGCTCGCTCGCCGTAATGTGGCGAAAAGTGGCGGGTTCGCAATCCCTACGAGCGGGTGTGACTATGATTAGCTTAATACGTTTTATGGATGGCGTCGTGAGGTTTTTGATAGGTTTGGGCGATTGGGCTATTTTTACTATTTCCATATTTTCCTTGCATTTCGGCCTCTCTTGCCTAAACTTAAAAACATTAGGCTTAGCGCTTATTACGATATATTAAAGTAAATAAAAAAATAATAATAAATTAAATATATTATTCAGACTGACACCAATTCCCTTGTCCCAAACTAAGCTTATAAGTTTGTGCTATGGATACTAGGTGAACGGATAGACATGCTTAAATACATTTATAAACATCCATGACTCCAGTACAAATCAAATATCCATGTTCAGCGCACGAAATATTTGCCCCTAGCGGGATTCGAACCCCGACCCTTGGTTTCGTGGCCAGTGTCTCTGACCACTCGACCAACGAGCTGGTTATTTAAAAATATATTACAACTTTTATGATTTAACCCACATAAATGTCGAATTATGTGTCGATTTCTAAGTACTAGTTATGGCCCACTGGTCAAAATTCGACCATTATTCGTTTAATTTTTAAGAAATGAAATATTAGCTGTCTGCACTCCTTCTCTATATAAACTTTAATTGTGCCAAATCTCATACTCCTCCGTCCGCGTAATATTCATAAAAAGGAGTACAAAGCTTCACGTATTAATATATAGATTTGTTATTCAATTCTGTATAAAGAGAAATACAATACATAAGAGGTTTTTATCTAAAGAAATAACTGTTATTTATTAAAAAATGACTATAAAATACTAATATGATGAGCGCATCCACCTATAAAGTTATTGTATAATTTTAATATTTAAACAATCCACCATACGTCCCATGATCCACATATTTGACTACGGCGATGTGCTATTTTAAATTAATTAAGTCCTTTTTCGAACCCTGCATTTATAAATACATTTTTATTTTCAATACATTTTCCTACACACGTTTGCGGTAATAGCGTACTACATACGCAGATTGTAATTCCACGCCCGGCCGAACCCCGCCTAGTTAGATTGATTAACATATTGTAATTAGTATGTAAACTTGTCGCAGGCGGTAATTAGCGCAAGACGGTAAGTTGGCTAACTCGCCGCACGCGCCGGAGATTACCAATCGCCTGAGCTGCCACCTGGTGATGACTGTCAGCGTTAATATATGACGCTAATTTGTCTTATTATTACTATACATCTTAGGGCCGATTTGTTAATGGTCAGATAAGATTTAACCGACTGATAAAGTATAAAGTCACCAATTTGCGGATGTCATACAGACAATGACATTTTACAATCATCCGGATTGGAATTTATTTGATTGTTATATTTTATCTGACTGTTGATTATTTTTATTTTTTTTATATAATCATCATAGTATGTACAGAATATTCTACGCTACAACATTTTGCGAGTTACGGAACAACGCATACGTAATGGTTAAATGACCTAACTCAAAATATGGTGTTGATGGAAAATGAACTAAATGTTTAAACACGTAATATT
The DNA here is from genome assembly GCA_951394215.1 of Glyphodes perspectalis. NCBI lineage: Eukaryota > Metazoa > Arthropoda > Insecta > Lepidoptera > Crambidae > Glyphodes > Glyphodes perspectalis. The sequence goes on along the minus strand of OX596211.1, from coordinate 13,758,279 downwards.
AATTTAAATATAAGAAATTTTCAGTTAGGTCACTCTCTCTGGTCACTTTACTAAGCATGTGAAATAAAGAATACAATAATTAACATAGCAGAGGTGAAACATTGATTATGTTGGCCTCTATCACAATAACTAAATGTATACCTAATTGTAGATTTACCATCTCAAGAACCAAATTAATGCCTGCCTTTTAATATTTTTTTTTCTACTTTTACGAATATGAAAATATTCGATTAATGAAAAATTTCTGAATGTATCCAAGATCTATTAAAATTATCTTTTCAATCAAAATTTAAAAAGATTGCACACCATTTAACTGTAAAACAAAACAAAGAATTCATCAAACTCTTTTATCAATTCACTTTTGAAATAAACAAGGAACAGCTTTATAATCCATACTATTTACTTAATAATACCTAACATATTTCGCAGGTACTTCTTCTGTAATTTAATACTTGTATTAGAGACAAGAGTACAAAGTCTCCTCCTATTATCTCCACACTAAATGCCAATAAAGCATTGAAGGCCAGCGTTGAGGAATCGTAATTAACTTTTTCTCTTTTCAATATCATCTTGCGGGGCTTAACGGCAAGTTTTCTCATTATCCTATGGGGTATTTGTATAAAAACGATCGTCGGACGCCCGCCAACTTTATAATTGTCTTGACGCACCTAATAGAAACTTGATGAAAGCTGCCTCGTCCCCGGGCCCATACCCGCCGCTATCAGACGCTACCCGACGCTACCTACTTTTCCTTCTAAAATGTAAGTTCTTGTTGTGTAGTATATGGAATATTCATTTTGAGATTAGTTCTAATTGGTTTTGACATCGGCAAGCGATTTCTTGTTTACGAATTCTAAAGGTTTTCTATAAAAAATATTGAATAAAAGTTACGAATATTTATTTTACGAATTTTGCCTTCAAATAATTGAATTAAGCTCAAAAAAGGTAAAATTATAGTATGGTCATCAAAAGATAATGTAAATATACTTTTACTAATCAGATGCAAGAGGTCAACAATTTTTTATATAAGCTATGATTATATTTTCTATTTAATTCAGGTCCATATCTTAAATACAGGATTATGTTGCACCGATGTTGTAATACCTAATTAAGTTAACTAAATTTGTCCCTAATTTGCTATCTTGTACCTGAGTTTAAAATGTTAATAACATATTAATAAATATGACTCCTTTTCTACTCGTAGGGGTAGCAAGCTGCTGTGATTGACTTCATAGGCAACTTATAAGTTGTTTAAAGATGAGTAGGTACGTGTGTACGTGCTCATATTAAGGCCACATATTAATGTATATGTATATGTAGTATCTCCTGTATCTATTACCTAGTAGGAAAAAAACTCCTAAAGTATGCAAATATGCATAAACATAAAACCCTTAGCAAAAAATAAATGAACACTACCATGTTTAAAATGTGGACCATAAAACATGGTGTACTTACATATACCATCACGCCCGTAATCCCTGAAAGGGTAGGCAGAGTCAAAGGTACAGCAAGCCCCTTTAACCACATTCAGCCAAATAAAACTGTGCTGGGTAATCAAATCAAATCAAATCATTTATTGCACGTCACAGGTATAAAGGGTCTTCTTAATTTAAAATAGTTCCTATGTGACACCCTGTTAGGGCATAGCAATTTGAGAGTTACAATCAAAATTAAAATTATACTTCAACTTAAAACTAGAACATTACATATTTAATATTATTAGAGTGAGATTTATTTCCCCTCATAATAGCCTATATATGTATAAATGTTTATATAGATGTTTATATAAGATGAAAAATTTATGTAATTATAAATTTATTTATTTTTATGTAAGATGAAAAATTGTGACAGAGTCACTACTCTGTCACAATTTTAACAAGTAGCTAGCTAGTCGCCTACCCAACCACATACTCAAAACCGTAATACCATCAGTCTCCTTTTACGACATGATAGGCAAAAAGCACAGTTGGCACATTCCTTAAAAGTCCCAGACCAACTGGGACTAACCGCGATGTACTTAATAGATATGTGTGGTTGTACTCACTCATGGTGTCCTGGCGCATGCCGACGGCGCTCATGTTGGCGCCATGGCCCATGGAGAAGCCCTGCGGCATGGGGTACGACCCGCCGCCCATCTGCGACAGCGAGAAGATGTCCTTCTGCAGCTCCTCGTAGCTGCCGTGGTGCTGTGAGGCAAGGAGTGAGCGTTACTTAAAGAGCTTTGAGCTTTTTTCTTTTGGAGTAGTTTTCCTTTCGATCGATGTCATATCGTACATAAAATACAGGGATATAATCTCCGAAGAGGTATTCTAAGGAGTATCATTCCTTTAACCACTTTCAGCCAAAATTAAATTGAGTTGGGTAAAGAAGGAAAATTGTGGAAAAAGGTCATTTAACGCAAGCGAAAAACCAACTGTTCTGCCATGTTGGCCAATAATCTCGAGTTTCTTGATAATAATAGTTGCAATATTAGAGAAATTAAAATTTATTAAAAATTACAAACAATAGATTAGTATAGATATACTTGTTTTGGGGAAATATAGCGTATAACCCAAAACGAAGATAACCCGTGACAATACTCAAAACGCATGACCAGTGTCTGGCGGCACCTCGTCCGCGCTGCGCTCGTTAACGCGGCGCATTCGACCGCAATTTGCGCGCCATTACCATGCGCGCTAATCAGCGGCGCTGATTACGCCGTAATGCGATTCGCGGCCGCGCGCTAAATAATGTAAATATCCGACGGGCAGCCCACGGCGACCAATCGGACCGGAGCTTAAAATAGCCAATAATACTTTCCGTTATTCAAGCGCTTAACCCTTGTACAGCGGAATTGCCGAGTTTGACATCAAGGAAACTACATGGCTTGTAATACAAGCTAAAAGGTCATATAAGGTAGCCCAGCTAATATGAGCTAGTTTTAAAACGACAAATCTGTATAATAGGCTAGATGACTTTATCTTTGTGATTTTTTGTTCATTTGATAAAGCGAGAAATATGTGTCTAGTATTTTTGTATTATCTAACCGACAGACTAAATAGAATTACTTATAGTTTTTTAATGCAGTCATCATCTCTATTATATGGGTCGTCGCTGCGCTGTACAGCAAAAATTGAACTCAAATTTATCTGATTTGACGTCATGGAATTAGTCATTATTACAAATAATAAGCTATAGTCATTGGGCTGATCGTTTCAAAAGCGTTCGTGATTATCGTGATTATATTGTTCGCGGTTGACTAATTTATATGCAGTAAGATTCAGAAAAGTATCGTTTTGTGTTTCTTGGGGTGTAAACTATTCAACTTACCTATACAGTTAAGTTACTTGATTAGTTTCCCTATATCTATACCTACTAATATTATAAAGAGGAAACATTTGATTGTTGGTTTGTTTGTTTGTATCGAATAAACTCCGAAACTACTAGACCGATTTGAATAATTCTTTCATCAAACGAGAACTATTTTATCAGCGGGTAACATACGCTATATTTTATCCCCGTATTACTACGGGAACGGGAACTATACGGGTGAAACCGCGGGGCGCTGCTAGTTCCTTAATAATTTTCTTAAACAGCTCATATCTGATGCACCTACTGTTGTTGATGCTAGCAGCCATACCCTTTTGGTTTATCGTTTCTAATTAAATAAAAAGAAAAACGATATAACAATATAAAGTTATACAAATACATTGTTTAAAACTTCGGTAAATGAAAGGACACATTTATTTCAAACGTAAATATTAATGGCACTCTAAATTATGGCTGCCATATTTGGTTTGTCGCCTGTCGGCTTAAATTGTACTAGGTTTACCAACCGCCCATTTGTATTACAACCCATAATTATTCATCACTGGCAAAGTACCTAGCTATCTAATATATTGTTTAGTTTCTAAACTATTTGCTCTAGAAGTATAACTTTCGAGCGAAAATAAATCCATAGACAATCACTTTAGGAGTTCTGTTTGCGTGGGACACGGGGTTATTTTAGTTAAATTATAGAATGCAGTGTACATACAAAATGTGGACGGGCTCGGTGACCTGACGTAATTGCAATAATATCCGCCGCCGCTATCCCATTAAGTGAAGTGTTAATCGCAAAACGGTGGTTCATTAATGCACCGATTTATATAAAAGCGGGCGAAAAATTAACCGCGCGCCGACGCCGCGCCGCCGGCGACAATGGGGTCCCCGTGCCTTCTTTTTTTGTCAAATGGCTAATATCTATTAATAATAAGAAAAATTGCTCATCATATGAGTATATTATGCAGAAATTGGATTCATCACTGCTTTTAGGCTCATTTGCTTAAATGAACAATTTCAGTATATGTACTTCAAATGTCAAGGTTGATTAATCTAGCTCCAAACTCCTAAATAGTTTATCTGTCACAAGTCAATCAGTCATCTAGGATAATGATTCACTTACATACCTACATTTTGGTTTTCCATTAATTCAAAAAGTATTTCACGTATCAGTTGATAGTGTTGGAGTTTTAGTAGGGTTGATATCCTCCATGTGGTGTTGTGAGCCAACCCAAAGTCGATTTAGATCCCAAGATAGAACCATGAAAATTACGAAAAACGCGAATTAGTGGGTCTTTTCGCTCAGGAATGCGCAGATGAGCCCCACATATCGAACCCCAGACGTTGTGATAGTATGTATAGATATTCCCCGCGTCAAATAAATAGCTGGTGGTTCCAGTAGCCCTAGCCCTAGATGTGGCACAGCATGCGTTTGCAGAAGTTAGCGCACTGGTATCTTCTGCTACTGCTCCTCTTACCGTACTTAGTACGCATCTCACCTGCGACTGGTGGTGCGGGTAGGGCTGGTAGCCCTGTAGCCATGTATGTTGCGCATCAAGCCGTTGCAAAAGTTAGCTCGCTGGTATCCTCCCCTACTTCTGTCGTATTGATCACTCGTCTCACCTGCGGGTACCGGTTGATGGTGTTGGGGTGCGGGTACGGCTGGTAGCCCCGGTAGCCCTGGATGTTGCGCATCATGCCGTTGCAGCCGGGCAGCACGGCCGGCGCCAGCGCCTTCTGCAGCTGCTTCTCCTGCTTGCGGTACTTGGCGCGCCGGTTTTGGAACCACACCTGTTTATACGTGGAAAATTTTTGAATTATTTTTTGTACACTAGTCTAGTAGGTGGCTTTTATTATAAGATAAGATAAGACTAACCTAAAGAATGTAAGTTTTTTTATTTAACTACTTTTGTCTTTGTTTAGTAAATTTAAATCCAAAGGCTATTAAATTAGCTAGCTATTAAATATGCCTTTCAAAGTACGTAAGAGCTTGATAGATATTTTTACAAAGACATACCACTGATATCTTTTCACGTTTAGAATGTCATCAAAATTAGTTACCCGGCTAATTTGTATATTCAATTTCACTTTATATACACTACATTTCGAACACGATTGAGTTGGTTCTGCGTATATTTTAAATTAATGCAAAACACAGACCGATCTGCAGTTGGATTGTTGTACAAAGTTCAAATTAAATAGTCAGATGAAAACGTGTAAACGGACAAATTTATTTGCAAGAAAACATATTTTGCCCCACAGATTGGTACGCTCTATCCTAGATGGACCAATGCGTTTATGTCTAGGAATGATTTATTTTATTTGCAGCTTCCCCATATATGTATATGTAAAAGGACTTGACGTACTGCGTATATAACAATAAATATCCGAATCAAAATGCATTCCACCAAACATCTAATCCATTGGTGAAAAAACTAATATCCTCGACCCTCTGTACATACCCCATATGAGGGGTAGGTGGGTGTATCGCTTATTTATACGTGCGGCGTGCGTGAGGGCGGTCCGCACGGGGAGGGGAGGGGGAAGCCCCCTCTAATCAGCTGTAATCACCATATCAAACGGCGCGGCTCATTCCCGCTGACAACAACGTGATTAGGCACTGCTCCCCGACATTGTTTGGGTTTTAAAAGCGTGCAGTATGAAGTATTGAACCCGGATTGGACTGGTAATTAGGTTACGGAGTTCGTTTGGTCCGGTTTTAAGTGGGATTTATTATTTGTTGCGTTTATTAAGTAATTAAGTGTGGAGGAATCTGATTTAGACTTTTATAGTGCTGTTTATAAAGTACGTTTTGGGCCAAATATATTGAATAGGTATTGTGTTTATTAAATCAAACACACACATCGATCATTTTATGTGAAGTCATGAAAGAAAGTATAATATCATCAATAATTATCCTGACTCTGCCTACCCCTTCGGTGGTTACGAGTGTGATGATATGTATGTATGTATGTAATTTCCTGACAGATTTAAATTTGCATTTTCGAAAAAAACTGGCTTGAATAGTGGCTTTTTTCATCGCTGCAAAGGGCATTAACAATAATAGATATTAAACTATAACTCTAAATAAATAAATACAAATATCACACTACATCACATACATTGATTGACTCCGAAGTACCTAAGTAGCTTAAGCACTTGTGTTATGGATATCAGAATCAACAGTAGTATTACCAATATATATTTAAATATTAACACTCAGACACAGAACATACACAAATATTCATCACACGAATGTTTATCCTGGGTGGGGATCGAACCCACAACTTTTGGCGCATGGGGCAGGGTCACTACCGAATGCGCCATCAAGCCAGTTATAACTCAAGAGTGCTTATAATAACATACATACATACATACTTATTACCATTAGTCGCCATTTATGACATGCTAGGCAAGAAACCCAGTTGGCTCATTATTTTTAAGTCCCCGTCCAACATAGGACAAATAATTAGTTACAATAATTTTAATTTATTGGGATATTATGACTTGAAATTCTTCGCTTAATAATTAGATGAATAAACTTAGTAGCTTCCCGCCATTCTTAGGAACCAAACGCCATACGGCACAGTCCTTTGCACCTTAAATATTTACAAATGATCTATGAAAAGAAGAATTTTTTCAAGTTTTTTAGGCTAATAGTAGGTGTTTAATAAAGAAAAAAAATAACAATACCTACTTTATGTATATTTAAGTTTGTCCCATGTTGGTCTGGGACTTGGCCCATGTTGATCTGGGACAAAAAAAAAGAATGTGCCAACTGTGGTTCTTGCCTAGCATGTCGTAAAAGGCGACTAATGGTTTACAGGCTTTTGGGTATGTGACTGAGTAGGCGACGAGCTTGCCACTTGTCTCTCCTTTTTCACAGCTTTCCAACCAACCCAGCCCACTGTCCCATGTTGGTCTGGGACTTAAAAAGAATATGCCAACTGTGGTTCTAGCCCAGCATGTCGCAAAAGGCGACTAATGGTATATCGGGTTTTGGGTGTGTGATTGTGTAGGCGACAGTTTAGCCGCTTGCCACTGCTTTTTCCATCCAATTTTCCATCTAACCCTGCCCGGCTTTATTTTGGCTGAATGTGGTTGAAGGGGCATGCTGCCCCTTTGACTCTGCCTACCCCTTCGGGGATTATGGGAATAATGTTATGTATGTATGTATATTTAAGGTTACAAGAATTTAAGGTGAATGCAATAATTTTGTTAATCCGTATTCTTAAATCAAAGCGTGGTATACATATGTGTGTTCCTGACATCCCACTATGTTATAGGTAGTACGTCTGCCGAACATCCGCTGAGGCGCGCGTTGTCACGAAAAAACTCATTTCCGCTATCGTTTGATGGATTACCGGATTAGGTATTTCGGCGAGATGCGATTTGAAATAAATATTTGATGTTGTTATGACATTTACTCATAATCGTTTGTATAAGTTTATTTTATTTTTACTAATTCCTGGCCGACTGACGAAGGACATAATCTTATTTCCTTGGTTCTTATAAATAATCAATCAACATAACACACTATTACGCCTGCAACTCTCGAAGAGGTAGGCAGAGTCCAATAAGCGATAGGCTCCTTGAAGCACATTCAGCCAAAATAAAAAATAGTTGGGTTAGATGGAAAATCGTACGCTCTGCAGGGGGGCCTCCGAATACTCCTGAGGTATCCCTGCCTGTCGTAGAAGGCGACTAAAAAGGCCGTGTTGGGGGTCGTGTGCGCTAGTGTAGGAGCCTTCTAGCACTCAATAATCCCCGGAGAAGACGATAACTCGTGTCATACCCTGTCCGTTAGGATGTCCAAGTTCGGATGACCTATGTCTGGGTCACACAGCTCTTGTCGTACACACCACACTAGGTGTTCTTGTAAGAGGTTCATCTCTACCGAGATGGGCCGCAAGGCGGCAGACGGCGGGAGCCTTTCGCGCGAAGTGGGGTTCCCGATAGTTAGATGTTTAGAGACCGAAGAATGGCAGCCGTGAGGTTCAGTCGGTAGGGCGACTGGTGTTGCCAGCCAGTTTCGAGCCCGAAATACCTTTGTAGGCTTACGAAGTACTACTTGGACGGTGCGTAAAGGCATTCCCCACGTAAAAACGAACTAAAAAAATTTTGGAAAATTGTGATTAAGTCGAGTGGCTAGTTCGTATATGGTAATAAGTCGCATTTTACGTCATGCTAGGAGAGGAAAACAGTTTGTACATTCTCTTCTACTCCATCAACATCAAACAAAATATAATATAAATAATCATCTTGACTGGTCCGTTGGTCGACTGGTCAGAGAACCTGGCCTCGAAACCGAGGATCGTGGGTTCGAATCCCGCTAGGGCAAATGTTTCGTGTGATGAACACGAACATTTTGTCATGAAGTCGAGTCATGGATGTTTATAAATGTATTTAAGTAAGTGTATCGTTTCGCCTAGTATCCATAGCACAAGCATATATATGCTTAGTTTGGAATCAGGGAATTGGTGTCTGGAGAATTTGTTTTATTTTATTTTTGTATTTTATCAAATTTTATTTATTTTCATTCTTTCATATAAACAAACACCGAAGATTGAAGTCATGAATAACAAAATCAATGTCTCGTAATGCCATTTGAATGTATTCAAGTTGTGCTGATAAAACCTAATATATTTTCTGTATGAACGGTTTATATGATACGACGTAGCCTTAGGATTAAAATATTTCACTAAACATGGTTATTTTTATGTAAGTAATCGTATAAAGCGCTTATTAGAATTAGATATCGAACCGAATCTCTCAAATAGATATTTAAATGAAAACCGTTTACGGCATCCATAAGCAACAACTTAAAGGGGATGGAACTTAATTCAGTAAAGATCCCTCTCGCAGGTTCGTCGACAAAGCCATCGCGCATTTTCCTACGAGCGCGTCGAGTTATCCTCGGAAAACGGTCGCCTTTAAACTGAAAAAGCACGGGATCCGACAAAACATTTTCTTATTTCCAATTGTAGAATTCATTTGAGGGCAGAGACAATGTCGGGGGCGCGCGGGGAGGATGAGCGGCTAACTTCGTTATGGATCCATTTGATGGGATTGCAATGCCTCAGGGGCCGCCCGCCCCGCCCCCCCGCGCCCGCCGCCGCCCGTATTTTTATATCGAAATTTCCTCTAGAAGGAGGGAGCCGACGTCGCTGTCGTCTTTAACGTTTACATTCTTATGTAGCGTCGTGTAAACGCTAATAGCCTCCTACGGCACACGCGCACACACGCCCTCCCACGCGTTTCACAAGCTTTTAACCGTGCTACGTATGTATGTCCTCGTAATGTCGTTTCGTGGAACCTTTCATTTTCTTAGCAGAACTTTGTCACTCATTGCTCTTGAAAGAAAAGAGTAATTGTCTACGATGGAGCGATGATGAATAAAACATTTGCGAGCATGTGCGCGAAAAATAAAATAGCCGAGACTCTTTATTGTCGAACGTGACATTTTCCTCAAAATGGATTTTAATGGCGACCTCTCTGTGAACGGTACCGAGCTAATTCTAATGGCATGTTTAAAATATTACGTGGAATTATAAAGTAGCTGAAGTATTTAAACAGCAACAAGGAATTTGACCAGTTTGATACATCATGCGAACATTTGTAAGGGATATTTATTATTTATAATAATCTCCAACAATTGTAAAATATGTACACTTTATTATAAATATTGGATTGAAGGAATTGCTAGCATATAATAGAATTGCAAGATAAACTTAGCAAAGTTTTGCTATTGGAAAGAAATTGAAAATGGAAAAAAAAATTCTGAGCAACTTTCGAACTTACCTAGTCACAATAATTTAAAAGTCGAAAGGTATTTATGACAAATGTTTTTATAGATAAGAGCACTTTAGACGGCGTTTTATTTCACTCCAAGTCAACAAAGTCGCGGAATGTTATTAGATATTCTAAAAAAGGTCTAATTTTAGTACAAGATCACAAAGTGATATTACGAAATAGAATATTTAAAGCTACAAATTAGGCGCTCGAGGGACAAATCAATACAGCCCCCGAGGGATTGAGCGTTTTAAAACTGAGATAAAGATCTGTCGCGAGAGCATTTCGTATTCATACGGCCGCGGACGACAGATGTCGCTTTAATTCAATCCGCCTCAGGGCTACGCGCCAAATTGTGTTACGCGAGTATTCGCGCATCATTGATATTTGGACAATTCCGCAGGACCAGCCGGTACCGTGCCGTACAACGGCAACTGGGGGGCTGCGGTAAGTAGGAGAAGTCAGCAGGCTGCATACAAGTCATGGCAACGGTATTTAATGAACTTGATGAGATGGCGCACCTTTCCATTACACAAGTATAGAAATAAAACGCTTTAGTAAAATTTTACATAACACGCCCATCACGCCCACAATGTCAATGGCAGAGTCAAAGGGACAGAAGGCCCCTTTAACCACATTCAGCCAAAAGTAAAACTGGGCTGGGTTAGATGAAAAGTTGTGAAAAAGTGGTGACAAATGGCTAGCTCGTCGCCTACTCAATTACATACCCAAAACCTCATATACTATCAGTCGCCTTTTACGACATGCTAGACAAGAAACACAGTTGGCAAATTCTTTTTATGTCCCAGACCAACACGGGACAAATCTTCACTGTTCAATGAACACATAATGTAAGGCTGCTATCCCCGAAGAGCTATAAGTAGCAGTAAGTAAACTTCTTGTCTACTAGTGGACTAGCCATCGAGTTCGTTGTTCAATAATATATAACATTTCACATATTTATGTTACAAAAAATTCCAAGCTCTTAATTTGACGATTGCTTAACTTAACGATTTTTTATCTATTTTAGGAGAGAAACAACGAATCAGAGAAAACTAGGGTTACCCTATAGCATAAAAATGGAAGAAGTAGACCATTTTTCTACTACTATTTACCAATGCTCATTGAGCATGTAAAGTGCCATTAATACTAGCAAAAATAACGGATACAGTCTTAGTAAAAAAAAAAAAAAAGTGTAGTTAAATTTATACGGAACTTTTCTGTAAAAATCCAATTCAAGTACAATTTCCTATCACCGTTGTTAGCCCGGTGCAATCTAATAGTGTCGGCCATGTGTTTAGGAAATAATCGCTTAGCGGTGGGCGGTCCGATTTACCCCAAGTGTCTCTACGCGTCAATGACTTCATTGAGTCGTGTATTTTATTGAAGGGTATTTAGCAGTGAACTAAATTGCTATTATTTGAGATTGATAAACCTTGTCTGCAGATTTATTAACGTTTATCTTTTTTAAATAGTTAAATAAACGTTGTTTTAAAAATACTATTTAATTTAAACTTGTGAGAGCTTGAAATTAACAGGTATGCAAGAATTAAGTTTTGATCTTGAAGAAGATACTAGAAAGCCATGTTCAACTTAATAATATAGTCTCATTGAATGATCGATTGGAAAAAAAAAATACCGGTTTAGTTAAAAGGGAATCGGACGGAACATGTTTATCTACAGCCTTATATGGTGGGAGTTATCCAGCCAGACTAACAGCAGATTTCTAAGTTGAGAATCTTGAACTGTGCTTTTGAAAAAGCATTTCATCTTCTTGTTTTGGTTTCTAATAAAATATTTTCAGAAATCAATTTTAAGAGTACAAATAGTCTGAATTGAGTTTCTCTCACATGTATTAGTAATATCAAATTAAGTTTGTTATTGATAACTATTGCACGACTTAATTATATTATCGTTTATCACGATAAGTTGCTTCGGTTAATTATTATAGGTACAGAAAAGGCTATAGGGTATTTTACATCCAGAAAAAAAACACTGTTCTCGAAGGATTGAAAAATCCACATAAGTTACAGCGTTTTTATAAGTCCTGGAGGAGGGTGAAGGAAAGGTTAAACTTAGATGTTAAAATGTCGGGCAATAGCTAGTTAACTACATAATCGCAGTTGAAAGGGCTAGTGTAACGTCATAAAGGGTTCACAAGTTGCGCTTATTACTAGTGCAAAAATAATGTGACTCACCTGTATCCTTGCTTCGTTGAGCTTCGTCGTCCTCGCGAGCTCCTCTCGACAGTAAATGTCGGGGTAGTGGGACTTCGCGAACGCTGCTTCTAATTCTGCTAATTGTTCCTGGACAACAAAAAACAGTCGTGATGACTGGCAAGTCAATCGAGATACTTTTTAAAAGCTGTCAAAACGCAATCACTTTATAGATTTTGTATGGGTTTGTCAACATATGACGTCACTAGTTCGTATAGTGAACTGACTAAATATTAAGCAGTTTTTGTAAAATTCAAAATCATAGACTCAATATAGTTGAAATCAATAATTTTTTACAACATACTACGATACTTTCTTTTACGGAATTATTATTACAAAATTAAATATAAATGGAGCCAATATTTTAATTATACTATCCAGGAGATGTCGTTTAGCGTACTATGTTTCATAAATCAATGAAAATGGTCGTAGCGTGAAATTTACTTGCTATGTCAGCGTGATCAAAAAATCCTGATTATCCTCCTGATCTTTTGTCCTAGTTATCTTACACAGATAGTTGTGGTTGATGCTAGTTACCTGTGTGAACGTGGTCCTGTGCCGGCGGCGCGCGGGCGTGGGGCACGAAGCTGTGGTGGGCGTGTGTCCCGCGTGCTGCGGGCCCAGGGACGGCGAGAGGGCTGATGATCCTCCTGACGCGCCTGTGCTGCTCCCGCCCGGCTCGGGTTTTAATTTTTTAAACGCGCCTTCCGCTGTTAACAAAAAATATTAAATAGAATATTGTTTCATACCGTGACAGTATAAGCTACAAGAATAATCCTCTAACTCCAAACATAACGCTAACCTTATTATGATTTTTAAACACTTAATACTAATATACTCGTATCTACGTTTATGAGCATCGAGGATTTAAGTACAGGTAACCAGGATTGAAACTTAACGGCACTTTAAATGGCCGTAGACTTGAGCCACTTTGATGTATCTAAGTACGAAAGTGAAACATTATATGTATTAGAAATAAGTAGGTATGTAATCAATTAGTTTTTCAATTTCAATGAATCAGCTCGAAGTAATTTAAATATTTTGATATTCCTTGATAAGGTTTCATAAGGATACAAAAAATGTCTTGGGGACTCACGTTCACAACTTAATAAAGATTTCTATGTATACACTTTTAGAAATCATTACATAATAAATTGATTTATTTATCTTAAAATTTTCAGAAAAAAATGCTACAATCAAGTCATCTTTGAGTGAACTTAACTAAATCTCATATAAAATAGTTGATAGTGAAACAAAATACATTTGCAATAATATCAAAACAAAAACTAATAAAAACTTTCTCGAAGTGTTTAGTTATCCGCCATGGTGCTCTTTATTTGTTTACCTCATTTATTTTTTAACCGGCCAGGGCCGAGTGTTGTTCACAAAACTACAGTTCAACTACAACCTCTTTACATATTTTTAATTTTTTAATACTTACTTTGTAGGTAAGGTTGTATAATTTGAATATCACTTAAAATATCAATTTATAGTAGGCCCTGTTTTGCTTTTATGTTGTTGTTATTAAGCTTTTATGTTACGGCAAAATAAACAACATAGGGCATACAATAATATAACAGTAAAATTAATTTTAAAAAAATTCTTAAGAATGTTTTATTATCATTTGTTGTCTCCTTTTGGATATCACGGGACGTGTTACCGTCCCGGTCATTATCCCCATTATTATTAAATATAAGTATCTCATTTCGAATAGTTCAATAATACTGAAAGCAATCCAAGTCCCATTATTCTTCTAAAGGGCCGGTTTACACGGCGCGTGCCGACGGCGCGGCGTCGCCGCGGCCGGCCGAAGAAGCGGCTTCTTATTTGCATAGCGGGTATGAGCGGCGACCCTTGGCGTAGGTCAAGTTCAGCTAATTGTAATTGCGCTAACTAACAGCGTTAACGAGCTAATCATCTCTGCCGCCGGAAACACCCGGAAACGGGAGACGGTTGTCACGTGCTCTTTAGATTGTTGCACAGACAGGTCTGAAAATTTTTTCGTGGTCTGACTATGTCTTGTTCTTTCGTGAGATCTATACAGAAAAATTAAATTTAAGTGTCTGTTTATCCAAAACAGCTTATTACTAATGCACATGAAAGTTTAAGCTATGTATATACTTATAGCAAATAAAAAATAATATGTTTTTGTTTATCTGTCTGTTTGTACCGCTTAATATTTTGAAAAATAATTAGAATGGCGCGCAGCTGTTATTTTTGTTAAAAAACAGCATAAAATTCGTTTTTAAAACTAGTAGAAGCAGAAGTATAAATTATGTTGTTATTTTATAGTAAGTATATACATATATTTTTGTAAAGAAACCCCTTAAACAGCTGTAGCTTTCCCGCTACGCATATACCCGCCGAGGCGCAGCGCTCGCGTTTTTAATTCCCCACTTCTCCCACGCGAGGCTCAAACGTTTCTGAAAAACTCCCATATCGGCCGTAATCAGTTTACCTTCGGTTTCTCGCAGAATCGCGCCGGTTTTAAAGCGGCGGACGCGGCCGGCAAGTATTCATGCATTCTCTTTGACGACGCTCCGGCTACTTAGTAATTAACATCCAGCTAAGTGTTTGCGTCCGTGATAAACGGACCTTTTAGCTTTTAAAAGGCCATTTTTTTATTTTCCACTCCCACGTTAGAGGCTTTGATGGCGAATATATTGGTTTCGCTTTTTACCTGACATTTTTCCGAGATGAGATTAAGCCATTAGAGATAGGAAATTTGAGCGTGTTTCATAGTGCGATGTTTTAGACTTTGAAACGGTTTGCTCTTGCGTTAATGGTGCATCAGCGGTGCTATGTATCTGGGTAATAGTTAAAAGTTATTAGGTGATGGAGTTTGGATATTGATCAGCGCTATTGGGTTTCCCTTTTACGATTATATTGAGAACTAAAAAATCAGTTTTGCCTATATTGTATTTTAGTAATAGCCCAAGCAATGAATACTAATAACGAACATGTGGAAATTTACTTCGACTGCCCCGTTGGTTGAGTGGTGGCGAATCCCGGTAGAGGCAAATATTTCGTGTGATAAACATGGACATTTGTACTCGAGTCATGGATATTTATCACGTATTTAAGTATTTCTATCCGTTCACCTAGTATCCATAGCACACGCTTATAAGCTTAGTTTGGGACTAGGAAATTAGTGTGTCAGTCTGAATAATTTATACTTTATACTATTACATGGCCGTGTATTTACTCTGTTTAACTTTGTAGATGGAATAGCTGATAATGTCAAAACAGTAAAGTTTTAACGTTTAATATCTTTATTTTGCGTAGATTGCATTACTAATTAAATATTAGGAAACAGTTTAAGAGGTAGGTAACATAGGTACGTGGCAGTTTATAAAAGAAAATAACTCAAGTAAGTATATTAAAAATTTGCATCGTTATTGAGTATTCGACACAAATTTCCTATAGCGCTACTAAGAAGAGCGGAGCTTTAAACTGAAAGTATTTAAATATTAGGATTTTAAAATATTTATACCATGATGTTCTAGGACTTGAAAAAATGTATCAACTATGTTCCTTTCCTAGCATGTCGTTAAAGGTGACAAATGGTGTATTACGTACTGGATTTGGGATTGTAAAAAAGCCTATGGTTTTTCTGAGTCTGTCTACCTCTTCGAAGATTGCACATTCGTTATGTTATAACATCTTTACGTCCTGTTCCCAAGTTATCTGGAGTCGGCGCAGTATATTTTTTTCCATAAATTTCGATATCAGGCACACACCACTCAATCCTAAAAGTGTTAGTTATTTCATGTACAAACCTTTAGCAATTAAATACATGATTTTTATCTCAATTGACGTCGCCAGGGGTCGCGCGAGGTCCGGCGCAACGCTGCAACATTTGTGCGGGGCGTCTGCAAGTCGGTATTAGGGGCCTTATCCCCTAATTATGCCGATTGACATAAAAGCGCCATCTGTGGCGTCGAGAGGTGTCGGGTGCCCGTCAACGTCACAGCTAAATATGGTGAAAATTGATTCTGTGTTTTATGTGAGCTGTGGGGTCTGCTCGGAGCATTTGCGTCAAATTACTGTGGATATTGAAATGATGGACTTAGAGTTTGGCTGGTTATGTTTTGTTGTTTAATCTCGATGTGTAATCATTTTCTTAAACATTGATTTTGGATTTAGTGGAAATCGAAACATAATATGTTATATTAATTTAATTTTTTTTTATGTCAATGGTTTTAGATCTTCGCCAACGTCTTTTATAAGCTTATGAAAACAAAAAGTAGAAACAAAGTTATAATGAGTTAGCAAGCGAATTATAAAATTAAAAATAAATATTTTCCGGTATTTTCCTAGTCACTTTCGAAATATTAACAAAGTTTTTTGTTTATATTTTGAAACATTAACATCAAAAATTGTACAGTTTTAAAGTAATGCTAGGTACAAAGTCATCTCTAACCATTTAAAAATCCTTTTAAAAATCAATTACGGGTCATCGAAATGTGTCCAAAACCCATTTTAAGTTGGTACCCTCGTGCAGAGACCACCTCGGGGCGAGGCCCCCCGGGGCCCAGGGTGCATATGTCGGGGTGCGGGTTTACTACTACTACTTAATTGCTTAGGAGTATCGTAGGATTAATAGTTTATGGAATGAATAGTTATTTATGGGTCACAACTACCTAATTCTAAACTTAAATGATTTAATGAAGTTTGTAATTTGGGGTTCGTCTGAATATTTATGTTTAAGAACTGAACTGTACTAATACCTGTAAGTGAATTGTGAGAAAATACCTATTTTATAACCAATGATTTTCGTAATATATTAACTAACTGTTAGTCAATTTGGGTATAATTTTTATAAGTAATCATTTTTTTTTAAATATTTTGATTATGTATAGAAAAAAACACCCGCAATCCCTGAAGGAAGGAAGTAGATGCAGTCCAAAAAGCACCAATCTCCTTTAGTCGCTTTAAGCAAAAAATAAAACAGGGCCGCGTTAAATTAAAAAAAATATATATAAATAAATAATGGTAGGTACAGTGCAGGTAGCAAACATTTGTCATGTTTGATAACTCGCCTATGCGCTCCCGAACTTAATTTCCAATTTACCCCTGAGTTGCCTTTTACAATATTTTAAGTAAGAAACTTAGTGGGTACATTTTTTTTAAGTTCCAGACTAACAATGAGATTTCTAAATTACTATTATTTTCATAAGATTTATTATAACTTTAAATTAATGACAAAATGTAGCAACCATGACACGGTCTGATTTTTCCTGTCATCGCTAGAGGTAAATACAGTCGTCAATCCATCTGGACCACCTCTGAGCGACTTCAGGGGGCGTCCCCCAGCCCCCATATGTCGCCCGCGCCACTCTTTTATTACAGCAAATGCCGCAAATCCGACCGATTACGATTGTAATCAGCCTTCTGACCCAGTGCACAGTCATCACAGGGATAATGTCAAGTTGTTAAACACAAACTTTATTATTTGGTTGTGGCCAGATAGAGAGGTTTCTTAGGTAACAAAACATATTATCACATACAGTTTTTAATTATACCCGTAAGTAGGTAAAACCATTACTAGATATATGTGTCCGTCAAAGATGAACATGCATAGCTTGATATGAATATAGAAGAAGCGAAAGGTGGGCCAAGATTCTAGTAAACGAAAGGATATATCTGCCTATTCTCATGTAAAAAAGTCTTGACGATATGCATGGATGTATGTTACAGACATAGGTTGTAATAGAAAGATGATAGCACGCACTTTCCATATATCTTATAGAAATTGCGAACGGTGTTAAAAATTGTAGTTGTAGATTGGAAACGAAATAATATCTTTACGACTGCGCTTACATAAAATAATTTTAATACTACCAATGTTTTCCCAGTATTTGACTGTCATACCAAGCCAATATCGGAATTTCTCGATTTCTCTTTATTTTCTTTAAATGTAAATAACATCACTCACGCTGTGTTTTTCTCTTTTTCTTTTTTATATTAAAATAAAAAATTGTTCATTCACGTAGACTCAAGAAATGTCATTGTAATAAAAACGTTTTTTATTACATCATCATATTGTGATTGAAATATACATGAATAATAAATACTTTTTACTAATCCACTTGAAAATTTACAATCTACTTAGTCCGTGTTGAAGTGTGGCCGGTCATTAGGGTGTTGTGACGTGCGTATAATCGCAAGGGGGATGCGCAGGCGCCGCGCAGGGGTGGTACGCGACAAATATCAGGGTGTGAAAAAAATTCAATTATATCTTTCCAAATCTTATTCAACATTTTGCCTTACGTCTGAGATCTGTCTGGATCTACGTCCTAGATTTAACGAATCTGGATATAACATCAAAACCACTCTCATCTGATCTTTGTCACCATTAGAAAGGAGACTAGAATAATTGAAGATGGAGCTGACACATTTTTGTTTTTAAAAGGTAGTCAAGTTGCAATAATGAATCTCATAAAAGGCTAATAAGAGGATGCCATGGTTGGTCATCGTCATCTATGGTTTCTGATCTAGATAACGCACTGACTTATCAATAATCAAATCAAGTGATCGGATCTTGTGCAACACGTCTATTTAGTTGTTCTCTATAACTTTCCACGCCAGCCAATTAAAAACCTATTCCATATTCGTCATTCCAGAACCAATCTAGGGCAATATGCTCCGCTAGCCAGATGTTTTAGCAAATACAATGAACTGAATAGAAAGTACCCCGAGCTTGACGTTTTCCATCTCTCGTATTCTACACTCAAACGCGAACTGATTAGTTTACCGTTCTTATGACAGCTTAGAATATGTTAACTTAGAAATTTAGTACAAGTTATCTAGATTTCGTACTAAATATATATTATTAGTTTTAAGATAAACTGTATTGTAAAAGGCTCTCTTTATTGTAAGTCTCGTATATGTACTGTTGGTGTGCCTATTAATAAATAAATAAATAAATTCATCAACATCTGTCCCATGTTGGTCTGGGACTTGGCCCATGTTGATCTGGGACAAAAAAAAAGAATATGCCAACTGTGGTTCTCGCCTAGCATGTCGTAAAGGGCGACTAATGGTTTACGGGCTTTTGGGTATGTGGCTGAGTAGGCGATGAGCTAGCCACTTGTCACTCCTTTTTCACAGCTTTCCATCCAATTCAGCCCACTGTCCCATGTTGGTTTGGGACTTAAAAAGAATATGCCAACTGTTGTTCTTGCCTAGCATGTCGTAAAAGGCGACTAATGGTATATCGGGTTTTGGGTGTGTGATTGTGTAGGCGACAGGTTAGCCGCTTGTCATTGCTTTTTCACAGTTTTTCATCTAACCCAGCCCGACTTTATTTTTGGCTGAATGTGGTCGAAGGGGCATGCTGCCCCTTTAACTCTGCCTACCCCTTCGGGGATTATGTGCGTGATGTTATGTATGTATGTAATTAAATTCATTAATAATATGTGTAAAACAATTATTATTATTATATTTTCTTATGTGAAGTTGAAAATATATGAAGTTCCATAGTCTTGCCCGAAAACCAACACAATAAATTTATTCCAGTAAAATTAAGGAATTACTTATGTAACGCAATTTCTTCTTTTACTCGATTTAAATTCAGAAGAAATGTGAGTGTCCGTCCCCATTCCCTACACCTAATTGCTGGGCTGTATTATTTTTGGTTTATTGTAATCATGTAAAAATTTCACAATTTTTCATCTAACCCAGCCCGGTTTTATTTTTGGCTAAATGTGGTTAAAGGGGTATACTGTCCTTTTAATTTTGCCTACCTCTTCGGGGATATTTTTTTTCTATATAGGTAAGTATTTAGAAAAAAAAAGCTTCTATAATATAGTTGGTCAGCCCTATTCACCTCACGAGGGTGCCGGTGCGCGGCCAACACTCCATTATGTCGAGTACACTCTGCGCGGATTACTATGGGCATATTGGCCGCGTTTTGTGCGCGTGCGCTGAGGCGCGCAGGACTTACGCCCTTACATTTGTCGAGTTTTTTGTAATTTGAATGTGATTATTCTTTACTTTTTTTATCTGCTTTGCCACGTTTTGCGGTATTGTAACATTTTTGGAGCTTTGGAATGATATCTCGAGGAAGCTATAGGTAGTCAATTTACGTAGATTCTACAACGCCTAACTACATCTTCCTAGCGACATTTCCCATGTTTGGACGGGGTCCGCTTAGACCATGATCTACGATTTCGCGAGTCTAGTAATTACATTGAAGCGACTGCCGGTCTGACCTTCGTAACCCTAAGATAATTTTTGGATTATGGTTACAAATCCAAAGTTTTTTGAATTTGCAGGTTTCATCACGATGTTTTCCTTCACCGTCGAGCTAGTGGTATAAATACGTACATAGATTTGAAAAATCCAGAGGTACGTGCCCGGGTTTGAACCCGAACTCCTCGGTTAAGAGGCGCGTGTCCTTACCATTGAGCTACCACCGCTTTAATTTTTAACAATTTATTAAAATAATATGTGAATTTAAATTTAGATGCAGATTATAGCACTAAAACTTGATTTTTTCTCTAAAAAGTTAATTGCATAAGTCATTAGGTAAGTACGCTACAGCGCTATAATAAAGTTTAAAAGAGTTTGTAAGACTTTATAACTACATAATGGTTTTTATACATACATAACATCACGCCCGTAATCCCCAAAGGGGTAGGCAGAGGGGCAGCAAACACCTTTAACACATTCGGCCAAAAATAAAACTGGGTTGAATGAGTGAGGGTTAGTTTTTATAAACTTGTAAATAGCGAAAATAATACCATGCATTTGACTCTCCACATTTTATAGTCATTTAATGGGGAAATAGGGGAAGAGTCAAGAATAAATTAAAATCCCATCAAAAACATAAATGTGAAATAAGAGCCAAGTTCAATATGATATATGCCTTGGTTGTTGAATTCAACGACAAAAGAAGGGACATCTAAATGGGCGCCAAGTTCAATAGTCAGGCCTGAAATTTATTTTTAGCAACATAAAATATCATTTCTTCTTATAACTTAGGATATTATATTGTAGCCTAAGGTCTGACTTGGCTAGTTCTCATATACGAATCATTATGTTCTATGGCTGCTCGCCAGTTCTGTTACTTGAACTTGGCTTGACACGCTGCCGCGTGTCTAGATTACAGTTGGTTTGAGCTATCTAGCATATTTTTTTATTAATTTATTGCAGCAATTTATCTTTTTCAAGCATATAATACCCAAATCGTGTCCGTAATAATGTTTATATGAGAATATTACAGCATGTCCCATTTTTTTACATTCGTGACTAGTTGGACATCCGTAAGCTATCTTTTAATCGACAGCCGCGCATAATATTTCGAATAGAACTGTCAAATTTGCGCGCCATTCCCCGCATGCCCATACAATACGAGTAAAGGATTATTCACACCACTTCCGCAGGATAAAGGGGACACTAGACAGGTGAGCACGCGACCGCCACGCGTCACGAATTAAACCGACGCCTTTTTTTGTCGCCTTTATAACTCATATAAATAGAGTTCAAGTTTCTATAGCAGAAAGTGATTGTCAATGAGTGGTGTTGCAGTTTTTCTAACAGCTGCTTTCATTGTATGAATTTGTATGGATGTTCGGGAACGGGTGAGGAGTATTTACACGGTCTTTAAAGTAAGTGATTTGTTAAGTACTTTTGTAGGGTTTGACAATTTATCTGTTATTAGCCGTAGCTGGCCAAGTATGACCATATATCGAACATCGTAACTAGATTATTGGTTTATTTGGAAAAGTTTGTAAAAGAAGTACCTAATAGGATACTCCATTTATTATGTGTTGAAACTTTAAATTCAATTGAGTTTTAAAGTATTGATGACTCTTGGAAAAAAAAATATTAGGGTCTCTCGTATTTATGTCGGAGTAAGTCAAACTATATGCGATTCCTTAAATTAAAACCTCATAATCGTTTGTTCGCTGTATAAAAACTCGTTATTTATCTTGATTCAGTTTTAAACCGCGTTTTATTGTAATGTATTAAGCTATTAGATAAATGGATGTTTATTTTATAATACTGCAGTGTAGGCGTATTCGTAATTATGTGTTAAACCACAAACCGGACTGATCAGTATCGGATTTTTTTTATTTGGCGATGGAAGTGTGTTGTTTTATGTAACATGAATTCATTTAATTGTGTTCTCGTTTTGAATTTAATAATTGGTAAGTGTAATAAATATAAATTGTAAAAAATATCCCTCAGTATATTTAGTTATGTGCTCTAATCGTTCATAAATTCGTACATTAAATAGCTTTGATGTAAATACTAGCACACCATTTAATGCTCTGAATATATATTTTTTTTAATTCGAATTTAAACTATAAAAAAGTTTGAAATAAAATTTCAATAGCTTCAACAAAGATCACAATATTTTGTAGAGCTATATTTTTTTATTAGTGCTTACATTTGGAGTAAATTAAAAAATTATATTTAAATAAACATTTTAAAAAGACAAGGTAGATATTATTACACATAATTTCTCCTTTTCGGAAATCTTTTAGAACAATAATCACGAACTAGAAATAACACTAACGGGACTAAACGCGATATGCATTAAGTAGTACATGAGTTGAACGTACAGCTTGACGTTTAATTTCTAGTGAACAACAATGTGAAAGTTTAAAATCATATATTAATCAACAACATTTTTCAGCGAATGTTATACTTAACACTGAGGCAGCCAACCTCTTAGAAGCAGTCGGAGGAATTTTCGGACTCGGCAACGACAATGGCAACCAACCTCTAATTCCACTGCTTCCCAACATAGGGAATAATAACAACAACCAATACCGTGAACCAAACTTCAACAACAACTACAATCAACCGAACAACAATCGCTTCCCACCGAACCCAAATTTCAACCAAGGATACAATAATAATGGAGGAGTAGAAAGTCCTAACAATAATTTTGATAGACCGAATAATAATAACAATAATGTCGGAAGACCTATTAATAACAACAATTTTGGAAGACCTAACAATAATAACAATTTTGGAAGACCTAACGATAATAACAATTTTGGAAGACCTAATGATAATAACAATTTTGGAAGACCTAACGATAACATCAACTATGAAAGACCTAATAATAATAATAATTTTGGCAGACCAGTCAATAGTAACAATGGCCCAATAACAGCTCCATTTAAAGATTACGATGGCTTATCCGAAGACGAGCAGTTAGCAGCCCAGAAGTTTCCCGGCATTAAAAAACTACTGGATCAATTGAAAGAATTGAACAGACAGAAAGATCTACAAAACCAGAAAAATAATGGGCAAAATGGTTTAAGCAACGGTGCTAATGGAATTAATAATAATTTCAATAACAATAATAATGTTGATGGCAATAATAAAGGTGTTGACAGTGGTGAAGTTACAATAAATGGATGGAAGAAATTACGAAAACGAAAATTTGTTTTCCAAGCGAAAGTTGTCAGACCGGCCAACGAAGTAGTTCCTGAAGATGAAGTTATATATTATCAAGATTAATCAAAGTAGACGGTTGAATTTACGTGGACCTGAATATAGTATAACCCAATTGTAAGTTCTTATTAATAAAAGTATTTACAAAAAGTATGTTCTTAAACAATACACACCCAAAAATTTGAGTAAGTATACAGTTTCAGAATAGATACATTATCATAGGGCATTTTAAGAGTGCTACCGACTCACCTTTACGGAGTTCATATTTCTAACTATCTTCACGGCAATACTCTGGCGGGGTAAGCAGACAGAACTGAGCGCTACATGACGCCGTTCTTACATACCTCATTTGCTTTTTTGACCTTCATAATATTTTTCATACGGCTTTACGGTTATTATGTCTCTTAAAATCCCATGTTGGTCTGAGACTTGGCCCATGTTGATCTGGGACAAAAAAAGAATGTGCCAACTGTGGTTCTTACCTAGCATGTCGTAAAAGGCGACTAAAGGTTTACGAGCTTTTGGGTGTGTGATTGTGTAGGCGACAGGTTAGCCGCTTGTCACTGCTTTTTCACAATTTTCCATCTAACCCAGCCCTGCTTTATTTTTGGCTAAATGTGGTTGAAGGGGCATGCTGCCTCTTTGACTCTGCCTACCCCTTCGGGGATTATGGGCGTGATGTTATGTCAGTCATGACAGATGAGTAACCTTTGGCGATACCATATTTCTCTTTGTGCTAGTTTTCAGAAGGTATAGGTATATCCCAGATATTCGGTGCTAAATACTTATGTCACAAAGGCCATCCAACGTAGATCTTTAGCATAATAACAATATATCACTGCTGTGGCAAGCTCCACTTCGTAAACGAGCTCTCTACTACCTTACTAATTCTAAATAGTTTATGAAGTGCCGGTCTCCCCTATAACGCCCCAGGGCGTCTACAGAGAATACGTATATGTGAAAGGGAATACGTATAGTATATGTATAAGGAAAGCAATTACAATAATCTACGTTTATGATGGTTCTATTGTGCATATTTGTTTATATTGTATCCGTTTCAATACGATGTAGATGTATTAAGATCCATACACGGATGTTGCCGGCTAGTTTGAAGTGTTTGTAACATTCATAACATCACGCCCATAATCCCCGAAGGGGTAGGCAGACTCAAAGGGGCAGCAGGCAGCAGGTCCCTTCAACCACATTTATCCAAAATAAAACTGGTCTGGGTTAGTTGGAAAATTGTGAAAAAGTTGTGACAAGTGGCTAGGTCGTCGCCTACACAATGACATACCCAAAACCCGGGGTATCGGGTTTTGTCGCCTTTTACGACATGCTAGGCAATTCAGGTTTATTTTTTGGCTAAATGTGGTTAGCTGCCCTAGCTGCTCAGCTGCACCTTTCGCTCTGCCTTCTTGAAAGATTTAAAACAAATACCATTGGTATTAGATGTTGGTATTATATTGGAATAGATCAAATTACGGGCGTAATGTTTTGTGTATATGTATGTATGTATTTAACTTTAATTAGCGTTTTGCAAAAAATATCTGTTCAAAATATAACATGGTATAAAAACTATTGCAATCGATTTATATAACCTGTACAAACAGTTTTCAGGATTCATATATATATAAATATACATAATATATGTGTTTGTCTTCGTACAATAAAATATATGTAGCTTGAGGGCCTCGCGCGAGCACGTCTCGGCATTGTTAGTGCGACGTGACGCTCTGCGCACGCACCTTCGCGCTACGTGTCGTGCGCCGCCATTGGAGGCGGAATAAAAATGGCCGATGCAGGTGGAATTAAAATGTAGCCGTATGAAGAACCCGAAATAGCTAAACAAGTGAATATGAGTGATTTGAACAACATACAGTTGAAGAACTGTCGTTGGCTGTTTTTGTCGTTATTGTAGTTTAATATTGTGTTTTATAGATAGATAGATACCTAGATATTATTTATTGTACGAAAAAGAAATATGGAAATTAGGGTGCAGTACAATTTAAGTGGTTTTATTGCTAATAGCCATTTCTTCCTGACAAATATAGTAAAATGGAATAGATTTAAAAAGGGAAAACAAAACTTTACTGCAACAACAATATATATTTTTTTATTTTGATAAATAATGAATTCATTTTATGTCAGCTCTTTTCCTTGCACATGTACACAGCAACCGCAATATTCATACTTGAATTATACATTTACAATATCATATAATATATTAGACAGCATTTCCGAGGTTATCTATAATTGTTTATATTATAAAGCTGAAGAGTTTATTTGTTAGTTTGCTTGAACGCGCTAATCTCAGGAATTACTGGTCCGATTTGAAAAATTCTTTCAATGTTAGATAGCCCATTTATCGAGGAAGGCTACAGGCTGTATAGCATTAACCATAAACGTGGGTGAAACCACGGGCACAGCTAGTATTATGCAACCTGTATAATCACAAGTCCCGTAATCGTTTTGTACAATAAATAACACGTAAAAGTATATCTAACTAACTAACTAACTAAACTTCACGCCACTTCCCTAGCGGGGTAGGCAGAGAGAACCGAACGCCATATGGCACGATCCTTACACACCTCACTCGCCTCTTCAACATTCATAATCCTTTTCATACAAGCTCTACGGTTAAGTATAACTGTTATACATAAAACGTAAGTACGAGTATCTTTGTCCGTACATCGGCGGATGTACACAATTCGTGTATAGTTTATATTTGACTTGGCGAGTCTCGCTTGAAAATTCAGGCTCCGCTCGGTGGGGTGGGGGGTAGGCGGGGTGGCGGTCGTTAGTGACATTTCGTATTCATGACGTCAGCCTCCGGCCGATTGTTTGCAATATTACTCTAATTGGAATTGTAATTACGGCACATATCCCGCATAGTGCGTGTTAGTCGAATATACAAATTGCGTTATACAGGTTGTCGTTAGAAATATGGAATAGCTGAAGTGTTTTTGTGGATTGCTGGCTGAATGTTTTACATACAAGGATTTAGCTGTGGTTAGATCTATATTTTGGCACAGGTTTTCAGTGATTCGGTTTTATTGTGCGTTCTTTATGAGATTTATAAATAAAATAGTTTAAAATAGTTTAGCAAGCAAAGCAAAGATATAACAAAGAAAAAACTATGTATCAATGTCTATATTTATTAAAGGGGGTATTTAGAATATAGAACTAAAAGTGAGATTGTGCTCATAATATAGATATTATTTACTTCACGTACGGCAAGTCTTGGGACTGAGCTTACATTGCCTTTCCAAAATGGCGCCCAACGTGGGGTTGCTATTTTATCAGATAAAATATTATTTACATGTAAACGTGCTTCTACGATAGTAAATATATTTGATATTAAATATTTAATAGTAATTTTTTCATAACAACTATCTACCTAGTTATAAAATAAATTTTGTTAAAGTCAAAGGGGCGGTGGTGGCTTAACAGTAAGAACACGCGCCTCAGCTGCGGATTCAAACCCGGGCATGTAAATCTGGATTTTTCAAATCTGTATTCATACCACCTGCTCGGCGGTGAGGGACACCGTGATGACACCTGTACATCCACCAAACAACTAAGGATGTGTAACTATGATCCAAATTGTCTGGTTCCCCTATCTAAGGGTTACGAAGGTTACATCGGCAATCGTTTTAACGTAATCACCAGACTCACTTAATCCTGGATCATGGTCTAAGCGGACCCCGACTAACCAAAGGACATAACGCTAGGTGGATGTTGAAAGTCAAATGACGATTGAAGATCAAAATACGGTTTCTAATATAAAGTCTATCTAGAACGAATAAGTACTTCCATAAATATTTATTATACTTCCAAATAAATAATTTTATCACCAAAGGTTTCAAACTTATGTAATGTGGGACGACGGGAGGCGAGTAAAAGATGTGTGTAGCGCGCACTATAGATTTATTAAGAACCCTTTAATGACAATAACCTAAGCTTATATACTAACTTACTTACTAATGTGGGAGTGAGGTGACGCACACATTACACCTCCCCCGTTTTTTTTTTTTTTTTACAAAAAATAAAAACAAAACCTTTTTCTTTCAATGTTAATTGTAAAGTAAATCACACAGAAGTGATGCTAAAATTCAAAATACGGTTTATACATGTTTTTGATTTGGAAAAATATAATTTAAATTAAAGTTTATTTCAACATTCTAATACACACTAAATAAAATAATGAACAGATGAAGGCTATAATTTGGATCGATTATTTAAATTTCAAGGTTTTCAACAAAACAGTAATTTTGATTTTGAGATTAAACAAACTCAAACTAACATAATTTGGACCTAAACTTTAGTGAGATTACCTAAATGTAAGTAAAAAAAATAATAACTATAACAGTAACTATTGTTTTTTCAAAAGTATTAAATAATACATTTCATTTCAAATTTTTGTTACCTCGTATATAACCGAAATACAAACGTCAAACATTGATAGAAACACGAGTAAAGCCTTTAATTTATTGACATACAATTCATATTTTAGAACATTCTAAAATTTAATTGTGAATAGCTTTGAGTTAAAATTGAAAGTATTTACTTAACATTTTATTGAAGAAACAAATGAATTCAATCACAACTTTTATTGATGTAAAACACTTAAGCCTATTATTATAATTTTATAAAAGCTAGACGGGTTAGTACGATAAATATTAAATGTTGTTAGGGTGGGGGGTCGTTACATTCCCACAAATACGGTTGAGTTGAGGTTTTGACTTTGACTTTGAAATATTAAATGTTCAAGAAAACACTACAATTATTGAACGATCGCTAAAACAAATTAAACTTATAGTTTTATTGGAAAATAAAACAATTTAACCAAACACTACTCAAACCACGACTCGAATGAATAAAAAAAAATCAGTGTTTACAATTTAAGATGCACAGAAATATTTTTTTTTCATTATCAGTTCATATAAATCGTCAATGTATATATTATGATTTTGGGATAGGTATGCCATGTTAGTTTACAGTTATTAATTTTAGAAAAAAGAAAATTGCACCATTGTGTTTTAATATTATTTAAAAAGAAACTAAATGTAACCAAGCACGTATAGATCTTTCTCTATCTCTTCGTTAATATCTACTTCTTGCATATTCCTAACATCTTATTTATTGAATCTATCTATTTCTGTAATCTCTAATTACGTCATCATTATTCGTTCTGGTACCTTACAATCATGTCATATTATTTTTCTTTCGGTAGAAACATCACACACTATAATAATCGACTATGGTCATACATTTGGACTCATAGTAATGGTACTTTACCCCTTGGATATTTTTTTATTTGGGTTGGCCGGCCCCTTTTTATAATATTTCATATTTATTTAGGTACAGTTAATATTTATTTGTCGACATTTATTTTTATAGACATTTAGTCTTATTAGCTGTGCATAGCATTTTTTTTTTAAAGTAGGAACATGTTTTAACATCTTTTTGATGTCCAACGATTTACACAGAGAGAAACTCGTTCCACACCATGATCAAATTGAAGGATCTGTACCCTATACTGTACCTTGTACCATTTATAAATAACTCCGTACAGTTCATCTTTTAAGATTCTTTAACATCTCCAACTACTTTCACAGAGAAATCTCGTTTGCACCATGATCAAGCCGAAGGACGTGAACCTGTACCCCTCATACTTGTGTGTCCTACCATTTATTCTTCGTCTTTCATTAACTTCCAAACAGTTATCAAATCGAGACAAGCTTTAAAACAAACGTTACTTTCAAATTGAATCCTTCAGCACAAATAGTTTTATTTCCTTTTGGGTGATCAGTCCAATTAGTTGACAAAATATTTTTAGTGAACATTTCAACAATACCAAACAATCTTTTTCTGCGTATTCTTATCTTAATCTTGCATTCAACGTTCCTTTACTATTGTATCACTTACTTCGGAAATGTAACTAATATTATCTAGAAACAAAATATATTTAATACATTCCTATTAATCAATCTAAAAGCTTTTCTATTAAACGAACACAAATATACCTTATTTCCCATTTCTCCTATCTTTTATATCAACATGTAACGTCCTGTATACTATCCCTTAATAGTTTGATAGCAAAACTATATTAAACTTTCAAAACAATTAAACTAAGTACCTTTTCATGGCAGTTTTGCTGCAACCACATTTTAAGCAAAAATTATATCTTTATATTTGTGTGATCTAAATACATTCTCTGCGATACTAAATCGAATCTGTTTCAACAATGGCATACCTAAAACATGATGTAAGTGTATAATATGAAACTAATTCTAGAAACAACACAGCTAATCTGGTACTTCGGCTTCCGACTAATATGGAATCGTGTAATATTTCGCAACAAGAAGCTTGAAAAACAAAATTATTGCTGATGTATGACATGTGTCGCTAAATATGGTTTTGATGCACGGATTAAATACCGTTTCTAATAAGATGCTAAAGTAATTGTTGTAATGAAACCTGATACCTAACAATCTTATTAAAAATTATTATCTTTATTGAAAATAAAAATGTGCTAGTATGAATATTTACGACTTTAATTAAAAACAATAATAAATTTTATTGTGGTATAAATAAATATTTATTAAATGTATAGCTTTGATACTTTTAAAACAACTGTTGGCTTGACACCTTTTCTACCAGTCGACTAATGTTGCGGTTACATTAACTTTTCACAATTAATGTTTTTAAATGTTACTCTATAGTAATTTAAATTAAATTCGTCAGTTATGGAAATGGAGAGTTAAAAATTTGTTATTGTGTAACCAATTAAACACATTACCTTTATTTCACTAATTAAGTGTAAAACAGTATAATACATACCTATTCAATTTTAATTTGTAATTATTATAAAAAGATATTAAATATATATACTTATATAAATAATTATTTTATTTGAACAATATGAAAAAAATTCTAAAAAAAGAATCTATCATATCGTGATCTACATACTATACCAATCAAGTAATCTAAAAAAGTAATAGCAGCAAAATCAATACTTATTTGAAACTGTCAGGAAATACCATTTAGTTTGAAATAAGTATGTAGATTAAATAATATTTTGGTCAAATACAAAAAATACACTACATATTTTACTTTACTTTGAAAACCTGAAAAAAAAAACCATAAAATCGCCTAACTGCAAGAGTCTAAACAAAGTAATTAAATTAATTTTAGCATAATTTAACAAGTTTATGTGCAACGCAACAATAATTAATTCCATTTCAACTTTCGTATAAAAAATTTAATGAAACTATACTCTATTACTGCGCAATGTCTGTTTTAAAAAAAAATGTAAACGAGAATTTAGAATACTTATGTTTTAAGTAAAACCAACCAAAATAAATTATAAACCAATATTTAACACATTACCCGAGTGTCCTGGTGCGAACTCTATATGACCTTGTAATTGCATATATCGGAAGATATCGTAGTTAAGTTAATAATAAAAAAAATGCTATGTTACCAAAACACAAAGTAGAAAAATAAATGAAGCTAAAATAATAGTCTAGATTTGGTTTATCTAATAATCATAAATCTATTTTTATGCTCCTATGCTCATGTAGTTAGTATTAATAGTATAAAATATTTCAAAAATAATTTCCTATCACTTATTAACTTTCAGTCGGCATTGAAATAAATGTTTAAACAAATAAATATTTGTAACAGTAAAAAAAAAGAATATTGCTGATGTACTTTTAGATACTTGTAAATGTAACCCGTCTAGTTACATGAGAATAATTATAGTATTATCTATTAATTAACTTACTATGTAGTGGCCACTAAAATTAAAACCTACGATAAAATCATTAAAGATAAAATATATTAAAATGTCGTCGGATTCCGTTCCTACTTCTCCCGGCGCCCATCGTCCGTCGTCTTCGTTCTATTGCTTTTCCATCACACGTCTCGTACTCTCCCGGCAGCAAGCAAACTCAACGTCTGACACGATCATCACCCGGCTGCCAGCAAATATCCTCCATCTGGCTCCATTAGATACTCCCGGCAGCCAGCATCCTCTGACGTCCACTTCTTCTCATCATTTCACATAATTTTTCAAAAGTCTATTTCATTTTTCCACTGTTAATATTCATTTTTCTCTTTTTAATTTTTTTTTAAATAAATCATTTAAAATCACACAAAATTATTATTTCACTCCACGATGCGCAGCGCTGCCCAAAGGCAGCACTGGCAGGGTCGCCATGTAATGTGGGACGACGGGAGGCGAGTAAAAGATGTGTGTAGCGCGCACTATAGATTTATTAAGAACCCTTTAATGACAATAACCTAAGCTTATATACTAACTTACTTACTAATGTGGGAGTGAGGTGACGCACACATTACACTTATGTTAAATAATACTTTCCTACCAACCTGCGTTTTCAGTTAACAGTCTCTATCGACAAGTTCTATAAGTTTTCCAGAATAATTATAGCATGTTATAAATATATGTGATGTCAGATATTCATCTATGATAGCAGTCATGGGCGTGATGTTATGTATGTATGTATGTATGTATAGCAGTCATGTCCCTTCTTACGTTAACAATGAATTTTGAAGTAAGTACTAAAAATCTTTAAATTTAATTTGTTAACCGACTTCGAAAAAAAGAGGAGGTTCTCAATTCGACTGAATTTTTTTTTTGGCTACTACTAATTAAAATATTTTACTGCTCTTCACATTTTGCCTACCCTTCGGACATTGTGGGCATGATAGTATATTTTTATCGAATTCAATCTTATTCCCACAAATATATACAACAACTACATATTTTTTGACTGGCTCGATGGCTCATTCGATGACCCTGCCTGATGAAAAATTTGTGGCTGGGTATTTCAATACCGACATTACTTAGTAACAGCCCGGAGTCAGGAAGTTGGCGGTTAAATCACCCCCGTGCCTCGGAAAGCACGTTAAGCCCAACGGCTTATCCTGCGCCTGACCTCTCTCCGGTCATGTCGAATTGCCGTCTCACCGGACTATGAGAATGAAGGAATATAGAGTGCACACACTTGTGCACTATAATATCTCCTGCACAGTTGGCTAATCCTCGTTGAGATTGGCCGCCGTGACTGATATCGGTTAGGAGGACATTATTAGTAACCTTGCCCCATGCGCCAAAGAGTTGTGGGTTCGATCCCCATTCCCCACCCAGGACAAACATTCGTATGATAATTAGGACTTGTGTTTATTGTGTGACTGAGTGTTAATATCCAATATTTAAGTATATGTTTGTAATACCACTGTTGATTCTGATATCCGTAACACAAGTGCTTAAGCTACTTACCTCGGAGTCCGATCAATGTATGTGATGTAGTCGGATATTTATTTATTTTTTAAACACTGTTTTTTAATTAGTATTGTATTGAGGAACTAGTACATTTCGGATTTGATTACACAAGTATTTTACCTAAATAGTACACATACATACGTACATATCATCACGCCCGTTATCCCCGAAGGGGTAGGCAGTCAGAGGGGCAGCTGGCCCCCTTAACATATTCAGCCAAAAAACAAAACTGGGCTGGGTTACATAGAAAATTAAAAAAAAAAGTAGTGACAAGTGGCTAGATCGTCGCCTAATCACAAACCTTAAACCATTAGTCGCCTTTTACGATAAGAATCACAGTAGGTACATTCTTTTTAAGTCCCAGATCAACGTGGGACTAGGTAAAATAAATAAAATAAATATCCAACTACATCACATACATTGATGTGACTCCGAAGTAAGTAGCTTAAGCACTTTGTTACGGATGTCAGAATCGACAGTGGTATTACAGATATATACTTAAATATTGGATATTAACAACCAAACATAGAACAAACACATGTATTCATCATACGAATGTTTGTCCTTGGTGGGGATCGAACCCATCACTCTCGGTGCATAGGGTTTGCGAATGCGCTACCGAATGCGCCATCGAGTCAGTCGAAGTTATACTTACAACTAGCTGTGCCAACGGTGTCACCCACGTTTATGGTTAATATTATAAAGACTTTTTCCGTCATACATGATTTTTATGTAACTTTAACCATTAAAGCTGCACACGCGACGGAAGCTTAAAAAATGGAGTAACTTCTCCCGTTTTCCCAACATTTCCCTTCACTACTCTGCTCCTATTGATTGTAGCGTGGTGAAAAGTATACTATAACCTGCCCAGGAGTATAAAGAATAATTGTACCAAGTTTCGTTAAAATCCGTCAAGTAGTTTTTGTTTTTATAAGGAACATACAGACAGACAGACAGACAGACAGACAAAAATTTTACTGATTGCATTTTTGGCATCAGTATCGATCACTAATCACCCCCTGATAGTTATTTTAAAAATATATTTCATGTACAGAATTGACCTCTCTAGAGATTTATTATAAGTATAGATATAGATTAATTTTAAAACATTTACCTACATAAGTATATTGACCGGCCCGTTGGTCGAGTGGTCAGAGACCCGGGCCACGAAACCAAGGGTCGCGGGTTGGAATCCGCTAGGGGCAAATGTTTCGAGTGATGAAAATGGACATTTGTACTCGAGTCATGGATGTTTATAAAGTATTTAAGTATGCCTGTCCATTCGCCAATCCCTAGTACAAGCATAAGCTTAGTTTGGAACTAGGGAATTGGTGTGTCAGTCTGGACAACTTATTATTATTATATGTTTCAATTCCTGGTTTATTACACCTTTGTTAACTTTGATGTTCACAAATGCTCAACCATAGTGTCCTCAATACCTATCTATTATTGATGTGAAGTCTAGTTCTTTCGTCAGAGGTTGTATTAGGTAATAATAAATCAGACTGCTATATATATGATTTACGTTTGATTACCTCAGTGACTACATTGAAATGTACCAAGTCAACTTGATTAAAATAGAAGTACTGAGTTCTCGTATATTTTTTTTTGTTCATAACAAAATATGTATAACAATTTGTAATTGTTTTAAAAGCGTACATCGCGTGCGACGTTGCGGCTGTAGAAAATGTTCAATTATTAACCAGCGATGGACCACGAGGGATGTTAATGAAGTTATATTGATTATCTCGTTTTAAATATGCACCTAGATCAGTCTCGGGGCAGATTGTATGATGTGTTGTGTTATTAGCATAATCGATGATCATGACAATATCATGACTTTCTCCCTTTAAACTATATACGTTGGGAACTAAAACTTTTCTTATCCTTAGTAATATCTATACTAATATTATTAAGAGAAAAGATTTGTATTTTTGTGTGTGTGTATGTTTGTAATGAATAAACTCGAAAACTACTAAGCCGATTTCAAAAATTCTTTCACCAATGTAAAGCTACTTTACTTACTTGTACTTACTACTTTATTCTGAAGTAACAAAGGCTATATTTTATCCCTATATTACGGGAAATTCGCGGGTTTAAACCGCGGGGCGCTGCTAGTGTATTATAAATATAATCGGGAAAGTATCTGTATGTCTTATACAGCTTACAGTCTAAACTACTTAACCGATTACAACGACATTTGGCATGACTAATGTTTGATGCTTGATAAAGGATATGAACCACGTTTTGGATTTATTTATTTATTAGGACAACCAACAAATCTCACACTAAATTTGAATCACTATAGCACATGTTTTAAATTATATTGCTGCCATAACACGCAAATGTGAAGTGATTTAAAATTGTTAAAAGCTAATTCTTTTCATATATTATATAGGGCATCTAACGTCAGCCTCCTGAATTTAGAGAGGCTTTTCGAGAACATATCTATGCTTGTCTTTTTCTGAAGCAAGTTGTAGGTTGTACGTGTAATCAGTGTTTTATCCCAGAAAAATTGGAATATCTTTGGGAGGCACTTTAAAGACTTTATGACAGATTTAAAACCAGCGGAAACTCGGGCAAGGCTAGTTAAGTGTTAAATAAAATTAAATGTTATAAAATTATATGAAAAAGGTATTACCACTTCCTTGTCGATATTGATTCATACATTTGGTAGTATTCGTAGGAAAATTTCCGCTCCCTACCGATTTTTCCGGTTAATAGTCGGAGTTCATTTTGAGTATAATTCTGGATTTAGAGTAAATAGTTACAGGTTCACTGTCAGCGCTAGATAACATAAAAAAACAATTGTTTTAATTATTAATCTGAACTATATCAACCTCGTACCCAAAATTTAACCACAGATTTAAGATTTAAGATGGATCGGCTATTTTGACTGGGTTTGATCCAAACCTATTTGTATACTTAACATAACATCATATCTATAATCCCTGAAGGGGTAGGCAGAGTCAAAGGGGCAGCACGCCCCTTCAACTACATTCAGCTAAAAATAAAACTGGGCTGGGTTAGATGGAAAATTGTGAAGAAGTAGTGACACGTGGCTATATTACCTTTTTATATTGTTTATTATTTTTATCATAAATATGGTTGTATAAAAAACATGTAATAATAACAACTGCCCTAACCGAATACGGAAAATTGCATTCAGTCAGGAGATGTTATAGTACCTACACAAGTTTCAATCTTATAGTCTGGTAAGACGGCGATCCGATATGACCGGAGAGGAATCACTTGTTAGACAAACGGCGTCGGTTTTCCAAAGTCTTTAAGAAAAACTGTCAACTCCTGACTGCGTGCTGGTTGGTACTGAGTACTAATATAAGAATATTGTCACAAATGCCGCCCGAGTTGTGATTTAAACCTTTACCATGATTTCCTCACCGCCGTGGAAGTAGAATCAATTCGTACATCGATTTGAAAAGTCCAGAGGTACACGCCGGCTTTGAACACGGAATTCTCGGATATGAGGCACGGATCCTTATCCTGAGCTATCACTGGATTACATCACCGCACACACACATTAAATTATATAGACTATATGGCGAGAGTCCTTCACTAACATCCCGTCGGGGCGACGGCATCTATCAAAATTTTCACATAAACTAATTATCATAATATATCAACCTACTAAAGGTCTAATTTAATTTGTTATTCTATTACATTAAGGGCCGATTTTTCAATTGTCAGGTAAGAATGAACCGACTGATAAAGTATAAAGTCACCAATTTGCGGATGTTATACGGTATTTTACTTAGGAAACAGCCAATGACATTTTCCATTCATCCGGATTGTGATTTATTCGATTGTATCTTTAACCGACTTCAAAAAAACGGAGGAGGTTCTCAATTCGACTGTTTTTTTTTTGTTGTATGTATGTTACTCGATATCTCTGAGAATTGTAAACCGATTTTCAAAATTATTTATCTGTCTGTTGAAACATCAGCCCTTAGCATACACACATAACATGACTAGTTTTCGTCCGTGGCTACATTTTGTCAATCGTAATTATTATGCTACCTAAATGTTATTTTCTATCTCTAGTGAATATCATCTATAAAGAAGGAAAGTCTATATCCGTTGCTGTACTGTGTACGCAAAATTTTGATGACCAGTTACGTAGTACATGATTTCAAAACATGAAAAAGCAAAAAAACAAACAATTATTTTATTTGCATTGTGTTTCAGTAATTGGTTGGTTATATTCAAATTCAAATTCAAAATCTCTTTATTTATATAGGCTTCAAAAAAGCACTTATAAATAGTCAATTTAAACAGAAAAGAAAACAATACTACCGGTTCGGAAGGTAGACTCTATCGAGAAGAAACCGGCAAGAAACTCGATAGTTACTCTTTTAAATGCCAAAATTTACAATTTCGTACTTAATAATATATATTTATTAGGTAACAACACTGCAGGTGAACACTTCATTATGAAGTTAAACATATATGCTAATCATTTAGGAAGTCTTCAATCTTATAATAGCCCTTACTCATTAATAACGCTTTAATGCACAATTTGAACTTGCTAGTAGACTTTCTGGAAGTTTATTATTATGATGCTAAACGAATCACGGATTAGCTAATTCATATGTTGTATGTATAATATAATAATGAAGCTATTTAATGGTATATTGTCCTGATTTCTGATATCAATACACTTCAGTTGATTAAGTTGTCTTGAACTGATTTCTAATTAGATTGTAACCTCAGGAGTCATGCCAATAATTCATAAACAAGACGGATAATTTTATGATGGCGACCTTTATACTACTACTAGCTGCTCCCGCGGTTTTACCCGCGTTTATGGTTAATGTTATATAGCCTATAGCGTGCCTCGAAAAATGGGCTAACACTGACATATTTTTTTATAAGTCCCTGAGATTGGTGTGTTCAAGCAAACAAACAAACTCTTCAGCTTTATAATATTAGTATAAATACTTCAAAAAAAAAATAAAGGTAAAATCAATAGGTAATATACCAGGCCAGGGATCAACTAGATGTAGTTTGAACATATCCCAGAAACAAAGCTACTATCAATATTATACTTATTTTTTTTCGGTTCATAGTGATATCTGAGTTCGTTTTTTGACAAATACAATCAATTAGAAAACACTTCTAAGAGTTTTTTCATAATAAAGAACATTTTTATGCTAAAAATTCTACATGTGATCATGTCTATTTGCACTTTTTCTTTGCTAGGTTTGAAGTAAAATTTTCTGATATAAACTTCTGACAAAGTAAACTTATCATAGCTTTTGTTCTCAAACATTAAGAGTGGTAAAGGACGGGCTTTAATTAATCACATATATCTAAGGGTCGCTATCATAGATATAATTGGTATTCAGTGAACATGCTCCTTACCTGAGTGATCCTGTAAGGAGCGGCTGAGGGGCGGCGCTGGCGGCGTGGCCGCGTGCTCGCCGCCATACAGTCCTCCGAACTCCTCGGCTGACGACGACGACGCGTTACTGCACTTCCTGCCCTTGTCCGGCGTGTACTTGCTCTCCGCGCCCGACGGCAGGAACTTCGCATCCGTCTGGTGCTCATCCAGCAGCCCTGGCACCCCCAGCAGCCCCCCCACCAGGTTCGGCCTCAGCTCCTCCATGATTTTGGAGCCCTGGCCACAGCCGCCACCGCCCGTGAAGTTGAGCTGGCGGCTGAAGAACGCCGGGAAGATGTTGAACTGCTGCGGGTCCGGCAGCGTCGTGAGAGGCGGCGCGGGGTGCTCGCCAGCCCCCGCGCACGCCGCGCTCTTGAACTCCACCGTGCTGTGGCCGGCGCGTTGGCTGAGGGACCAGCGCGGCTGCTCCGCGCTCCTGGCCTCACTTAGCTCGCCCTCGTCGGCTCGGCCCCGACGCTCACTGACTAACCACATTATAGTGACGCCGCGCCGGCCGCGCCGCCCGCGCGATAATTGTCTGCGACTGCGCGAGAGGGCCGCACGGCCCGCCTACACGCGCGAGCGAAACGGCCTGCTCCCATACCCCCGTAATCGATGTAAAATCTTTATAGTGATGCTGCGTCTCATTCAGATGGGGCGGCCCTGGGGGCGGCGCGCGCGCGCCCATTGGTCGCCGCGGGGGCGCGGGCCGCCCGGCACACGCTCCTCTTTGTTTTATTGTCCCCATGGCTTCTCGTCGATCTTGCGTTTAAAGTTTATGCATTGCACCATGTTTTGTTTCACAAAACACAAATCACGTATGAAGTTCTTGTGGTAAAATGTGAAACAGAGATGGGTGTTTGTGCCGGGTGACGGTGTTGTGCGCTTTGGAATTAAATAAGAAATTAAGTTTGTTATTTTTTTGTACACCTCCTAGACCATTGTAACTCACCTCTCTCTAGCCGTCCAGCGTGTAAATTTATAGCTATCTTGAAAAACATTATTAAAGTTAGTAATGTTTAAAAACTCGGCAGTACATAACTAGTATACTGCAATAAGCGTGCTCATTTGCTATTTGAATGACTTGTTGGATATTAGCGTAGTAAACAGAATTTGTTGCTTTTAATTGATGAATATAGAAGTCTATGGAATTGGAGGCAAAGGAGGGCAACAAGTCTAGTATACATATTTATACATACGTATAAGTATGAATAAGTTGTGAGAATTTGAAGTCGTGCTTAATTCCTTTTTTGGTCTGTCAGGAAAATATAACGTTTCGCAAATTGAATTGTGGCGGGCCCGGCGACGAAAATACTTGCAGTTATCCTCATTGGGCTGCAGTTTGATTTCGTTTGGTGATTGCGCACTTAAGATACTTTAACTAGGTATACATTCTGCGTTAAAAATGTTTTTAGTTGTTTCTTTTTAAATGCAATTGTTAGTAGTTTTGTTTGTTTTACTTAATGGGTTGTCTTGATTGCTTTGTTGTTTTCAAAACTTATGGTAAAAACTAGTAACTATGTTTACTATTTATTTTTTTGTTAATCATCTGATGTCTTAAGTACTCAACCGATCATAATACAACTTTACATAAACGTTGTAGATGTTGTAAAATATATAAGAGTACTTTGTGTACACAATAAAATAATATTCCTGATAGAAAAAACGAAATTGATGAAATCGCGGGGTAACGTTAGTAGATACCTCTTACAATAATCCCGATTGTGCAGTTATTCCAAAGATTGTCTATTATGACGATGAAAATAAAAAATAATAACATCCAAGTCTGGGTGCTTGGACTAATTTTATTTTTATTTTCGTTGGTTATTAACATCGTACCAAATTATAATAACTGCGCAAAACGCGCACATGATCGTCAACTGTTTCATACTCATCATTATTCTAACCTCAAGTCCCTTTCCTAAACAACTGCTACCTGACCTTCGTAGATAATATACCTACAGGGAAACCAGATATATTGGATCATGGTTCCACACTCAAAGTAATACATATTCAGTGTAGGTTTTAAATAGGAAGATGTTTTCTTTAAAAAAAAAACTTAAATTTGTAAAATCCAGAGATATATGTAGGGGTTTAAACCGACACCCCTTCATCTGAGGTCCTGACCATCGAACTATCAATTATATCATTGTATAATAGAACGAATTGAATACATTACCGATATCACTTTACCGAGATAAGGCCGTGCATCGCAAGTGCCCGCAGATAACATCTACCGCCGACCCCTTCGGATGCATATCATTACGGTGTCGGGTTTTAGAACAGAATGTCGCGTTTTGAATTTGAATTTTTAATTCTTTTTTCTATTTGCTTATTGAGACATAGTTTTCTTTTTTATATTTGCATATCGTGATATCGTTTTGTTCGTTAGTGAATATTGACGTTCTTTTATAATGCAAAGGGTTTGGTTTAAATGCGAATATGCTTTACTTGAATTTTTTTTATATTAGCACAGTTTTTTTCTGGACTTAAAGAGCTATCCAGAAACTATATGTGGGTAATGTGGGCATGCTCATATTTTTCTGTATTTAAATGTTTTTTATTATTAAGGAGTAAAGGAAATATCTTAAGGAGGAGCCTATACCTAGTTATAAAAATAAATATTTTTTATCCTGGATCTATGCAGCAACGAGTAATGATGATACGGCACATTTAATCATCATAATGAGGTTTGTTTGTTATTTTTTACGTATCTACAAAAAAACAATTTTTCTAGCTGATTTTGAAACTTGGACAATAGAAATATTTAAAAACAAAATTTTAGGCTAAATGTGGTTTAAGGAACTTATTGGTCGTTGGACTTTGCGTGCTTCGAGGTACATAGGTATACATGTTTAAAGACTATAGACTTTTTTAAAACTGCCTCGTTGGTTTAGTGGTAGCATGCGCCGCCTAAGGACCAAGAGATCCCTGGTTCAAACCCCGGGTCTGGCTAAAAATTTGTGTCTGGGTATTTCAATATTGAAATAACTCAGTAATAGTCCGGAGTCAGGAAGTTGGCGGTTTTTAATCACCCCCGTGCCTCGGAAAGCACGTTAAGCCGTTGGTCCTACGCCTGACCTCTCTCCGTCCATGTCGAATTGCCGTCTCACCGGACTATAAGAGTGAAGGAATATAAGTGCATCTGTGTTTGCGCAAACACTTGTGTACTATAATATTTTCTGCGCAGTTGGCTAATCCCTGTTGAGATTGACCGCCGTGACTGTATATCGGTTAGGAGGACATTAATATTATACATGTTTAAAAACTTCTTCACTATATCATCATAAACCTAATAATCATGAAAGTGCCCTAAAACCATTGAATAGTTATTAGAATCCAATAGTAATGCAATAGCAGATTGCCCAGGACAAGTATTTAGCTAAAGCCGATCTGACAGTATTCAAATAACTTCAAAGATACGGGTACCGCTCACCTACCGTTCTATCTTAAACTCAAAACTATACTCTTACTTCCGTTTTAATTCCTGCTAACTAATCGTAATTAGCAATTAACTTGAAAGGTAAAACGAAACAGAGACGAGGGGGGAAGAGGCAAGTTCGTCCGCAGGGGGGGAGTCTTACAACTCGGCCGTAGTTTTAATTGATCCTCCGCTTCTTGAGTAGAGCGAGCGCTTTGCCTTAAGTTTCAGCAACTAATTACGCAGGCTATGTATATTGTACGTAGGTATCGTGAGCGGAAGTGTGTGGGATCTGTGTAGGTCATAGATAGATGACGTTTGACAAAAAAATTTACTTCATCAGCAGTTGGACCATGGGGAATAATCGGAATGTTTAGGCTTGTAAGTCAGTTTATGACGGAACTATGTTTGGTAATCGATTCTCGTTCCGATTTTTTATTAAAGCTTTCAATGTGAAGATCCCAGATTAGTTTAATGAGCTTAGATCGATAAAATTGATGTTACTGTTTCTATTTAATAATCAATTTCAAGATGAAAATATACCCGACATTAAATACATTTATTTAATTACTCATCCTCGTTTGTTTTTTAAATTCGATTTAACAAATGTAAACCAATGTATCAATTGGAAGGTGATATGTCAGTAATCATTCCGACATAATATGATTATTTATTAGAGGAGTTTATATAGACGTATGAAAAAAATGCAAAATTGAAATGTTTTTAAATGTTTAGGAGTCAGTTCTTGGCTGTGATTGTGAATAGTAATTCAAGCATGACAGATTCGTTTCGTTTTTTGTCGGTTTGGATGTAGTGTACCTACAATAAAAAATAACGTTAAAAACATTATAATTGGCGAGAAAAATAAAGCTAGCAAATTAAAATCCTTTTCGGTGTTTGAATAGAATAATAACCGTCATATGTTGTGTTATTGAGTAATATTTAACAAAACACAACCACATTACTCTGTACCAACATACCGCGTACACAAGTTATAAAACCGTTTTAACATAAGTACTTTGTACATTAATTATTAAAATCGTGTTCCGATAATTTCGCTCAATCAAAACTAGAATATTTAAGCGTCTCCAACTTGAGAACTGCCTTTGGGTGATAGGGGCGCCATGTTAAAAGAAATGATTGGACAAAAATAGGACTTTCTATATTTACATAGAAGGATTGTCATCATCATCCACCTAGTGTTGTCCCATAGTCGGGGTCCGCTTAGACCATGATCCAGGATTTAGCGAGTCTGGTATTTATTTTGAAGCGACTTCCGATTACGATTTGTTCAGTTTCTTCCGACATTCTTAGTTGTTGGAATGTGCAGGTTTTATCACGAT
Source organism: Glyphodes perspectalis (assembly GCA_951394215.1). Classification (NCBI taxonomy): domain Eukaryota; kingdom Metazoa; phylum Arthropoda; class Insecta; order Lepidoptera; family Crambidae; genus Glyphodes; species Glyphodes perspectalis. The sequence continues at coordinate 13,715,078 of OX596211.1, read as the reverse complement.
GTTTTCTTTCGCCGCTGAGCTAGTGGTATAATACGTACCTACATGGATTTGAAAAATCTAGGTACATGCCCCTTACCGTTGAGCTACCACCGGTCACACCGCTACACACAAGGATTGTGCTATATGGTTAATATGGCTTTTAAGTTAGGAGTCCTAACATTACCTTTTGTTAACAGACGACCAATTTAACAATTTTGGGTGATAGAGGTAATATGTACAAACTAGCTTCTGCCCGCGGCTTTGCTCGTGTGGTACATCTATAAAACATAGCCTATATGTTATTCGGGTGTATGAACTATATTACTCTAAATTTTCATTAAAATCCATTTTTTTTTCGTGAAAGAGTAACAAACATCCATTCATCCTCACAAACTTTTGCGTTTATAATATTATATATATTATATTATATAATATTATATTATATTATATCATATATTATCTGTCTTATGTTGGTCGGGGACTAAAAAATAATGTGCCAACTGTGTCTCTTGCCTAGCATGTCGTAAAAGGCGACTAATGGTATATGGGGTTTTGGGTATGTGATTGTGTGTAGGCGACGAGCTACCCATTTGTCACAACTTTACACAATTCTCCATCTAACCCAGCCCAGCCCAGTTTTGTTTTTGGCTGAATGTGGTTAAAGGGGCTTGCTGCCCCTTTGACTCTGCCTACCCCTTTGGGGATTATGGGTGTGATGTTATGTATGTATGTTTGTACTTTTTGTGTAGTCAATCTTTCATCTTTAATTTTTCGACATGTATCCGAATTATAGGAGTGATGGCAGTTTGTTAAAAAATTGTAATTAATAAAGTAAAGTAGATAAAGGCTTAATATTTTTTTCAAAATGATGGTCAAAGAAAATGTCCTTAAAATAAATCCGTTACTTCAAATGAACAGAGATTACAATTTGCTTTGTCATTAACTAGTCAAACATACTTTACAATATTATGTCCAGGAAAATACGGTGTTTTGGTTACCCCCAATTAATTCCACATGAGAGCGAAAGATTCCTCGTTCTGGTAAAGTTTTAATGCTGCACCGTCATTCGTGGTTGGAAGGGGGGAGTGGGGTTAGGTGTGTTATAAGGTAAATGGAACCCACAAGTACCTATTAGTGATTCAAAGTAATTGAAGTCTAATTAATATTGTAGTGATCCTTTAGGTGCTATTTGGCATTGTTTTTTCTTTTGACTACAGACGTGTTTATTTGCGTCGGTCTCGTGGTAGCAGGTGATAAAATCAGTGTTTGCTGAGCAAGACAACCACTGAGCTACTATCAATTTGCATCATTGGCACACATTATACTCTCCCGCCTATGTCTGCTGCTTTTTATAATACCTTACTTACTTACTTACTTACTACACTGGCTCAGCAACCCGAAGTGGGTCTTGGCCTCCGACATTTAAGAACGCCATTCCGGTCTGTTTCGTGCCAAATTTGCCCAGTTGGGCACTTAGAGCTCCTTCAGGTCTTTCACCACTCATACCTATTTGGTATTTTCTAATAAGCTAGTTGATTCAAAAATTTTTTAGTCCGTAAGTTAGACTGTCAAAAAATGTTGATTAAGATTTCTTTGGTTTATTTACTACTCGAAAAATTATAAAGATACAACGGTTCAAAGATCTGGCGTGAGACGCTGTTACGTCAATTGTACAGTAAAATTTTAAGGATGTAGTGACGTCACGCGGATCTTTGGTTTACTAAACAAAAGAATAAAAGTAAGCAATATTTTTTTGTAACCTCAATAATGGACTATCAAAAAAAAATTTGTCGACTAGCCTATTAATATGCACATACTATTTACCAATTTATATGCCTGCTGGTTACAAATAAATGTTTACTTTACCTAATGTGCTGGTCTGGGCTAGCAAAACTGGGTTTTCTAGAAAACTGTGACCTGGTCTCGTGTAACAGCAGCTATTTTTCGTAATCGCTTGATGTTTTTTATCGGGGCTGCTTCGACTATGATTCTACAATTACAGAGTCTAGTATAACTAGATATATTGAAGCGGTGATGATTATTCGAATTACATACATCTCATCACGCCCGTAATCCCCGAAGAGGTAGACAGAGTTAAAAGGGCAGCCACCACTCTCAACCAAATTCGAACATGGCGCCCAAAAAATAAAACTGAGCTAGGTTAGATGGAAAATTGTGAAAATTTGGTGGTAAGTTGCGAACATTAATCGCGTTTTACAGCATGCTAGACAAGAGACACAGTTGCCACATTCTTTTTTAAGTTCCAGGCCAATGAGACTTATTATGGGATGGATTACCAACATGGGAATTCAATAATGCTTAATCTACCGACATTCCTTGCAACAAAAGGCGTCACTCACCGAGCTACCTCGTTACTGAATACCACTTACTATTAATCTGTGATACCACATAGTAATTGAATATATATACCTATTTACCACTGGCTTAACGGTGAAGGAAAACATTGTTATGAAACTTTCACATTTAAACTTGTATGGATATGCAACCATGATTCTAATTGTTTGGTTCCTCAATCTCAGGGATTCGAAGGCAGTTGCTTTATTAACAAAGTTTATGTATTATAATAATAAGAATTTTAACATCCTCATAGCCGATATCGGTCACGGCGGCCAATCTCAACGAGGATTAGCCGACTGCGCTAGAGTTATTGTAATGCACAAATGTGTGCGCACACACAGGTGCACACAATATAAAGTTAGCAGCAGTCTGTGTCGCTATTGTGTTTTTTTCTGCAATCAGCCTAACCTAAACCTAATCCAGTCCAGTCCTTGCACAATCTCTTCATGGTATTTTAATCGTTATCTTGTAAAATAACTCTCAACTGCATGTACCTGGCATATCTGCTTGATTCACATTGTATATTTATTTGATATGTTTTTCTTTTTTATTAATAAGTTTTAATCAATAAGTAAGCCGCGAATGTAAGCCGCGTCTCTCTCACACTGATGCCACAGAATACCAGCGTCATGGCATCCCTGATGTCACGACATAAGCTGAGTGATGGCCATTTCAGCATGTATGTGACAATTCCTTTGTTTGTTTGAAATGTATCTATTTACATTTCTTTCTTTCTTTCTTTCTCTCTCTATTCCTTCACTCTTATAGAAGAAGAAAAAGTAACAAACATTCATATATCCTCACAAACTTTCGCGTTTATAATAGTATTAGGATAGGATTAGGATTAGGAAATTAGGATGTGCACTAAGTAAAATTAAATGTATTTATAAAATAATTAAGAATACCTAGTTTTAAAGTATAAATTGGATATTTTTTACACTACTGTACATTTTTATTGATATCTAAAAAATCCCGATTTCGTCACTGACTATTGATCCTCAAACTTCTTAGGGTCTTCCTGAAGTTCTAGAAAGCTGGAATTAGGTATGTAAGGTACATTTTAGTATTTTATAAATAAAAAAATTATGCATACTTAGATAATATCTATCAAAACAATTGTATATTGAAGTGGAAGTTATTTCGAAGGCGCTTATGTAAAGTTTTTGAAAATATATTCATATCATGATTGTATTGTTTTTTTAATACTGAAAAGTTCTAAATATTTCATAAAAGCCCTTCTTTTAAATAAAAAAACAAAACTTCTTCACTCCACGCGACCCTGCCAGGATTCGAACCTGGAATCTTCTGATCCGTAGTCAGACGCGTTATCCATTGCGCCACAGGGCCATTGAGGTACATCTTAAATTTTGTTATTGGTTTCTACAATTCGAGATCACAAAATGAAACTAAGAAATAGACCTAATAGAGTGAGTAATACCTAATACACTTACTTAGATTATAATAAAAAAATAAATAATAAATTCTCCTGACTGATACACTAATTCCCTAGCTCCAAACTAAGCTTATGCTTGTGCTATGGATACTAGGTGAACGGGTAGACATACTTATATACGTTTATAAACATCCATGACTCGAGTACAAATGTCCATGTTCGTCACACGAAACATTTGCCCCTAGCAGGATTCGAACCCGCGACCCTTGGTTTTGTGGCCAAGGTCTCTGACTAGTCCACAAAATTTTAGGAAAGATGAAATTTTTAGGGTCGGAAGTATATTACCTTAATGTTATAACATAAACTTAGAAAGGAATCGATACTCGCTAAACTGTACGGGGCCGTTTTATAGGTAACAGGTATAGGTGAAAAAACCGGCCAAGTGCGACTCGGACTCATACGGGAAGGGTTCTGTACCATGCTGTTGTATAGGAGCCCCCTTAAATATTTATTTTATTCTGTTTTTTAGTATTTCTTGTTGTAGCGGCAACAGAAATTTAACATCTGTGAAAATTTTAACTGTCTAACTATCACGTTTTATGAGATACAGCCTGGTGACAGACGGACGGACGGACGGACGGACAGTGGAGTCTAAGTAATAGGGTCCCTTTATACCCTTTAGGTACGGAACCCTAAACAACCATGCTAACTTACATTAAAGAAGGGAGGCTAGTTTTTTTGATGTAAGTATTAAGTATTAAGTGTAATATTTTCAAATATTTTTCCATGAGCCAGACAAATCTGACGGGCCAAACATCCTCCCAGACTTGTTAAAAGTTCCGCTGTGCAAGGAAGCGCGAGAGCAGCGGTGACTGGGATCTTGGACTATAGTTACTAGGTTAAAAAAGGTCATATCAGCAAATTGTGATAGCAGTTCTTAATCACGAATTGATGAACAAATAATATTATTGGTGGAAATGTTATCCATGTCAGGTTATGTAGCCATCTGGTATAGGTACACTTTTATAGCGACTATCATATGCAGGGGCGGATCGTGACTCATTAGGGCTCTTTTAGGGGACCAGGGCCTAAGAATCTATATCTAATTAACTATTCAGTAATCAGTGAAACACGGAGACTTGGTGGAACCCTCGTTGCTTGTTGGACCCTTTTCATCTACGGGGCCCTGGGCTACAGCCCAATAAGTCCCTTTAATAGATCCCCTGATCATATGACTTTCGAAACCAGACAGGAGAACCAGACAGAAAAGAGATGTCGTCAAAGCTATGAGAAGACGTAGGTTCACTCATATAACGACATTTCTTGAACTGGTGGTATACATATAGGTGGTATTGGCTGGCTCGATTGCGCATTCGGTAGTGACCAGGCCCCATGCGCCAAGAGTTTTGGGTTCGATCCCTACCCAGGATAAATATTCGTCTGATAAATACTTGTGTTTGTTCTGTATCTGGGTGGTAATTTCCAATATATATTTGTAATACCACTGTTGATTCTGATATGTGTAATACAAATGCTTAAGCTACTTACCTCGGAGTCAGACCAATGTATGTGATGTAGTCTGATGATAAATGTATGTGCTCTTATGATGTGGCCATATTATTTATCGTGGTATCGGGAAGGGAAGATTTTATCTCTGTCAGTCTACGTTTTGTAGAGCAAAATAAAATATCAAACCTCCACGGTACTGCGATATTGTGGCCATAGACATTCAGGCATCTAAACTCTGAGTTTGAATCAAATCGCCACATTTAAGCCACGCGTCTTTACCCATTAAGCTCTTACCTCTTTAATTAACTTCAGTGAACGACGACGTCAAAACGAGTTCCTGTGAGTCGGCGCTCACATCGCCGTCCACGCAGGAAGCCGCGGCCGGAAGTGGTCGTCGCGCGGAAAATATTACTGCCAGAAGGAAGTCCGCCAATATCGCCGGCAGAGGAAACGCGCCGCAACAGCCCGTTACGTCAGCTATGTATGCACCCGCGGACATTTAAAATGATAGTGCTTACCCTCATTTTTATGTAGGGTGTCATTGCAAAAACGTCATACATTCCACAACGTCACACGGTAAAGGAACTTTAATTTTGATTGTCTTGGCAGATGTCTACAGATGTCGCTATACCAAGCTATGATAATTATAGTGTGAGGCAACCAATTTTCTTAGTAGTAATAACTTTTTGGCAATAGAAAGTCATTAGTGTACAAAGGAATAAATATACTAAATTCAATTTTAAACAACAGAACGATATAGCTTAGAAGCCCATGATAGCCAGACCTTCGTTATTTTGCAAAAGCTGAAAGTTTTTCTGTACATGCCCCCGTTCCGTGGCGAGCCCAATAAATACTCCTCAAGCATATTTCTATATTTCATTTAGAACAACCAGTTCAACTCCCAAACGCATAGCATTAAATCTCGCCTATAATACTCAAAGGGGTGTGCAGGGTTCAAGGAACTGTAAGTCCTTTAACCACTTTTAGCATATAGAAAAAAAGAGCTGGATGTGATGAATTGTGACAAAGTTGTGACAATTGTGTTTGTGTTGTTGTGGCTAGCTCCTCTAAACAACTACAAACGCAATACACTATTAGATGTTCTTACCCAGTTGGCACATTATTTTTCAAGTCTCAGTCCAACATTGAACGAATCATAGTGACGAAAATATAATATCTTACACACTTTCAAATTTAAAGCATAACAAACTTAATTCAGCAAAAGGCGTTTTCACTAAATATTCCAAATTTAAAAGCGGTTGTATCTAAGTTTGTACCTCAGGTATGATGTTATTCTTTGTTATTATGACATTAATGTTGAAAAGGTCAACATTATGGAAATAAAGGTATGTCAGCATTCAGAAATATGGGCAAGAACTAGGCGTTGCAATCCAGCGGCATTATCGCTGGATTCAGCAGAACCATAATTATGCTGGGCCCAGTTCAATTGCTTGATCCAGAATTTCAATCTCTAGTAAAGGATTGAAAGGTAGCGCCATTGAACCAGCAATTGTCGCTGGACAGCTAAAATTTGGCTGGTACCAGCTGAATTTCCAGCATTGCAATGCCTAGTAAAAACTAAACACTGCTTGTTACTTTTGATTGGAGGCTAAATATGAACTTAGATTACAGCTCTCTCCCGATTCTGCCAGGATTCGAATTTGGAATCTTCTGATCCGTAGTCAGTTGCGTTTAGCATTGTGCCACAGGGCCATTAAATATGAACTAAGCTTGCTATATTGACTCATAATTCGTAACCATATTTTTTTTTTAAGTAAATGTAATTATCATCATTACAGACCTTGTCACAAGTATGGGGTAGAATAAAGAGGGGGCGGGGCGGGGGCGTACGCGCACATGGCCGAGACAAATGTCATCATTCATTGAGATTGTTGCTCTCATGCGTCAACAGGGCTACACAGCAAAACTTTTATTAACGTATAAATCTAGTAAGCCCAATAAAAAGTAAACTTTAACGAGAAGAAATCGGTAAGAAACTTGATAGTTATCCTTTTTTAATAAATCTAAAAAGGACAACAACCGGCGCAACGGCGAATAGTTTGCAACGAATTTTACTAGGCATAACTCCGTTACTAATATTGGTTGTTATAAAAATTACCCTTTCTAGCGTCGCAAAATTACTTATTACTGCTAAAAAATCGCCATACTCACTTATCTTTTGTTACGAGCTGTATAGAGAAAGGTAGACTTAGCTAGAACACAGGCAGGTGGGGTGAGGTAGGAGGGGCGGCGGAGGTAATTGGTCGAGATGATGTTTAATAAGTTTTTAATGGCAGCGAGACGGCGTTTACTCGATCCCCGAATAGCAGCCAGTTACTCCTGAATATCGCAACACTCGACGAACTACGCAGACAATCTATGTGTATAATCTACCAATAGATACATTGTATGTTTGTATCGTTGGGATTGCTGGTCTTAGTTTTTAAATTTGGAATATTCTTAGTTTGTAAGAGCTATTGATGTGCTATGTGGTGCTATGATTAAAAAAAAGCATTATTTGCTTTCATTATATCGATATCTAAATCAACTGAAAAAAAAGTTAAAAAAAAATGTGTTTAAACTGAAAATATATATTTTTTTTTTTACTGAAATGAAACTAAATCAATTGTGGGTTGGCGAGTAATTTCCTGAGATTTTTTACAGTATCATTTTGGTAATTTAAAATGAATTTCCACGTCGCAATTACAAATCACTTTTCAAAAACGAATTTAACTAAAGTAAAAATTATAGCTCAAAATAATTATCGTTATTACATACTACCTATATAAAATATTGAAAGTGTTGTATGTAATACTTTAGTCTTGCGAATTTAACAAAAAAAAAACAATTTCATCATAAAATCACTTATTTATTATGGGTCGTTCTATTACGGAGGGTCAGAATTTGTCGGCGACTAGATATAGGCGACCCTTGAAAAGGGTTCCTGCCCTCACACGCAGGGAGAGATCCCATGTAGCCTCCCAGCGTAGGTACCGACTACCAAGAGTACGAGTTACAGAAGGCATGTAGTTTTTGGTTTTTAGTTTAGGGTAGATACTTGTTTTTAATATATCCCTAGTTATGCCATTTCTAGACTTCTACTCATTGATTAAATGTTTCCTAAACTATATTTCTAGCTGTGTAGATATGGATTTTCTGTCGAACTTCTTCCCACAGATTAAATAAAATACTTATGTATCGTTAAAAATTACATTAACTCCAGGAAAACTACAAATTTTTATTGATATTACAGTCTTTAATACGTATAAACATTGTTTATATCAACCTGCATATAAAGAAAACTAATCTGCACAAGGTACATACATACATACATACATACAAATATATTTTCTCCCTTTCTTAAATTCGGTCTTTAAATCTTGCGTTGTAGTTTTGCATTCATCATTTATAAAACAAATAATCGAGGTCTTTGACCTTCTGTACGTTCTCATATCCTGACGCCTCTCCGGAATCCACGAAACGTTTGCGAGTTAATTTTATAATTCATCATCCTTTTTGAACCATTTTCCTTTATTAATTATTTATAGAAGCCCCTCGATTTGCTGGCAGGTTAATTGCTGTACGGCTATTAATTATTTCTAATAGACTAAACCTGTGGATGAATTTGACTTTGGGCTATATGAAAAACATTTGCTTACATAAAGTGTATAAAAAATCATGTGATAATGAACTACAATTTTAAGTTTATTTTTAACAGAATACAATATATTGTTAATTGAACACCGAAACGCCGACAAAAGCCATTTAGGTATTATTATAATATTTAGCAATACACACTTTTAAATCTACATAACTCTTATTAAAGCGGAGCTGGACGACTAACTCTACTAGTAGTTAGTTATATGAAACGTTAAGTTCTCTCAAAAACAGTCCATTACTTATACGGCACATTAGTATGAAGCGAGATATTTATTAAAATGCAGCAATAAAACACGAAAGAGATTTTATTGTTCAACGGACAATAGAATTTGCAAGTGGCGATTATGCTAATTGTGGTTTTGTTTTGTTGTTCAAAAATGGGCGTCGGAAATCACGCGTATTCAATAAGAGCGTCGATTGTTTGGAAAAATATTTTGACAGGAAAATGGCCGGTTGTCCCGCTGTCAAAATTGGCGCCTAATTCGGTGTGCGCTCGTCGCCGCCCACTTAATTTGAAATTAGAACTGCAACTTTTTTATTGTCGCCACGTGCCGGGGCTTGGAACGTTGCCATTACGCCGGCGTGTGTGTATTTTTTTCTTTTGTTCTATTGGACGGGCTGTGTAGACACAAATGTAGTAACAAATAGGTACTAGTATTGTGTTTAAACTGTTTGGAGTGAGCTTTGTCGCGAAATGAAAGCTTGTTGGTAAAATACAAGATTTTTTAGTAAATAATGTAGTCGGTAGTTTGTGTACATATAACATACATACATACACGTTTTAATGCCTGCAATCCCTGAAGAGGTAGATAGAGTCCAAAGAGCGATAAGCTCCTTGAACCAAATTCAGCCGAAAATGAAATAGAGTTAGGTTAGATGGAAAATTGTGCAAGAGCAGTGACAAGTGCCTAGCTCGTCGTCTAATTAATGACAAACCCAACGCTCAATGCACCGTTAGTCGCCTTTACGACATGCAGGCGAGGAACACAGTTGGTACATTATTTTCGAGTCGCTGACCAACATGGTATATGTTTATGTATAAATTGTCTGAAATTTACCCTTAAAACGAGTGCACAATTATTGAATCGAACTGCAATAATAATATTTAATATTTCCGATATCATTCATATTCTTTCGATAAAATAGCTATTTAAAACATCTATTAATTTCCATTATGTATATTTGAAAGATCAAGAGATTATGACTGTACTTATTATACAAAACGAATATGCATTAAAAAAAGTAAAAGTACCTACTTTTCTTTTTAGGTACGTAAATAATTACACGAACCACAATTTTAAATAGAAAAACAATTAAAACAGACTGATTTTCAACCCTCGCGACGAAAAACCGAAAAAAGATTGCAAACCAAAACCTAAAACGCTGTACCTAAACAGCTAACTGGCTGGAAAAGTTATTTTTTTATTCTGTTTCAAATTATTTTTCAAAATGGCGGGCGCCGGGGCGATGTCAAACGAACGCGAGGCAGTCTTAAAAGCTCGCCAATTAGAGCTAAAAGCACCTTCGAGGCTTGCTTGGGGTGCGGTTACGTTCGCTCATCAATTTTGTACAAAGCTCTTTCCTAAGTTAAAAACTTTAGCTTCGGTATAAAAATCGAATAAATACGGGATTGCTGTTTGGGAGGTAGTGATTCGTAATTTTGTTAGCTCGGATTTCGGATGAAACATATACTTCTTGATTAATTCCGTTTTATTTAAGTGTAAAATATTTTGGAATGTCCCATGTTGGTCTGGGACTTAAAAAGAATGTGCCAACTGTGGTTCTTGCCTAGCATGTCGTAAAAGGCGACTAATGGTATATCGGGTTTTGGGTATGTAATTGTTTATGCGACAGTCTAGCCACTTGTCACTACTTTTTTACAATTTTTCATTTAACCCAGGTCAGTTTTATTTTTGGCTGAATGTGGTTAAAGAGGCCTGCTGCCTCATCGACTCTGCCTACCCCTTCGGGAATTATCGGCGTGATGTTAAGTTATGTTATATTTTGGAATGCTTTGTATTTTTTTTTTATTTAATATTGTATTTAGAAGCAAAGGAATCTTTTTTTATTCAGCCCAAAACAGCTAGTTCTGTTTAGTAAGTATAAGCATTATGTAGGTACGTCAAAATTATGCACCGTGGGTAAACTTTACAAGAAAGAAGAAATGTTCCTATATCCATATCTACATGTGATACCCCACAAGCGATGTGTGCACTCACGGCTTAATGAAAGAGAAGATGGGCGTCGAAGACAAATGAACGGAATAATACTTTTTCCTCTTCGCGCACATTTTTTATTCCCTATTTGTTACGGGATTGTAATTCCGATGTCATTTTGTGGAGTTATTCTCTTGAATGTATTTTTATTTTGTTAATTCTCAACCGATCTCCGAATTAAATTTCGATCTCTGAGTAAAAATAATATTATCTTGTATCCATGGAGAAATTATCACATATTTACTTATACATTCATAGAAAATAGGAACATATTTAGATCAATATTACTTACGTATGTACTTCATTCTTTAATTTTTAGTCTTTAGTAAATATTATCACCAGATATTAAATTCGACTCAGATGTTTACTAGAACACTTAATGACGTCAACCATAACCTCACATGTCATAAAACTTGGCAAACAAATCTCTACAACGAAGCGGAAGGCATCTGAGTACCTAAATAACTTCGCGTCTCAAGTGCCCTGTTTCTTCCAATAAAAAAATTAAACAGTACCCGCAGAAACCGGGAACAAAAAGATGGCGATTCGGAGCCACAGACAAACCTTAAAGTTCCCGACATGAAAGTTTAAAAGTGACGGGTGGCGTTGCTTAGCAACCGCCCACCCCCGTAAATCTGCGCTTGGTACGGAGAGCCAACTCATTGTTTACCACATAGGATGTGACTATTAGGTTTGTAGGGAAATCTATAGAGGAGGCTTCGCGGAATGCATTCATAGTGAACTGCATAGATTGTATGAGATTCGGAATTGCCTGTCTTTTCGTTATTTTATAGCAATCAAACTTATCTAGGAGTACATTGGTAGTTTTCATAATAACATAATGAGTATTTTGTGTTGATGTTACATGTATTTCGTAAAGACAAAGACTTTTCTCGCAGCAGCAGTTTCATGGCATTGTGTTTAAAGCAACTTGCCTGTCCGATATTAGGTATGACGCTTAGCCCTTAGGTAATACTTAATGCAACTCCTTCATGTAAAGATAATTCTATGTAGTAGAATTCACTAATAATTCATTAACATCAAATCACGTCAAATAACACATAGTATTTAATAAAGAGTGTGCAACTATAAAACGTAAAGCAACTATAAAAATGTTTTACGCCGACCATACTTTCTGATAAACAACGGAAATAATTTGATTTACTCGTCTTACGATAAATATATTTTTTTTATAAAAACAGAGCCGACGTTATAGATACTCAATCAAACTCATAAGGTACTTCGTTAGGAGACGTTTGTTCTGTAAAAAAATAAACGTGAATCTTTACTACAATATATTATATGAAAACATATTGCAAAGTATTAAATTAGATTCTGATTTTGCTGATATCAGTTGCAAGAGTCAATATAATAAAAGCTGTAATTTAGACGGAATGTAGATCGATAGATTTAGATATTTAAATATACAAAACAGGTCAATCATTTCTATGATTAACAATGCGGTAAATATGACGACCAAAGAAATAGATGAAAGAAAAGCATCAAGAAATTTGTCTCTAAACGTTGAAAATATTCAAAAATTGGTACACGCTTAGTTATAGTAGGACATGAAAAGTCTTTCGTGAAATTACGAGCTAACAGTAAGTTCCTGCATTCAATTTCATTCAACAGCTAACACATTCTATCGAGCGCAATTCCCAGGCCCGCTAACTACAGCTCAACTAGACGCTAATTCTTCACAATTGCGTCACATAAGACAAAAGGAACAGCCAATTAGAATGCAAATGTAAGAAAACGACCATTAAGCAAGACACGCGGCATGTATTGATCATGCGATCCCCACACGATGCATACGTCTGTCTCTTTTTAACATCCCGCACCAGATCGCTATAAACATAAATATTTTCGATCTGAAAAGCCTTCTATCAAACACCCTTTTACTCGACATTGAATCGTACTACACGTTAACAAAGTCTAAAATCGTGTAAGTTGTTGGAAAGGCGGTTAGGATAAGAGCGTTTTAGCAAAGCCTTGTTGTGCCAGCAAATTCTGTTCGTATCTTTAAAGGAATAAAGATCTATTTCAGGGTAGAGTTAAGAGAAAATGAGTCGTATAGGGAAATTTCAAAGGTTATTATTGATGGACGAAGCAATGTTCTATGTTTTCAGTTGTTGACAAGGAGCTATAGGTGTAGCTGTGGAGGGTAGATAGGGGCTGTAAACACTGTGATGAGTTTGGTTTCGTATATGTATCTAAGCATAGTAGGAACGGCGTACGAATTTTACGACAGGGTGTCCTAATAATAGTTTAGAAGAGTTCGTGGTTCGGGGATAATAGGCTAGTTAATGTACCGAGCTTTTAAGTACACGGAGGATTTACTAGTTAACTACAGCTTTTATGGTACGTCGTTCGGAATTTCTCGCCCTGTTGCTGCTTTTATGACCTACTAGAAATAGATAAAATAGTTATAGAAGGTTTTCTTTGGTACGTTGTTGTTTCCTTGTATACTTGTTATCAATAGCGTTTGGCCGTGACGGAAATCCATGTTAGATTATTAGTGATCGCTACAGTATTTTGGTTAAATCTACCTAACTATATTTATTGTTAAATAAATACATAAACATATTATGTTACTGCAAATTAAGTTTATTCCCGGCCTTACCTCATAGAATAAAGTTTTGTAAAATATATTTGTTATAGGTACTCGTCTATTGTGTAAATGTCTGTATCTCTAAGGAATAGAATTGTTTTCAAGAAAACATGCACCTAACATCTTTTTTTGTACCTTTGACAAGGTGTATGCAAAATGTCATGAAGAAGGTTTAGTAGTTAAATCATTAAAGCGTATCAAACAAACTGCTATTTATAATATTAGTCGGGATGAAGATTATACATTCGTAGATACCTTGTTATTCAAGGAAATTATTTATGTGGTGGTAAGCATGTTTCAACGAAGACAATGATCTTCGCCCTCTGATTTCTTTTTACACAGAAAACTTTTCTTTTGTATGGTTCTATTTAAATGATATGATTTGCTTGCTGTCCATCTCTAACCCCCTTATTGTGTACGCCCATATTAACATGTTATCTTTTATAACACGTGACTTGCAATAAAGAATTTGAATTAGAGTTTAAAGTTCAACGAAGAAAAGAAGGAAGAGGAATCACGAAAAATGTTAATACCATTTTTGACATGAAATCTAAAATAAAAGTTAGGTCACAACCTTTTTGAGGTATTACTTTATCTGAAACTACGAGCTTACTTGTCCACATTTACCGAATTCAATACTTTGCAAATGCATTGGTATGCAGAAATTGATGAATGCAGATTTAATTTGCATTTATATTACGCCGAGGAAAATGGCCTTGAGCGAAGTTGTATTGTGCTTTTTATGGACAAATATAATATGAATGGAGTCGTGTATTTTAATGCATAGGCAGAATAATTCATTGTCTACCTTTTCATTTAAAAGTATTTTGTTAATACTTAACCCCGGGGTAACTATTTAGTATTAGCGGTGTATCATCATTTATTAATGTAATAAGCTGTATTTATAAAATATGTTTAGCAACAGGACTTAATTCTATGTAGAAATTTAAATAAGGAGTTTATATATTTTAGTATTCTGCTTGTACGTCTGGCGACCTGAGTTTAATAACATTCTTTCTTTCGTTGAATATATTTCTTCTCAATAATATACATTATTTTTATAATATTATAAAGAAATATCTCCACAAAGTAGTTTTAATTGATTCCATTTAATGTATACGTAATACGTAAAAATTATAGTAAAATACGTTTATTACTATACCAATGATTTTAACGTCATCTCGAAATCTAATTATGTCCGCGAATTGGTGATTTCATACTTTATTGGTCAGTTATCTTTATCTGACTGTTGAACAATCAATCTTTACTTAGAATTAAAAAATGTATCGTTGTTTGCAGATAAATTTTAACACGAGTTATATATTGACTACAAAAACTTAAGATATTCATAAATATATTCAACTTTTGGAGTCACTACCTCAACAAGTTAATCAAGCTTTGTCAATTGTACCTATATGGCTAATTTTGACTGCCTCGTTAGTCTAGTGGTAGCATGCGCCGCCTAAGGACCAAGAGGTCCCGGGTTCAACACCGGGTCGGGCCAAAAAAAATTTGTGTTCGGGTATTTCAATATCCAAATTACTCAGTGAGTCAGGAAGTTGGCGGTTTTTAATCACCCCCGTGCCTCGGAAAGCACGTTAAACCGTTGGTCCTGCGCCTAACTTCTCACCGGTCATGTCGAATTGCCGTCTCACTGGACTATGAGAGTGAGGGAATAGAGAGTGCACCTGTGTTAGTTGTTTTCCTAAAATTTTAGTTTATAGTATCTATTTTAAAAAGTCAGATAAATATTTGTACAAAATTTGAGAATGTGAATCGGTATATTTTTAACGAAAGTCAAGATTATGTAGATACAATTTAAATTCAGTTCAATTACTCATTAATACTCAGTACTAAGTGGTACAATAAAGAGCGATCTT
The DNA here is from genome assembly GCA_951394215.1 of Glyphodes perspectalis. Lineage (NCBI taxonomy): Eukaryota > Metazoa > Arthropoda > Insecta > Lepidoptera > Crambidae > Glyphodes > Glyphodes perspectalis. Next base: position 13,699,472 of record OX596211.1, on the reverse strand, counting down.
ATGAAAATGTTCCACACGTACGAAATCCGTCTAGCGACATCTAGCATGACATTCGAACATCTAAAATAACACGACTGAAAGACATGCGCAGAACTGAACATAAACGTCACGCAATTATACATCTTCTTGCGCTAGGTTTAGGTACTATATCCACGTGAAAGCTTTGCGCTTGCGCTGTAAAATTGATTTATCGTGTCACCCTTGACAGATGCTGGTTAAAATGTCTGCTCTGTTTTTGTACAGAAATCTCAACAAAAATAAACGAAAACGAAGATATTATTGAGTGATGCAGTAGAGATGAGACTTGAAGGTAAATATTTATTTTATTATAAATTTCACGAACGCTGATTCCTTGCATAAGATTAAAAAGTAATGTTTGTGTTGGGTATTTAGCATTAAAATTTATCTTGTTAGTTTTCTTTTCATTTCTATACTGGTTACAGTATTAAAGCGTGTTATTAATAATAACCTTTCAATCTTAGGCGACTTGTGGTCTTTTGAATTAACAATTCTTTAATTTAAAATGACGGCAAAACGGTCTAACCTCTAGCTTGGTAATAAATGTCAGTTCATACCATCGAGATAGTTCATACTATGCTTAGAGTTATATCGAAGAATTCCTACATAACTTTCATTAAATCAAACAGTATTATCACAAACTTGAGTGGTTTTCAAATACTGTAAACGTTGTAACTTTTGTAAAATATTTTGTATGCAATAAATAATGGTAAAAAAAAACTTCCATTCCATTACCTATATTGCCTAATACGATACGATTCATATTTTATATATCAGAGGTATTTTAATAAATTCTTGACTTATTCCTAATTAAATATAAGTAATAAATTCTTGACTAATTACTTTTTAGCTAATTAACTAACTAAACTTCACGCTACTTCCCTAGTGGTGTAGGCAGAAAGAGCCGAACGCCAAATAATAGCGATTGATTCAATATTAGTTTTAATAAAACTTAATTCACAGTTGCATTTAAACATCAGTTTTACCCAAATGATAGCATCAAGTGACCTTTAATTATACATACAGACGAATTGAGAACCTCCTTCGATTTTTTAAAGTCGGTTAAAAATACGACTGGAAAGAAGTGGAAAATGGTATATCTTTTTGTATGGCATCTTTTAGTAACAGGCTGGTATACTGTACTCTCAAAATTAACAACAAAGGTTTTATATGAAAATACTTATTATAAAAATAGCTAAAAGTACTTTAGAGATTACAGTGCGAAACAAAATAACCGCATTAATTGAAACAGCACGGACCACACAATCAGACATACTGCTATTAGGCGCATTTACTCAACATCCATACAAACGTAAATACTTTAAAGGATTAACAGCCATCGCCGCTGATTGTCTTACCCTTGGCGAGTGTAACCAAAGCTGATGCAGAATAAAGGAATTCGTGACCCGTTCGCGTATGCGTTGTAATCGCTGGGGATTAGGGTTTTATCGGCGATAATACGGTGGGCAGGGTGCCGCAGAGTCGGACCCCAGCGAGGGGTTCGTAGGATTCTACAGGGGACACACGGTTGCAAGGTTCGGCGCGCTTGGTCGAATGGTGATTTAGGTCGGTGCACGGCTTTTATAGTATTTGACCGACTTCAAATAAGGAGGAGGTTCTCAATTCGACTGTTTTTTTTGTAGATACGGTTGATAGTATTTTGAGAGCAATGTTTTTTAACCTTTTTGAATACGTGACCCCTTAACAGGTTTGAATAAAATTTCGCGACCTCCTTAGTCCATAGACACACAGTTTCTCACTGATAGTGTGTAGAACTTTGCTGTTTTCCTTTTGCCGGTGACCTCCGAGTATAGCTCCGCTAACCCACTGGGGGTCGCGACCCAGAGATAAAAAAACATTGTTTTAGAAGATTAAGTTATGTAAGATTTTGTTAAAAAAAATTATTTACACATATTTAGTAGGTTTATTAAAATAACCATTGCAAGGGATTAAACGTGTGTGTCAATTTTACGTACTCGTAGTTCCATAGCCTTAAACCGACAATGAAAAGTAATAATAATAATAAATTCTCCAGACTATAAGCTTGTGCTATGGATACTAAGTGAACGGATAGACATACTTAAATTGTATGTTTATAATATCCATGACTCGAGTACAAATGGCTATATTCATCACACGAAACATTTGCCCCTGGCGGGATTCAAACCCGCGATCCTTGGTTTCGTGGTCAAGGTCTCTGACCACTCGACCAATGGGCCTGTCAAAGTTCTTTTTAACTGTTATGTCTCGCGAGTAAATGTATATTTATTTGTTAATTCATAAATTACAAAGTCATGTTATGAATAAGACTAATTAAATGCTTTTTAATATTAGTCAATAACTGAATGACTAAAGAATTTTTCATGTAACGATTAGTATGGAAAACAGCACTGTTTAACGATCAGTAGGGAATAGCACTATTTCCCTTTTAATACGCAGTACCTAAGTGGTTAAAGTATCTTTATTGAGCCCTAACTGCAGATTTCTTTGAAATGCCTTACAGATTTTATTGCTACGTAGAAAATACAACTCTAAATACATATTACGACATTTAGCTAGATCAAGTATTGTTTAAATTGTCCTCACGCTTCCCATTCGCTCGGTCCGTGTGTCCACACAGCTTGTACCAGACACTCCGGCATATGCACTGCGCACTTGTATCCCCGTAATTTGTACTCCATTACGAGTCCATTTCGCACTGCCCCACCGAGGGGCCAGTGTCGTCTTTCCGACCGAACAACTGTTCGAGCCGACTATTAATTATGCATTTGATACATTGAATGTCCTTTGTGATACATTTGGGGGTGGAGTCTGCACCTGTTCAGTGGATTTTGGTACTGCATTAAGATTGCAGTTTGATAAGTAAGTGTAATTGCTAAGTAGGCTCTTCGGTTTTTGATCAAGTGCGGTGATTGTAATCTTGGTTTGTGACGGTGTTTGGAGTATGAGGGATGATTTGCAACCGTTAATAGCTTTTAATAGACTGATGATCTTACTCCTTTTGCTTGATGATCTATGGGTTTTCAAATATACTAATGTTCCTTTTTATTGTTCAGAATGATGACACTCAGTAGTGTTTCGAACGTTTGCAAGAGCAACCATACTTATTTGCTTCTGCAACTAAGAGCGCATCTACATTCATCATTATCATCTTAGCTATTTACATATTTTTTCCGAAGCCCGCTCCATGGCCTTCTGATACAAACGCTTCATTGTATTTTAAAATCTTATTTGTTATAATTTTGAGAAATTTCAACAGCGTTTTAAATATTAATTCTTAATAACAAATTAACGGTTTTTAACAAAGCTCTTTACACAATAGGCACATACATCGAATTCAAACAAACGTCACCCATTCAGCTAATTCCGACATTCCCAATACACCCACAAGCAGGCTCATGCAGATCGCGCCCAATTTGTAACGACTACTTTCTTCAAACATTCAATTTGCGCTCTCCGACTTGATGACAAATGCTAAGGGCGGTGTGTGAAATGAGGTGTGAATATTGCGTCCCTGCGGGGCGCCGCGCCCCGGGGCCCGCGCCCTGGGGCCGAAGCCCGCGCCCCATCTGTCCGGACCCGCAAAGGGTGCATCTGAACAATGCTCGTCAAATTATAGACAGGTACGGGCGCAATCAGGGTCTCGCTATGCGTCGTATTTGTTTCGCAAATTTGCAACGCGTGCCGGCTTGGTGCACAGTGATGAGGTTTGTTGTTAGTAGATTCGTTTATTTTGTTTTTATTGCTTTTTTGATACAATGAGTTACTGAATTGGTCAGTTTCATAAAAAAACGATATACCCCAATAACTAATTTATGCACATCATTATCCTCTTGCCTTCTCCCAATTTATCTGGGGTCGGCGCAGCATGTCTTTTTCCATACGTCCCGGTCAGCCGTCATCACGCTATATTATGCACATAACATGCATAATACTAACTTTCAATAACAAGGCACGTTATTAAATCGATATGACATATTGTATAGTGGGCAGTGGCAATGTTGTCAAGTTTGTTTTAGAATGTGGTAAATTTGTTTTTTGATGGATTTTTAATAAAATTATGAGTTTTCTTTTGGACATCACTTTGGAATCCATAAACGTGAAAAATATTGAGACCTTGACTTTGTCTACTACTTGGGGCCGTGTGTCGGTTGCAGCATGCCTGCTAGTGGTGCTGCACTCGCTGGCGTTGGGGCTGCGGCGGGGCCCGCACCACCCGCACGGGCAGGCGCCGGTGGAGCCGCGCCATCACCATTATCAGCCGCAGGGCGACTCGCTCACCGCCGACGACCAGCTGCTACATGACGCTAAGTATGCGCTATTTCTGCATCCACTTGCAGCTTGCATCCGGATCCAGCATTCTAGCTGAGTCCAGTAACATGTCCTGGATCCATGCCGCTGGATTGAAATTCCTACTAGGGATTGCAATGCTGGACCACACAGTCCAGCTGGGTCCAGCACAATTTTAGCATAGCTGGATCCAGCAGAAAATGCCGCTGGATTTCAATCCCTAATGAGTACCAAGGTAGTTGCACCAACATGGGCGCATCGTCAAGTTAGTATTATTTACAGTGATAATGCGACGTGAATGTAAAATTTAAATCTGTTTTTTTTAAGGATACTTTTAAATATGTGGGTGCCTGTGCCAGGGGCTCGTATGTATAGCTATACCTCGTTAATATAATTAAATGCCTTATATTACTCAATTCAGACACATCGAGGAAGACACGCAGGGGCTGACGCCGGAGATGCTGGCGCGCATGACGCCCGAGGAGCTAGAGTTCCACTACTTCTCCGCGCACGACTTCGACAGGAACTCCAAACTGGACGGCCTGGAGTTGCTCAAGGTCAGTGGGAGATTGCTTCGTCCCGTGTTGTTGGTTCTAGATTTGGCAAGAGTGCTTATTATATTATAGCAAGTTTAATTGTGGAGATTTTATGTAATGCAAGAGTTGTACTGTGTCATAGGTCAGAGAAGAACGTATTGCACATGGGGCAAGGACATTAAAAATGTATTTTATGTGATCTTAATATCCTTCAATCACAAGAATGAGATCGTAATGTCACCTTTTGAGCTGTCCCAGCTGATAGTAGTCTGGTAACAATGTTGACATTTTGATCATGTTGCAGGCTGTGTATCACACCATGGAACATGAAGAACCCGACCCCCTCGAAGAAAACACCATAGAACCTGAAGCCAATAGCCTTGACGCGTATATAGGTGTGTGTGTAATGTATAACAAATACATAAATATGTTTAAATGACTGATCGTCTAGCGTTTCTTGCAAAGTATGTTTTTAACGGATCAACGTTTTTTATTTAAAATAAAAATTAACAGTGTGTGCTTCTGTAAGATTTTTATAATCAATTGGATACCATTAAATAGACGAAGATACTTTTACAGTTGATATAAACAACTCATGCGATTTTGCGAGGCTAACGGCTGAGCTATGTATGACAGGCCCTGGGCGATGGATTTCTTAGAACCCTTTTTGATATAATGAAGGCACGATAAGAGAAAAAAGGCAGAGCCTTTGCGTTCGGTTTCACTCAGGTGTGTAACCTTATCGATACCTAATAAATAAATAAATAAATATCACACTATATCACATACATTGATCTGACTCCGAGGACCGAATCAACAGTGGTATTACAAATATATATTTAAAAATATTCAATATTAACACCCAGACACAGAACAAACACAAGTATTTATCATACGAATGTTTGTCCTGGGTGGGGATCGAACCCACAACTCTTGGCGCATGGGGCAAGGTCACTACCGAATGTGACATCAAGCTTGTCAACCAACCTAATACCAAGTTTCGTAAAGGCTACTTTGTTAAAACAAAATATACATGGTCATTTGTAAAACATCAACAACTTCGTAGGAGTAGATTACTGGTGTTATAAACAAAACATTTGTTCTGCGATTTTTCTTAAATGGACAAAAAACATCGAATTTTTATACAAACTACATCAGCTGTTTGGTCATTTAGTATGGAAAGCCGTTTTTTTTGTCGATTTAGGAAAAGTCGTAGAACAAACGTTGTTGTTTGTGATGTCAGTAATCTACTTCTGCGAGGTTGTTGATGTTTTACAAATGACCCTGTATATTAGTATAACTAAACGTAAGTTACGCTGAGTATTTTAGATTTGCTAAAGTCATACAAAAGTATATTTCTATAGGTATTAAAAACCATTTACTGATTCGACATTAGGATTCCCATAACTCGTCCTATAATTCCAGCTCTCGTGGACCGCACCCTGGAGTCTGACGACACCGACGGGGACGGGTTCGTCTCGTACCCGGAGTACCGCGCCGCCCGTGCGACCAGCCAGGACAGGACGCCAAGGGTCCTGGCCAGCAACTGAACTACTTCATCATCAGCTGTTTAATCAGCTAGTAGTATAATGGCCGCGCCGGTGTGTCGGTGAGCGATTTGATAGCGACGTATGTTGGGAGACAGGAGCTAGCATTCTTTATTTGAGATACTGAGATATAAAATATGCAAATTGTTTGTATCAAATGTTTTGCATTACTTCTTTACAGTTTAGAAGACCAAATAACTTACTGTAGCTTTTGTATGTTAAAGTAAACCAAAAATCTCCTATATATATATATATATATGAATATATAAATATATGAAAAGGAACATGAATGTTCAATAAGCAAGAGAGGTGTGTAAGGATCGTGTCATATAGCGTTCGGTTCTCTGCCTACCCCGCTAGGGAAGTGGCGTGAAGTTAGTGTTAGGTATGTTTAAAAGATACGAATCATCACTAATTTAAGTTAGTCTCTAATGTAACTAATTTAAAAACAGAATATTATTAAATTAATATGTTTACGGCCTTGGTTTCGAAAAACCAGTACCTAAATAAATATTCATTGTACATTTTGTAAGGCAATTAAATCTAAAGTGAAGATTATTATAACAACTGGTCTACAAACTATTAAGTTATATAAGTTTCATCGAGTTTTGTGATTATTTGGAACGTAGAAAAAAAAATTTTAAATAAAAGCAATCTTATATGATAAATAGTGATTTAATTTACACTTAACATACATGATATTATTCACGTGATTAGTTTTACAAAACGTTGACTTTTTTAAAAGGTAAATAGAAATCCTTTTTTAGTATTTAAAAAACAGCGAAAGAATTATAGGTGGTACATTGCATTTTCTTAATTAGTTTAACTGCATACAAAGTGTGACACATAAAACATGATTAAGTAAATTTCCACAATTTATATTTACTACCTTTACAAGTCCTTATTTGATTGATATTCAATAAAACTTAAGTTTAAAACTTATCGGAAAAAAACGTTATCATATTTTTAAGAATAATTAAAATTGTAATAACTTCGAATCCCAAGGTGTTTAAGACAAATTGCTGCTTACAATTAGAGCTCCATAATATATTGTAACTGCTGTGCTCGTGGTTTTACCCGCGTTTATGGTTAATGTTATATAGCCTATAGCCTTCCTTGATAATTGGGCTATCTAACACTGAAAGAATTTTTCAAATCGGACCAGTAGTTTTTGAGGTTAGCGCGTTCAAGCAAACAAATAAACACAACAAACTCTTCAGTTTTATAATATATTAAGTAGTATAGATATAATGGTCTACAATATCAATTTGCGAAATTGTGACAATGCACTTGTGTTGCAAATGCCCATAGACTAGTGACAGCTTGCCATCATAGTGCGCGTACGCTTATTACACCTTAGTACTACAAAAATACATACCGGTCAAACCAGAACCCTCATTTGCTTCACCGCAATTGTGTAAAAAAATTGTGTTGCCGGTCGATAAGGCAATATTGTTGTCTACCGATAGTTGAAGAAAATCGATAGTATCGATAGTCTATCGATACTGAAAACTATCGGTAGGTAAACAGCAATCCTATCGATAGTTCGTTAGTTGGCAGCAATCGATACTATCGATAGTATTGCTGTTTACAGATAGTATTGCACTAACAGAGACATTGATACTATCCATCGTATAGATGATTTGGTCGTTAAACTATCGATTATTCGACAACACTATTAAAGATACAGAAGTAGTACAGGCAGTGTATAATTAGTGCGTGTTTGTGGGTCCCTCACTGCTGGCAGTGGTACCGCGCCTCGCAGGGGCCTCCCGTCTCGCCCCAGTCCACGGCCTGCCTGATGCCCCGGGAGACTTCCTCGTAAGGCTCCAGTTCTATGCTGTTCCTGGGTAATTCAACAAAATGGATTTTTATATTATACTAGCAGCACTTCACACTTACTTACAGCATACTTCACCCGCATAGTTCCCGTTCCTGTGGGAATGTGGGGATAAAATATAGCCTATGTTACTTCCGGATAATGTAGCTTTTCAATGGTGAAATAATTTTTGAAATCGGCACAGTAGTTTTTGAGTTAATTCATTACAAACATACACACACACAAAAATACAAATGTTTGCTTTTCATAATATTAGTATAGATTAAATTTAAATGTTAAAAAGATTAGGTAAGGAGTAGGTACCCTTAACAGACGAACATGAGCATGAAAAAACTAATATTTAAGTAGAAGAAGCGCAAAGTTGTAGGAAATGGAAGGATGTGATCTTTGTCAACTCCCATTAAGAGGAATCATGACGTTGTATTTAATAAAAACCCTTGCGGGCATATAAAAAATTCACATTTATAATATTAGTATGGAAGTAGTAATTTGACCAAATAGAAGGATCGGCTGCAGCTTTCCTCAACATCTTAGGTCCTTAACCCTGAAGTCACCCATTTCTAAAGCCCGTCATAGCATCCACCAAGTCAGGACTATTCGAAATGACCATTGTAACTTAGGTATTCAATTTTGAAGTGCTGATCCTGGGTTAAGCGAGTCTTCCTGAACCAAGAACACTCGATTAAACCAGGATCAGGTTTCAAACCAGTCTAAATTTTTTGTGGTTTGTTAAAATAGTAAACTTGACATTTTCTCACCAATCATACAGTGTCTTAAAAGTTTCAAAAAATAGCTCGTGTTTATTCGAGGTCTGAGTTTAATCTTGGATCAGTTCTCGTTTATTTCGACCCCTGGGAAACCGATATTGATGCCAAATAATAAATAAATATCAAACTACATGACATACATTGATCTGACTCCGAGGTAAGTAGCTTAAGCACTTGTGTTACGGATATCAGAATCAACAGTGGTATTACAAATATATACTTAAATATTGGACATTAACACCCAGACACAGAACACACACAAGTATTCATCATACGAATGTTTGTTCTGGGTAGGGATCGAACCCACAACTCTTGGCGCATGGGGCAGGGCCACTACCGAATGCGCCATCGACCCAGTCTAAGTCGATATTACCACACCATCGATGATCCCTGGGCCAGACTCTGACTAACAACGAATATAAGGCCAAGGAGGAAAATAGGTAGTAAATCTTCCACGTACCCTCCCATGAGCTTAGCTCCTTGCAGCAGCAGCTCCGCCCCGGAGGAGTACAGGCTGGCCTGGTCATGCTTCTGGCAGGCTAGCCGGTACAGACAGCCGAAGTCCCTCTTCTGCTGCCCCGAGAGGTAGCTCAGGTACAAGAGGACCTCGTCTTCCGTTATGTATGATGCGTTCTTGTTGTCTGGAAAGGTTTATTAGTAGAATGGTTTCTCTTTTATATGGCTAATTTAATATTATTTTCAAGTGCGGGAGTTTTTAATGTACGACGAACATCTAATAGCCATTTAAAATATAATTTTTAGGTTTGGAAGTTTATGAAAAATTACGATCATCCCAACGTGCATCATATTTTTAGGGTAGATTGTTTAAAGTCAAAGTCAAAGTCAAAATATCTTTATTTACGTAGGCCTCAAAAAAGCACTTGTGAATTAATCTTGTGAGTTAATAAGTATCTATATTGCATTTAATTACTTAGTCCCCCTTTTCGAGTATTGCACTTTTAAGAGGGCATTATACCTACAAACATTATGTACCTACCTACATAAATACGTAAACGCATATTAAGACTGCTAAAATCATAACCATTCCTTTTGACTATATTTAAGTAGGTTGAAGGGCCGTTAAAAACTCATATATGAATTAAAATATTCTCCCAAACCTTTATTCTTATGTTTACAGTAGCTATGCCCGTGATTATATTAATAATATTATATAGCCTAGCCTTCCTCGATAAATGGGCTATCTAACACTGAAATATTTTTTCTAATCGGACCAGTAGTTTCTGAGATTAGCGTGTTCAAGCAAATAAACAAACTCTTCAGCTTTATAATATTAGTTTAAATAAACATACATAGCCTATTTGTAGCCCTGCGTAAAGTACGTTAATCAAATATTTTCGTAGTACAATGCACTGTATCCTTTTCTCGGTTATTTAAAACCATTAGCTGTCCGGTGTCACAAAAAAAATACTACAAATGGCCAGTAATCCAGGACCAACGGGATTATGCCCGGACACGGAACTCATCTTACTGCTATTGGATTAGCCGGGATGGTCATTTGGTCAAACCCTTTGCGCGGTAAGGCCGCGGATTAAAGTAGATACAGAAGGGATGCGAGACAAGAAAAAAGGGCAAGTAGATTTTGTTACAGTTCCGGGATTTAAACGGTATGGAATAGGGTATTCTGAATCCGTCTTCATTCATTTATCACATTATTCAATACGCCGATGTTTTAACTTTTAATGTTAGACTGATAAATTTTAAATTAATTCTAGCCCAATTTTATTAAATGGTTCAAGGAACTACTCTTTGGACTCTGCGAGGATTACGGGCGTGATTATAATCTATCATAAATTTTCGACAAACTGGTTACTATTATAATTGATAAACATACATACATACATAACATCACGCCAGTAATCCCCGAAGGGGTAGGCAGACTCAAAGGGGCAGCCAACCCCCTCAACCACATTCAGCCAATAAATAAAACTGGGCTGGGTCACATGGAAAAAAAAGTGACAGGTGGCTAGCTCGTCGCCTACACAATCACACACCTGAACCCGATACACCATTAGTCGCTTTTTACGACATATACACAGTTGGTACATTATTTTTAAGTCCCAGACCAACATGGGACTTTTGATAAACATTGATTAACATAAAAGTTATAATTCAGGTAGTACATGTCATTTTGATTACTCCAATTATATGCAAATCTGTTGCGTTGTCGTCTCTATAGTATAGAGTGACCAGTCTGATGTACCTATATATTCTATAGGGATGGGGTAATGATGCTGTGGGCAGATGCTACTCTTTGTTATGCTATTAGTGGATCGTTCCTGGTACTTATGGTGTGGACATTCGCGTCCATTGATTATTGTTAATAATGACATTATCTGCTTTTGTGTTAACAGTTGAGGTAGCGTCCTCTAAATATTGGGCCGCGCATGTGAATAGCGCGAAGGTCTATAAAGGCCTATAAAGAACTTACTATGAAGAGCAAAAGTAACCAAATATGTATTACCAATTAATTGTACAGTAATTACCTAACTACAAACTATATATACCTCATATACGCTATGGCAATCAGGGAAACCAAACAGTTCAAATTACGGTTGCACAGCCATAGTTATTAGAATGTGCAAGTTTTCACACGAAATTTGCCGTCACTCTTCATGGTGGTATAAATCCTAACGCTGAATTTCAAAACCTAATTTAAATACAAAGATATGCGATAGCTCAATTAACACCATTGTTGAAATAAAGAAAGGACATATTTAAATTATTAATCATATTGATATAGATCATTACCGTCAAGACTCCTCCCGTAGTGGTGTCCTCCCTTCCATGCGCCTGCGCCGAACACGCCCGCAGCCAATATCAGCGCTTTTAGCACTATCAGGATCACCAGGTTCGTTAGGTTCAAACTTAACACCTGAAAAGATAATTACGACTACCAATTGATTTTTGAGTAATTTATTATGGTATATAGTTGTTTTAATTTATTTTAATAAAGTATTTTATAATTTTTGTCTATGTGAACATTATTTAAAAAAAATAGTGACTAAAACATAATATGTAGTCTACCCCTAGGTTCCTTTATCTTATCTTAAATAGGTATCTATGATAACTTCTAAAGATAAAATTTACATCAAAAGTATCGACGATAATAAGGCAAAAATGTCAGCCAATTTGAATATACAAACCTGAAGAAAACCAAAAAAAATGTATGTAAAGAATATTGTAGAATATTTCTCTTCTATTTGTTTAAAGTTTACAGATAACTTACTATGCACTCACTCTCTGAGATACAACATCACTGCTAATTAGCGTTTTTTTGTTTACTCATGGTATTTTCTGTGAAATGGGAATCGTCAAGTGGGACGAAATGACGTCATCGTTCCATATCCCTTCGGTCTCCCATGAGTCACCAGACAGGTACAAAGATAAGCAAAATAGTCACCAATTGTTTTAGCTAAGTCTGTCTTAAGCCAATATCAAGTAAGCGACTCTGCGGTTTGAAATCTATCGTTCAATTGTGGATTTGGGACAGATTGTGACCTCTAGTCCGAAAACTGAGAAACAGTTAGAATTTAATTAGAATTTTTTTGTTGGGCGTAGAAATCAGATTAAGTTTTTAAATTATAGGGTATTTACTATTGTACTTTATACCCGAATATGTTAAATAGGTTCAACTTAATATTAAAATACCGAATATCATGTTTCAAATGAATTTGATAACATTATCAGTGTACTTTTTGGTATGGAATGTATGCAAACACAAAGTCATATACAATTCTTCGATGACAGTGATCGTTTTTAGACATGTGGATGTGAATTCCCTAGTCCCAAACTAAGCTTATGCTTGGGCTATGGATACTAGGTGAACGATAGAATACTTAAATACGTTTATAAACATCCATGACGCGAGTACAAATGTCCATGTTCATCACACGAAACATTTGCCCCTAGCGGGATTCGAACCCGCGACTCTCGGTTTCGTGGCCAGTGAATGTAGGTGTTGATCCTATTAAACTAGAAAATACCCTATCGATAAGTTTGTTTTCACAAATTCAAGCATGGGAATGTGCATGCGTGCAATTTAACTAAAGCAGGCCAGAATGTCTATGGAGAGAAAGAGATAAATAAATGTTATGACGATTTGAAATATTTTTTTAATAGATTTTTTAATTTTATTAGTACGTAACATATGGACGTTTTTAATGAAGTTAATTATAGCCATTAAAGTATATAATGGCAACCACAACAACACACAACGGTATAGGATTAGAGAAAGTAACGAACCGTATCAGGAATTTTGTCTTTAATGTAATAAATTTTCAAGAAAATAAATAAAATAACCGTATTTATTAATAATCGTAAATATTGGATAAAGTTGGTGAATGATATTCACTAGCTGTTCTGGCAGTCCTCATACCTACTGAATACACAAAAAAGTATATCAATATCGATCGAGCCGTTTCGAAGGAATTCTACCACAAACAGCATGACACGAGATTTTCATAATGAGATTTTTCTCTTCACACGCATTCTGACCAAAGTGACAAAGTGCTACGAACCTGAGACACGCAGTCGAAACCAACCTGGCTGCTACCAGTGGACCGCGCGATGAAGTCCTTCGCCAGCCCGGTCATCAGCTGCCCGCCGGTGCTGCTGAGGAAGCTACCAGCAGTCTCCATCAGTGAGGAGCGCGCGTATTCCGACGTGTCATTGACGTCGAACCGGGATATCGAGTTGTCCTTCAAAGGATATTGTGTTACGAACCAATGATGATAAATGATGATGAAATTAATGAAATTATCTTTATTTACGTAGGCTCAAATAAGCACTTGTAAATCGTCAGTTCATACAAATAAACATAAAAATTTACTACCGGATTCGAAAAGTAGCTTCTACCGTGAAGAACCGGCAAGAAACTCCATAGTTACTCTTTCATCGCCAAATTTACAATAAGTACCTATCAATAACAATTATCATATTCTTAAGCTACTATGATAGCATAGTATAGACAAATCTTTAAAAAGTAAATATTATGTATTATAGCTATTACAAATATTTGTCATTTAAAAAATTTTCTATAGTATAATAAGCCTTTCAATTGAATTGTAGATTCAGTTTTGATCAATTTTAAATATTTCTTTCAGTTGCGTAATACCAATAATACCAACAATACGGCAATACCGTATTCATTAAAAAAAATAACAGGTGTCTAAATACCAAAGGTGAATAAGTGAATAACACGCGTAAACTCGTATTATAAATGTGATGATGATGACGATATTATAATTGTTAATTATGACAAATCAGATGCACATAAGATACTACGATGACTTTTCCAGAGAGAACTAGAGGGTAAGTTAAAAAGTGTTTTTACGTTTCATCAACGGGGTCATGCTATAAAAAAGCTCAAAAAGCAATTCTGTGAATATTCCTTACCTTAAATGGTATCGGAGGCTTTTCTCTCGGCGGCTGCAGACCATTCGGGTCAAATGTCTTCGGGTACATCTTCTTCGCGTACTGGGGCGAGGAGTAAGCCCCCGAGTGTTCAGCTGCTGCCACCACCACCAAGGACAAGAGGAGGCTTAAGGCAACCATCGTGGTCTGCGTCTGAGGAGCTACTGCGAGGAAGCAGGTAGTCTTTTGAACGTTGTCCGCATTTTTATCTCTTCCCGTCCTTTTGTTTGTCGCACGCACGATGACATCTGCTAATAGAGGCATTGTGTTGCTCTCTAGTGGCCGGGTTGCAGTATTGTTTTATACTTGTTGTTGGGTTTTTGAAGGTGTCGTAAATATTTGGAGTATTTTGTAGGCTGTCGGGTTATTGACAGATCTGTAAATTTTAATGTAGTACCAGTAGTAAAAGTTTTTATTTTTGTTTGTTTTTTTTTACATTCGTTTTATTATAGTCTATGTTATGTTATGAGTGGTATTTAAAATTAAGCAGTTCAACAACTGCTTAATTTTAAATACTTGATCTTTGCATATAAGATGCAGCAATGAAAAAGACGCTTTACTAACATTGTTTATGAAATCATGTATGTATGTAGAGTAGTATGATTATGCACTACGCTACATACTTGACTTCATAAATCCACTGTATTCACAATTAAATCAAAGTTTCTTAAAGTATTTCTACTCAATTATTATAAATAAAAAATATCAGATATCAACTCATACATTGGTTTAATTTTAAAGTAGCTCAAACGCTTGTATTAGGGAAGCCGTAACCAACGACGATACTACGAACACTCAGACAGAAAACAAATACCTGTTTGATTGAGAACTTTTTGTCCTTGTGACCACGTTGGTTTCATTGGACGTAAAATAGGGTTAGTTCTCCAACCCTACTTTATGTCCAATGAGAACCAACGTGGTCAGGGATATTGATAGGAAAAAAACGAATGCAGTGGTCTATTGCCCGACGATCATACTCTTCTCAGCAGCACCCTGAGCCGAGATCCAAGCCTCATAAGAGGCGCCCTCAGGCTGCTGTAACTGTTGCTTAAATGTCTAGAGGTGGGAGCATCCCTTATTCTTGTATGTCCTCCTGAAAAATAAGCGGTTTGTCATAAAAGTAAAAGCGGCGACGGTCACAGCGCACCAACCGTAGCGGAACATCGTTGCTCGGCCACGCCAGTTCCGCGCCCGGCGCGTCCACACGTGACATAACGTTATCACTGGCATTGGGATGACACACTTATGTAAGGCGCATTGTTTTGGTGCCGAAACACGGTTTGGTAAGTGTTATCAAACAGCGATTACAATTAGCCATGTAGTAACACGGACTAGTATAAAAAGAAGGACTCCACGCTGTCATACTAATTGCGTGAAGCCACGTGTATGCATGAGATACTTAAGGATACCAGATATCGCATATATGTCATTTGGAGCACTTATTATGTCAATGTGTGACGTAAGATGCGTGTCAAGTTGGAGCACCTGAGGAGCTTTAACATCTAGTTAGTGGCGCGGAGTCCTTCTTTTTTTACTAGTCCGTGTAGTAATAAAGCTTTGGACATACCTAGTTGTATGGCATAATATGTATTCTGAATGATCCACATGTGGACAATTTAGTAATGTCAATAGAGGTTCCTTTCCATCCTTTTACAAAAGACACCAAGCACTGGACGCATTTTAAGGTTGACTCTGACGATCGTACGATATAGAACTCTATACGATTCGATAGGGTATGCTAGCCGGGATCCAGCCCCACAAGGGGTGCCATTAGATTGTTGTTTAAATGTCTAAGGGTGAGAGCATTCCTCTGCCCTTGCCCGGTGATGATGAAGGCTATCGTTAGCCAACATCCAGTCCATCCACGTGACACAACGTTATTACTTGCATTGGGATGACATACTTAGGTAATGCCGCATTGTTTTGGTGCCAAAACACGGTTTATCAAACAGCGATCCCAATTAGCCATGTATTACGTTGTACTTAGTTGCGGCATGTATTCTGAACGAAGTATATGTGAGGGTGTTGGGGTGTCAGTGCCGTAACAAGGCCTTATGTGCTCGGTCCGAGGTTCTGTTATGTTAACCGCCATAGCCTAGTATGTATTTACTATAAAAAGAAAGAAAGAAAGAAAGAAAAATGTTTATTAGGTAACACACATACACATATGATAAATATTTAAAATGACAGACTTACTTTACTTATTTAATTATCTAATTGCATGTATATGACAATATACATACATATAGCCCTAGAATATTGTAATAGAATGTGCTTGGTTATTTTATATTCCACTAGCTTATGCCCGCGGCTTCGCTCGTGTGGTACATCGATGAAATAGCCTATATGTTATTCGGGTGTATGAGCTATGTTATTCTAAAGTTTCATTAAAATCCATTCAGTAATTTTTTTGGGAAAGAGTAACAAATATCCATCAATACACACAAACTTTTGCATTTATAATAAGTATTAGTAGGATAATCGAATCAGCACCACACTCATTTGAGGTGACGTCATTATACACAGACCTACAACTGTAGACTTAGATATTTTTAAGTAGGTACATAAGGCAAGGAAAGTCAACTGTTGTCTAACAGAGATGATGTTCTCCCCTTAAGCTCTATTTGGGCCGTTTATCCGTACTTTTTCCGAACAAAGAAAGTATGGGAAACTTTCCATAAACGCCAATTTTCCCCTGGTTACACGCACTCGTGGATCGATCTCATGAAATAGCAAGTGTATTGTAGAGCGCACAATGGCAATCAATTTTCATACATTAACTGAAACAACGATTTACTTACATATATAATAAGATATCTTCAATAAAAAAATACAACATCTCGTTTTGGTGTTGGTCACCAATTATTGCGTGAAAGAAAACAATTGTCCCCTTGCGAGCTACGTACTTAACAGTTTTCAAAATATTCCATATAACTCGACTCGTTTTATTATCAAAAGTGGATAAAGGGGTTTGTTACTTCTTTGACTGCCTTTAGGGATTGAGGAGACGTTGTTAATTACCTAATTTCAATAAACTTTTAAAATTTTTAACCCGCCGTCGAGTGATCATTTCCGTCCAGGAACATATTAGACGGGTCTCCAGACATCTTTGCTTCTACATTGTCACGATGAACCATTTTCCGCAATACAAACACCTCGTTGCGAAGTAGTGCGGAAAGTTATGTAACTAAACACAGCTTAAATATCCCATGTTCTGAGCCGTGACACAATGTTATGTTTATAGAATGCGCGAGTGACATGCTCCAAAACTTGCAGACGCAAATAGAGGAATGTGACATGCATGATCTTTAAAGTCTTTAAAACTTCATTTCCCTTTCTTTCTCGGTAGAGTTTTAGGATTCTGAACCGGTGGTAGGTTTTTTTTTTAATGTTATAGCGGGCAGACGAGCAGACAGTTCACCTGATGGTAAGTGATTACTGTCGCCCATGTACATCTGCAATATACATACATAGCATCACGCCCATAATCCCCTAAGGGGTAGGCAGAGTCACAGGGGCAGCAGGCCCCTTTCACCTTATTCAGCCAAAAATAAAACTGGGCTGGGTTAGATGGAACATTGTAAAAAGTAGTGACAAGTGACTAGCTTTTCGCCTACACAATCACATATCCAAAACCTGATATACCATTTGTCGCCTTTAACGACATGCTGGGCAAGAACCACAGTTGACACGTTCTTTTTAAGTCCCAGGCCAACATTTTTAATTTAGTGCTGGTAGCTTATCAACGGTTAGGACCCTTTTAACGCAGGGGTGCGGGTTCGAAACCGCGGCGTACTCTGAATTTTTCAAATCCATGTGCGTATTCATAACACTACCTCAACGGTGAGGAAAGACATCGTGATGAAACCTGGACATTCCAACAACTATGTATGCGTAACCATGATCCAAATTTTCTGGTTACCCTATCTAAGGGTTAGGAAGATCAGATCGGCAATCACTTCAATGTAATTACCAGACTCGCTAATTATTAATAATTGGTTATCAGTTTGTCGAACATTTAAGATAGATACTATAATAATCACGCCCGTAATCCTCGGAGAAGTAGGCAGAGTCCGAAGCTTCTTGAACCATTTAATAAAAGTGTGCTAGAATGAATTAAAATTTAATCAATGGTAAGGACACGCGCCTCTTAACCGAGGAGTGTGGGTTCAAACCCCGGCACGTACCTCTGGACTTTTCAAATCTATGTACGTATTTATACCACTAGCTCGACGGTGAGGGAAAACATCGTGATGAAACCTGCAAATTCAAACAACTTTGGATTTGTAACCATGATCCAAAAAAATTGTCTGGTTCCCCTATCTTAGGGTTACGAAGGTCAGATCGGCAGTCGCTTCAATGTAATTACCAGATTCGCTGAATCTTGGATTATGGGCTAAACTGACCCCGTCTAAGCATGGATCATAACACTAGGAGGATAATGATTATTGAAATAAGAAAGTGATTGTAAGGTAAGTAGTGTTGCCGAACTATCGATAGTTGACCTTGAAAAACATCTATAATATCGATAGGCTTATCGTTAGTATCGATAGAATCGATATGTTTGCGCGAACGATTTTCTGTGTCTGTGATAGTATCGGTAGTATTGAAGCTCAATATCGAAATTACTATCGATAGTATCGAAACTATCGATAGTATCGGTCATGACTATTGTAATAATAATTGATACTATCGATAGTATCGATACTATCGATAGTATCGGTCATGACTATTGTAATAATAATTGATACTATCGATAGTATCGATAGTATCGATATGTTTGCTCGGTCGATTTTCTGTTATCCACTAGACAATTATTGTATTAGCAATACTATTGAGGAAAATTTTACTATCGATAGGATAAAACTATCGATAGTATCGATACTATCGATAGTGCATTAAATATTGAGCTTCGATAGTATCGATACTATCGATAGTATTGCTGTGTGTCGATAGTATTGCCACTCACGGGGCTATCGATACCATCGATAGTATCGACACTATCGATAGTATCGATAGGGCTATCGATACTATTGCTTTTGCCCAACTATCGTTAGTCTATCAATAGACTATCGATAGTGTACTATCGAGCGGCAACACTAAAGGTGGGTAAATTAACGAATATAATAAAACCTATTTGTTATATTGTATTCGTTAATTTACCTACAAAGAGTGGTTTAAAGAGCTTACTGCTCCTTGGACTCCGTTTACCCCTTCGGGGATTGCGGGCGTGTTGATATCTACACTATTATTATAAAGAGGAAAGATTTTATGTAAGTATGTAACGAATAACCTCAAAAACTACTGGACTGATTTTAAAAATTCTTTTACCATTAGAATGCTACATTATCCCTGGTTAACATAGGCTATAGAATATTAAAAAATGGTAAGGTTAGAAAATAAATATACTTAGAAAAAAATTATAAAAAATACTTGGACGATGCGTAAATGCATTACTCATGTAAAAAAAAAAAAAAGGTTAGAAAATAAATGTCCACCCGTGCGAAGCCGGGGCGGGCTACTAATGTAATGTTTAGGAATACCAGAGTATACTAAGTTACTAAAGTGATACAGGTGACAATTCGAGCTACTTAGTTTCGAACGCCGCTGTTGCGAATTATTTTTCCATTTTACAAGCATTTGAAGGTTGTTTGCGCCTACGTCATTCGAGTCCGTGAGCTTTCGAACCTATGAGGCAGTGGAAAAAAATATTCGCAACAGCGGCGTTCGAAACGTATACGTTATAATTCTTATGATATCAACTTATGTGCACCAATAGGTAATTTTAAATTTCAAAAATGTTGGCATGCTGGTACTACATACAAGCCATGTTGGTACTGCTCAGGAGGGCGATGCTCAAATTATGACACAAAATATTATTATAACATATATCTAATAATTCATTATTACTACTAACAATTCCAAGGGCTGCAAGTGTACCTTCCTGTGAATATAATTCTTTAGTTCAATTGGTATTGATCTATTGTCTTTAAATGCTGGGGTTCACAATATTTTTTTCTAGAATACCATCCATAAATTCCGATATTTCCGGTGGGTTATATTTCCAAATTTCCGATATTTCCAAATAGTTTTCTTAACTTTTAATGTTTTTTATGTAGGTAGGTAGGTGTATCAGAATGCTTCTACATAACTAGGCACCTACCTAGTCTCAAATTTTAAGAAAATTATATATTGGGTTAGAACCAACTTTGACATTCAAGAGCTTAGAAATCACAGCATTGCATGAAAAAAACTTTCAAATAGCACGCCACTTTCGCCATCTGGCGTTCAACTTAGTAACTTGAATTGCAGACGTCAGTGCTTGGACAAGCAACGGGGTAACATTCAGTAAACCGTGGCAAATGCGTTGGGTGTTTGATGTCAACATTTGTAGATAGATGGCAGTATTCATGTTATGGGATTATGCTTATAACTTTACTTATAGGGTTTATATGTATATTAGGACGGGTAATATACCTAGTATTGTTAAGGATAGATATAAAATATGAAAATTTATACTTATATACTTTACTTGCTAATATTATAAAGCTGAAGAATTTGTTTGTTTGTTTGCTTCAACGTGCTGATCTCAGGAACTACTAGTCTGTATTATAAAATTTTTTCGTTGTTAAACAGCTCATGTATCGACGAAGGCTCTAAGCTATCTAACATTAACTTTAGACGCGGGTGAAGCCGCGGGAACGGCTAGTTACTATATTTAAATAATGTGTACCCTTATTCCATTAATCCAGAAGCATTTCCTTGAAGATCATTGAGTTCACGATGGTATAGACATTTATTGTGATACCATTGTTTTTGCATTATCCGCGTGGCAGCATCAACTAGACGGTGTCACACGGACGCTCGTCGGACATTCCTCATTCTCTACGCATAATTCGGGTCATAAGGGCTACTTTGTCTTATCCTCAGATCGGTGTTAGGACCTATGCATACTTGCGTATTTTAAATTAGTTAGTACGCATAGTAATTCTTTAGGTAATTTTTAACAGACGAAAAATCGGAGTAGTTTCTCAAGTCGACTCGTAAATCTTTTTTATGCATGGCCACGAATAACTTATTGGCGCCGACTAAAAATTACTTAGGTATATTTAATTATTAGTTATTAAGGTTAAATAAAAGAGGCTTATTAGTTTTTGCTTTTCAGTTTTTTTTAAATGGCGGAATGTATTATACGCTCCCTCGCCCCGTCCGGGGGGTGGAGCGGTGTGTGGGACTACCAGGAACCTTTGAGTCGGAGACTACTTCTATGATTCAAGAAGATGAATGGCCGGGGTATACCCACGCTGGGTATACCCACCCTAGGGCTCTCCTCATGGCCTAGGTGGCTCATGACTCCTACGCCATGAAAATCTCGGTACTGAGCCGGCTCCAATGTGGCTATGCAGGTATGACTTAGCCAAGTAATGTAACGTAGGGGCTTGCAAACTCTCGTTACATTCATAGCTCTAGTTTCGAGTAAGATTCTAAATAAGTCTAGTCGTAGACGCTATTTTCATTGATTTCTAAGGGCTATCAAAGTACTTAAATAAGGGAATTAGTGAAATTGTATCATAGTTCCATATCCATTATTATCTGATTAATACTTACTGTAGGGCTTACTGTAGATAACTACCTATTTTATGGATACCTAACTAGGTATCCGTAAAATTATTAACTGTACAGGTTTCTACACAATGTTTCCCTTACCACCGAGCTGATAATATAAATCCATACTTTTTTTTGAGTTGAGAGGTACGTGCTCAGATTTGAACCTATACCGCTCGTATGGGAGATACTACTCATCCTCAGCTCTATATTCACCGCGCGAACGCGCGTATTTTGTTTATTAAAATGCGCCGTGTGCGTGCACCCTACGTAGTAAACAATCAGAGCCCACATTTTCACCTATCATCGGATAAATGTATAAGCGATTAAGGGCAAGCTGGTAGCGCGTTGAGGCACATCGACACATTGTGGCATGCTGAGTGAGCGAGGTGAGAGTGAGTTCAGAGGTCGTGCACCCGACAGGTTCGTGACAGGGTCGGATTTAGGATGAAAAATGGTTGAGTAGCGCTGATATGACACGGAATTGATGTGCTTTTAACATTTGTAGAGATATATTGCACACATTTACTGCAGTTCTGCCCATTTGAAATTTTGTCCGTTATAGAAACTCAAATTGGAATAACTATCTTCGGACTTTTAAATTCATAGATAACATTTAGTTATTAGTTATTTTAATATGAAATGTTATTACATACAAATTTTGTGATTATATTGTTTTATAGCAACTAAAACCCACGTCAAAAGTCTTTGCGACCCCCGGGGAGATGATATAGACTCGCTAAATCCAAGATCGAGATATAAACGGACCCGGTTCGGAACGATACGTAAATCTAAGCAAATAATTATCAAACCATAGATACTAATACACTAATCATCATCATCTTCCTAGCGTTATGTCCCGTGCTTAGACGGAGTCCGCTTAGACCATGATCCAGGATTTAGCGAGTCTGGTAATTACATTGAAGCGACTGCCGATCTGACCTTCGTAACCCTAAGATAGGGGAACCAGACAATTTTTGGATCATGGTTACAAATCCAAAGTTGTATGAATTTGCAGGTTTCATCACGATGTTTTCCTTCACCGTCAAGCTAGTGGTATAAATACGTACATAGATTTGAAAAATCCAGAGGTAAGTCCCCGGGTTTGAACCCGCACTTTTCGGTTAAGAGGCGCATGTCCTTACCATTGAGCTACCACCGCTCACTAATACACTAATACACGGTACCAATAATAGACCTTCCTAAGGGTCACTACTCACACTTTGAAGAGCATGATATAGACAGAAAAACAGTGGCTTTCGCATTCATAACATCACTAAGGGTGATATAACTTGGCCATGACTATACCGCACGCGATAACTCTAACTTTTGTTACGTAACTCGTGAACTTTTTGCTAGTGGCGCCGTTCCCTGGTGCGCTGCGCGCGCGCATTTCTCCGGCCGTGAGAGCGCCGCGGTGAAAATGTTTTGGTATCAGAAAGTGAAACCACCAGCCTTGACCGTCACGCCGAGGAGCTGTGGAGTTGATTGACACTAAAAAGTTTCGTAAATTGAAGAGTGTGGATTTTAGGAGCACCTGGGTGTCATTCCTGTTTAGAACTTTGAAGAATTTAGAAAATAAAGAGAATAAACTTTTCCTTTGACGCGAGGAATAATCACAACCAACAACTTATTCAGAGAAGCTTTGGACTATCGCAGAATTGTCGAGAACCTCTGGTTTTTGATAAATTGATCGGAAGATGAAAATGTTGGGATAGATAGATAAATGGATTATGGAAATGGTACTTAAATAATGAAGAAAAATTTTGATTTTTAATTCAGACGAATAGTTTTCATTATTCTTAGTTCACGCCGCTTCTATCACGTACAATATAATAATTTTTTACTTCAAATGATATTATTCTCTTAAACGAGTTAGTTTAACACGTTAAATTGGGTATCGTCGAAATGTGTTAAACACATTTATTGAGCTTTTAAAAATAAAACTAATATTGCCGGATCTATCTACCTAAATCTTTTGTTTAATTTCGAACAAGCTTTAGCCGGAATAATGTAACTTTACTTCTATTTTAGGGCTAAGGGACGGAACTAAAAAATAGGCCAATCCCATACGGTTCAAAAGACAAATCAAACAGCCGAACAGCACAGCATATTCTTTGTAATAGGGTCCCATAAGTACCGGTCATGTACAGAACCCATAAAAAAAAACAACTTACACGTCTCCACAGCAACCGCTGTTCGCAATTCGTTCAGTCAGATTTAGGCGGTGGGCAGACGAAAGTGCTTTGTTCGTCTTGTAACTTGCCATTACGCTTTCCAAGCAAACATGACGCAACGCCGTAAGTAAAGCGGAGCGCGTAACACAACAATGGAACTAGATCGAGGGGGGTCTCAATATTTTTGGAACTTTTAGCAGTAATAAGGTACATTAGAATAGAGCGGTGGTAGCTCAATGGTAAGGACACGCGCCTCTTAACCGAGGAGTGCGAGTTCAAACCCGGGCACGTACTTCTGGATTTTTCAAATCTATGTACGTATTTATACCACTAGCTCGACGGTGAGGGAAAAAATTGTCTGGTATTACAAATATATACTTAAATATTATATATTAACACCCAGACACAGAACAAACACAAGTATTCATCACACGAATGTTTTTTCTGGGTGGGGATCTAACCCACAACTCTTGGCGCATTGAGTAGGGTCACTCCCAAATGCGCCATCGAGCCAGTCTAATATTATATAGAGTTTCTATTAGCGACGGCCCTTGACTTCAGCCACTTAGAAATGCAAGCTAAAACGGTCTCCTACCTAATGCGCTAGTTACGGAGATTAGCGCATCTCCTACAACAATGGAACTAGATCGAGACGTGCTTCAGTATTTTAGGGCTTTTAGCACTAAAAAGATGCATTTACGCATATTTACTTCCGACTGCCCGGGAAGTCATCCGTTTAGAAATATAGCCTAAATTATTCCTATTCAATAAGGTTATATGATACAAGAAGAGTTTTTGAAATACGACCAGGAGTTACTGAGATTAGCGCACTATCCACATCAATGCAACTAGATGGAGGGATGCCTCAGCATTTTTGGGTCTTTTATCATAAGGCGAGAGCGAGTTTGGGTCTTATATTATAGGAGGAAACTATTAATAGTAAAGGCACGCACCTCAGAGGAGAGTGATATGGATTCACCCTTCAACTTTCTGTTTGGTTAGGTGTGGTTTGAGGAGATTTATTATTCCTTGTGTCTACCTATTTAGAGATTACGGGCGTTATATACAAAACATGAAATAAAATCTCGTACCTAAATACATATTTCTATGAAATAAACCTATAATTTGTACCCTCATCAAGATTCTGTAACTAGTGTCGTTATGACGTATGATCTCATATCGTCAGTTACAACAAACTTTCGGGTATAGCAGTTTCTAAGTATTACGTAAACCGCCACCAAACTATTAGGCGAATGTTGTGATTGTGATGTATTGTGATGGATGTGTTGTGAGTGGCGCGTCACGTTGCCGAACAGAAAGTGACCGAGTGCACTTAAAATTCTTGTGTGAGTTTTATAATATTTCTCGTTTTGTAACAAATGCATAGTTTTGCGATTTCTTGTCTGTGTTGCGTAAGGCGTAATAAACTAATGTGGTTACGAAATTTTGTGGTAAACAAAGTGCTTTCGTATTGGCTTCGTGCCTTTGGCCAAAAAATATCTAGGAAATGTGAAATTGGGTATTCGTTTCCATCCAACCCAGCCCACTGTCCCATGTTGGTCTGGGACTTAAAAAGAATATGGCAACTGTGGTTCTTGCCTAGCATGTCGTAAAAGGCGACTAATGGTATATCGGGTTTTGGGTGTGTGATTGTGTAGGCGACAGGTTAGCCGGTTGTCACTGCTTTTTCACAATTTTCCGTCTAATCCAGCCCGGCTTTGTTGTTAGCTGAATGTGGTGAAGGGGCATGCTGCCTTTTTGACTCTGCCTACCCCTTCGGGGATTGTGCGCGTGATGTTGTGTTTGTGTGTGGTATTCGTGAAGGTATGATTCAAAGGGATAGTTTTGTTTCTCATCTTGTAGGTGATCTTGCAACATTTTAGTGTGAATTCTGTGGTTGCGGGAATGTGACTAAATTCCTGGAATTTTCCACAACTATCCCGCTTCCTAGGCAAGGTGCACACTTACATATAGTTGTATCAAAATCCAGAGGCTACAAATGATCTTAATAATAAGTAAAAATTATGAGAGTGAAGATTTTAATTCTTACTATGCTCTTTAAAGCCTACTTGTACACAAATATCGCATCTTGTAGGCGACAAGCTAGCCACTTAACACTACTTTTTCACAATTTTCCATGTAACCCAGCTTAGTTTTGTTTTGGTTGAATGTAGTTACAGGGGCCTGCTGCCCCTTTGCTTACCACTTCGGGGATTATAGGTGTGATGTTATGTATATCACAATTTTAGATACCTTAATTATTTTTGAATGGGGCTGTATAAACCTTGCCTTAGTATAAAACTTACTATACTATATACTCGTCTCTCTGTTGTTCCCTATAGTAATTTCAGAATTCTTCACAATATGTCTTTATTATGGACAATTGCAACATTACGCGATACAATACATATTCCGTACAATTTTGCAGAGAATTGTTGAATTGTTTACTTTAATATCTTATTGTTGATACAATGTACCTAATTGTTTATAAACATACTTATATTGTTATAGCATACATACCTACCCGTGTTTGTAGAAAGGAGATGGTAACTTATGAAACACAAACAAGATGTCGTGTTATTGTTATTTCTAGTTTGATAATTTCGAAGATTATTAGACATGAAAGTCATAGTTGTACATATGGGTCTTCAAATAATTAAAAGATGGATTCGTGGTTCTTGCTTGGTGGCTAGGGTTTATTTCGTGTGATATCTTTTCCAAATTCTGGTCTAGCCTAATAATCTGGTTCATTATGATAAAAGTATAAATAATCAACTAATCAAATTACATCCCAGATTTGAACATCCACTTTAAATTTATCGACTACTTATAATTTCCGTAAACCAAAAAAATTAAATAGCTACTTAAATTTGCAGATAAAATTATAACAATATTCTTTTTAGTCATTTCGTCCGGTCATTTAACATTGTATTTGTGCCGGACGTTCAATATGTTTCCCTAAGGCAAGGACTAGTAAAAAAAGAAGGACTCCACGCTGTCATACTAATTGTGTGAAGCCACATCTATGCATGTGTGAGTAAGATACTTAAGAATACCAGATATCGCATATCTGTCATTTGGAGCACTTATTATATCAATGTGTGACGTGTCAAGTTGGAGCACCTGAGGAGCTTCAACATTTAGTTAGTGGCGCAGAGTCCTTCTTTTTTTACTAGTCCGTGTCCTAAGGATATCTTATCGTTAGAACGCTCAACATATTATACTTTGGCCACCCATCTCAATTTAAACTATAGCGGTACTACACATAATATACAGAGGGCATTGCTCCACACAATTAGCGACCAAAATACATTCTCATCTCCATTCAGACATCATGATGAGTACAAGCATCAAAACCAGCCAGCTGAGACGAATGAACATAACATCTTGAATAAGTAGCTGATGTAAGTAGCTATTCAAAAACATAATACGAGTGTGCTGGGTCTAAGAACCGTTGGGTCGTAAAGAGGTACTGGAGAGGCTCTGTGCCTCTAATCAGCTCAGGAAGTGGCGTGACGGGTTAATTTGCTCGCGCGACAAAAGCCTCTTGCCTCTAGACTACCTAAGGAGACTAGCTAGGGCTGCCTTTATACTAGATAAGTTCAAAACAAGAAAAGTGAGTGGCAACAAGATTTAATATGTTTTAAGATGAGAAATTAAAAAAAATATATGGTTTTTGTCGCTCGTGATCTCGCTGTTCTATTGAGCGAACAATGTGTTTTTTGTGGAACCTTAAATATTTTTCTATTTAAAGTAGGTATTAATGTACATACGTTTTATTTAGTGTTATATATATTTTTTAAAATGCTCTTATTCTAATAATAAATAATCTATGCAGACACCATTTTTTATTTATTTGATAAAATAGTAATAAATAATGTCCTCCTAACCGATATCGGTTACGGGGGCCAATCTCAACGAGGATTAGCCATCTGCGCAGGAGATATTATAGTGCACAAGTGTGTGCGCAAACACAGGTGCACTCTCTATTCCTTCACTCTCATAGTCCGGTGAGACGGCAATCCGACATGACCGGAGAGAGGTTAGGCGCAGGACCAACGGCTTAACGTGCTTTCCGAGGCACGGGGGTGATTAAACCGCCAACTTCCTGACTCCGGGCTGTTACTGAGTAATTTGAATATTGAAATACCCAGCCACAAATTTTTGGCCCGACCCGGGATTTGAACCCGGGACCTCTTGGTCCTTAGGCGGCGCATGCTACCACTAGACCAACGAGGCAGTCTAAAATAGTAATACTCTTTGTAGCATTCTAATAGAACCTAAATTCAGAAATAAATGTTTTGGAGTGATAATAAGATTTAAAGCTCTGTACTAATGAATTACGGCCTAATTCAATCTGGTTTAACTTGGATTTATTGATAAATTGTTGAAAGTTTAAAGCTCATACTATTCTCTCTGTCTAGCTTTACAGCTTAGAAAGCTTTGTCATTCCTTAAATGATTTGATTGATTTAATCCTTGCGTTTATAATAATAGACATGCGAAATTTTTTGAGTATAAATTGATTGATTACTAGAAGTCGTGGGTGTATAAATTGTTGAAAGTTTAAAGCTATTCAGTCTGTCTAGCTATACAGCTTAGAATGCTTTGTTATTCCTTAAATGATTTGATTGATTTAATCCTTGCGTTTATAATAATAGACATGCGAAAGTTTTTGAGGATAAATTAATTGATTTCTAGAAGTCGTGGGTGTATACTAGTTAATTTCTAATGGAAAACGCTGTAAACGTTTTTTTCCCACTTAAAAAAAATAAATGTGAGTCGCTTTGGTACCAAAAAAAGCATTAGTTATATAATATATATAATATTATTCCAATTTCCAATAGTGTAGGTTTTTCTTATAGCCTTTTTATTTTTTTCTTCGTAGGTCTTCTTCGAATCTTCTGGTGTAGACTTTATAAGTAAAATGTATACAAAACTTTTCCTGGGAAAATTACCCGGTTTCGGAGAAACGCCCCATATCTCGATCTAAATATTGCTATCGAGGCATTACTAGGCAAAATATTTCTAACAAATCGCTTTCAACCTCCATCCATCACCGAAATTTACATCATGTTTTATTCGCACAAAACATGACAAGTTTTTTTGGAAAGACTGTTCTATTAAAGAAAACGATAACTATTGGGTAAATTACCAGTTTTTTTTCTTCTTATTTTCTTGGTTAAAAATATCGATCAAATTTTTGCTATGATTTGGCCACGAATACTGTGCCTGAATGTGATCAATAATAACTAAAGTTTCTTGTTCATTATTGACTCTACTCCCTAGTCTTAAACTATATTTTGTTTATATACTCTAATGATTGTAATTATGTTGGTCTGGGACTGTTCCATGTTGGTCTGTAACTTAAAAAGAATGTGCCAACTGTGTTTCTTGCCTAGCATATCGTAAAAGGCGACTAATGGTATATGGGGTTTTGGGTATGTGATTGTGTAGGCGACGAGCTAGCCGCGTGTCCCTGCTTTTTCACAATGTTACATCTAACCCAGCCCAGTTTTAGTTTTGACTAAATGTGGTTAAAGGAGCTTGCTGCCCCTTTGCCCTCTGCCTACCCCTTCGGGGATTATAGGCGTGATGTTATATTTTTTTGTATTGTAATAATAACTATTAATACTTATGTTTGTAATTGTATATACATGATTAGTATCATCTTCCTAGCGTTATGTCCCGTGCTTAGACGGGGTCCGCTTAGACCATGATCCAGGATTTAGCGAGTCAGGTAATTACATTGAAGCGACTGCTGATCTGACCTTCGTAACCCTAAGATAGGGGAACCAGACAATTTTCGGATCATGGTTACAAATCCAAAGTTGTTTGATTTTGCAGGTTTCATCACGATGTCTTCCTTCACCGCCGAGCTAGTGGTATAAATACGTACATAGACTTGAAAAATCCAGAGGTACGTGCCCGGGTTTGAACCCCCACTCCTCGGTTAAGAGGCGCGTGTCCTACCATTGAGCTACCACCGCTACTAACTATATACATGATTAATATGATCTCCGAAAAATGGACAGTCATGGATGAAAAGATTTTAGTTAAATAGTAGAAAGGCGCGGCACAGTAGTTGTGGCCACCCTAAACTCGGCGTTACTTTACAAAATGCCCTTATCCATCACTCCCTCATACAATACTATGTTTCACCAATAGCAGAGTACATTTTATTAATATAACGAGAATACTTGACCACTGTGGTATTGATTCATTAATACTCAATTTCTCGTACACGTACACGTCAGTCCCATATACTTTGTCCACCGCATCCATCTTCGTATAGTGGTCAGTCCCACATAGTTTGCCTACCCCGCATCCACAAGGCGCGGTACAGCGGTTGTGGTCACCCTAACCCTCGGATTTACTTTACAAAGCGCCTCCGACCACCGCGCCCATCCATCAGCCGTTTCACCATGGTCGTCGGCACCAAGCATGACAGCCCGTAATGGCATCTTCCATCTTATTTAACGCCAGCACCTTACTGCTCTTTGCTTTCTAACTGCAGGTGGTGACAGTTTCTAAATATAATTTCACTTGCACTTTCCTCGGCGAATTGTTCCATGCAGAACCGTGATCGATTGCATAGGTCGTTGAACTTTGCATTGTGCTTCGGTTTAACAGTTTCGTTATCTGAGGTCGTGAAATTGACTGTTTATTTGTCTTGGAGATTCTGTGATTCCCCAGCGAGCGAGTTAGCATAGCACCTAGTACTACTTACTTGTCATGATTTTTATATTTAAATATGTTTTTTTTTAATTGATTATCTTCTTATTTAAAGAAAAGAGCTTCGAAAATTGATTATGAGATTAATTTCCTTCTTGATTTCTCGGATTGCAAATCTCAGCAGACAGATCACTCAATCTACATAAATATAAAAAAAAATGCTCAAGTTCAGTTTTCTTCAAGAAATGTTACCGTTTGCATGTAGGAGATAATCACGGAAATTACTCACCCCTCCTTAATAAATGAATTTCAGAGGACGCATAATAATTACTTACTTACTTACTTACTTTTAACCTTATATACCAACCTTGTGCTTATATAAAACTGACGTGTACACCAAAACAAAATATAAGTCCCTAATGAACTACTGTAAATGCTTAATGTATGTGTTGTTAGTGAGACTTAGTAAATAAATAAATATATACATATGCGTGTAATCCATTAACCAGTCCATTCGTTTTTGTAATAAATAGAAATAGTTAATGCCCGTTACGGAACCAATAAGATAAAGTTTAAATTTTAAAACAAATAGAGTGAAAGGGGGAAAGCAAGCATGACTAAAAGTTGTATTATTTTGAAAAACAACTTGTACAAAAATGTAATGTGTGATTTGCGGTGGGTAATGCCGCCATGTTTATTATTTATGGCACTTTACTCTCGAAATTATGGCCGGGGCACATTTGTGAATCATTATTTAGAAGAAGCGTGTGCGAACGCGCATAACAATGTGTTGATTTGTGTTTCGTAAAACGTTTGGGTTTACATTTTGGCGAGTTATATAACTAAGTACCTGCTATTGTTTTGGCAGTTCTCTAAATTGTTAACTTTTTTTAACCGTTTTTCTTTCGTCTCGGCGGCCGTCGATTTCGGTCTCGGCGGCCAGTCTCAACATTAGCAACGAGATTAATACGCAAAAGATATTACAGTGCTTAAGTGTCTGTGCAAACACAGATGCAGTCTCTGTTCCTTAACTCTTAGAGGCTGATGCGACGGCAACAGCTTGAAGTGCTTTCCGACGGGTGATAAACCGTCAATTCCTGATTTTGGGCTGGTACTTGAGAAATGTTACTACAGAGAAACCCACCCCCAATTTTTCTTAAGCAAAGGTTACATGTAACTACTCCACGTTAAATACTTATTGATCATAGTTAGTATAAAAGCTCTGATGAAGTGTACAGACACATACTCTTATCAATTAAATTTATTTAATAAATTCACAAACGAAGAAAAAAATGTTATAAATATAAATGTAACCATAACTTTGCATTATAAAGAAAGAGAAATCTTAAATAGATTTTCAAAGAGAAGACATTTCCAAATAGGATGAGTTATCGGCTTTATATATTCGGTTTTAAATTCTATGTATATATATTGTATATAGGCTTTTTTTGTCATGTGACGCTAATCACATATTGTTTGCACCATGAGAAGAGATAGTTATGTAATTTAAGTCTTGTGACGTGACGATACCATCGCGCCACGGTCGAACAATAGCAAAATAGAAACTGTGTATATTCGACTGAGACAAAACAAATATAATCAAACCTTCAGTGACTCTTGTTAATACAGACGACATACAATGTCGTCCGTTTGTTATAATAATACGGTTTCACATGATGAAGAAAAAACTGGGGAAGTGCGAGGAAGGTTTTGGTCTGATGGGCCTGATGGTCTGGCTGATGGTCCGTACGATATTAAAGTACATACATACATACATAACATTACGCCCATAATCCCCGAAGGGGTAGGCA
Source organism: Glyphodes perspectalis (assembly GCA_951394215.1). Classification (NCBI taxonomy): domain Eukaryota; kingdom Metazoa; phylum Arthropoda; class Insecta; order Lepidoptera; family Crambidae; genus Glyphodes; species Glyphodes perspectalis. Next base: position 13,666,774 of record OX596211.1, on the reverse strand, counting down.
GAGTCAAAGGGCCAGCAGGCGTCTTAAACACATTCAGCCAAAAACTAAACTGGGCTGGGTTAGATGGAAAATTGTGAAAAAGTAGTGACAAGTGGCTAGCTTGTCGCCTACATAATCAAATACCCAAAACCTGATATACCATTAGTTGCCTTTTACGACGTGCGAGGCAAGAAAAACAGTTAGCACATTATTTATAAGTCCCAGACCAACAAGAGACAAACAACAGGATATTAAGTAGATGTAGCTAAAAATGTTTTTTATAGCAAAGAAGGTATTTTAACAGTACTATGTTATATAGAATAAAAATAACTTAGCTGCATCGTTCTACTTTTTAAGGTATAGAACCCTGAAAATTTGCAATTCGGGTCAACGTACTGCTGATTACGCCTAGAACTAGTATCCGCAGACAATTCACTTATTCAGTTATAAGATAAAATTCCTGGTTGCACGAGTACATTGAACTGAGAACCTAATTAGATCGTTGATGTGCGATAATTTTTATTTTAAAGGTTAATTGACAGATAATTTTTATTAATGTTACTCGTCTTTACACGGCTTTTTTCTTAATGACATGTAAAACTCGAATAATTAGAAGAAAAAAAATATCTGACAGACAGAGCCGTCTTTAACCTATTGGAGGTCCTAGGCACATTTTTTTTTTGCACGATTTGTGCATTGGCTACGGACAATTGGTAGTGATGTGGGACAAAAAGTAAGGAAACGGTGGAAAGGAATAATTGAATTGAATACTAGGTAAGTAGGCCTAGGAAAGTAATAGATTTTTCGGTAAGAAATATTGATGACCCATTTAGACTACGGGGCCTTTTCGATTGGGGGTCCCTGGGTACGTGCCCGATGCGCCTAGTGGGAAAGATGGATCTGGAGTCAGACAGGCTACTCATAACAGTACTTTGAGTTGAGTACCGATTCTTCTGGTATGATCACAACTAGGAGCATAAGACCATGGTACTGAGAGTTGCTCCCAGTTTTTGTTATATTATGTTAATTAGTGGTTACATTACAGGTCGATTAAATAATTTAGAAGCAGTTATTCTATCCAGAAGATTATTATTTTTGAAGTCACTAGGCTTTCCGGTGAGTTGTTAATTATTTCTTTAATTCTAGTCCATATATATATGTTCATAAATTTTTTATTTGTTAACATAACACAGTCACTAAATAAACGAATTTAATTATATAGTTTGATTATATATTTTATAAAGAAAAAACGTATAAAACACGTTCAAATGCTATTAATATCAACAGCGCGTAAGAAATTTTTGTGACAATCATTGTCAGAACCATGGAAAATAAAAGTAATTAACTTGATACGTGTTATTACAAACACAGTTTACTTTTTACTTAGACTTTGTTGTGATTTCTATCTCAAAAGTCACGTATAGACTTTTGATAGTGTGGCACATTTATTTACTTCATTTTTTTCTTGTGGGTTTAAACAGGAGTTAGTTTGTAACTTATTTTTCGTTTAACAAAATAGTTTATGGTGGTAGAAAATTATATAAAAATGCACTTTTCAAACACCTAATTCCAAGAAGCATAAAAGAGAAGCAAAAATCGAGCAAATACACTTTTCGTTTATCAAAACATCTTCACGTCTATTTTCTATTCTGCCCTATTTACCACAATCACCAAATTTTAAGCGATAACTATCAGACGCTTCTTAAAGTCACGATTGAACACAAACTTTTTTAACACAATGCAAGTTTCGTCTCCAAACTTACGCTCAATGTTTTTAAATCTAGTTCTGCTTTTTATTTCTTAAGACGGAGTAAAAACCTTGAAAATGTAAGAATAGAGGAGCTACTTATAACTTTTCTTTAGTGAGTAGTTTGTTATTCATAGAATTTATTTTGCATATTATAAGAATACGGAGTGACGTCTCAGTTTTGAAGTTCTGTACTTCAAAAGGAAAAAAGGACCTCTTTGTATAGAACCTTTTTTTAGTGACTCGTGGAGGTTTAAAGTACCTACTTCCTTCGATGGATTATTTTTGAATTATTCAAGAGCAGTTTGAGAAGGCATTTATGCAATTATAAAATAAATCATGTATAAATGCATCACTTGGTTAACTCTGTAACTCTGTTAAAATTAATTTTAGACCGAACTAAACCGAAAAATAAAGTGAAATGCAAGGGCTGCTCCCCTCTTTTCCACCCGGACAAACCGCTTGTTTACGATATTAAACGCAAAGAAAAGACCTGATCTGCGCAGGAGCAATTAGAGCGAGCTGATCTGCGCCGCGATAGGGATAATAGGCATCGCGCCATTAAGGAGAGAGCCGTCCGCATTCGGCGCGAAGTGGGACTGCGTGTCGGACATAAAACTCAAAATCTCTCTTGTGATATGTCGCAATATCGCAGCATCACGACAGTTCAGGAAAGCGGGTGGAACAAACGCAACACTTAAGAATTCATCCGCATTGCCGTGTCGCGAACCGTATTTTACTGCGGGATTTGACAAATCGACGTTATCTAAATTTCTTTAGATACGTGCGTATACGTGATGTAAAATGGGAACAGAGCGTAGTTTTTCTTCGTGGTTATCTTGATGTGGCTTGGAAAGAGCCGTGTGAGATATATTACCGATTCTTTCATGATTAGTTTAGGAAAATCTCTTAAGTTTAGAAAAAAATAGTGGCCTATTTTGATGATAAAGGTTTGGAGCTGAGGGTTGTTATTGTTTATTTATGCTTTGATGTGTTTAATCTTAGTTATCATGTTTCAGATCTATGTGTTACTCCACCGGTCTGTTTATACATTATTTTATAGAAAAGAAAAGCAAATAATAAAACATAATTGTATAATACTGAATAAATAATTATGTTTTCAATCATGAACATGGGCACATCTTCAGCTCAAATTGTCTGTCATCTGAATGAGCGAGCATCTAACAATCGGAAAATTTAGTTTTCTATTCTAATTATGGCTATAATTAAAATGCAACAGGGAAAAAAATAAGTGAAAGTAGTCTAAGAAATAAAATAAAAATACCTAAAGCACCAATAAACGAATTATTTAATGATATGTCTTACAAAAGAGCTAGTGACATAGTACAATAAACACGTCATCACAACAAACAACACACGCTAAAACTTTTACCTTTACCGAACAAAGTTGTCAACATTCCCGCGTTCTAACTCGCTCCGTACAAAGCTATTTCACACAGGACGCCTCGCAAAATATGTTTCGGTCCCCAACTTTGGGCATTGTGGGAAAAACTGTTCATTTTCACCTATTATTCTCGGTGAAAACTCTATAAAACGAAAAAACGGTTTCACCTACCCGGGTCACGGCCCTGTGAGAGTTGTGATAGTCAATTAAGATAGTCGACGGCAAACGACAATCGCCATATAATTATCTCGCTCATTCGTCGTGACCGAACTGATTACCGCTGCATTACGCCGCAGGGAGGGCAGCATTGTGCATCCACAATCAAAACTATATCAGCGGGCTGCAGCGGCCTCCGGCGCTCAGTCCAAGCGCGCCTCTGCCGCGCGCAACTCGCGCTCCGAAGAAAGTGAAATTATCAAACGAAAATGACAGTGCTGTTTGCGTTTTGCGTGCTTGCCACCGCGCTAGCCAGCCCCAACGACCAGCTCGAGAGATACGACGACAAAGTGAAGACTTACCAGCTCGACGTTCCAGGAAAGCAACCTATCACGATCATAGAGAAACAGGAAGACAAACAGTGGAAGGATGGCCCTATTGAACTGAACGACGATGTGGATATGAAAAATTTGATGACTCACATAGTTCATGATGTGAATGGGAATAGTCCACGGTGTTACGGCCCGTCCTGTCAGGAAGGATTCAACGGTGATGAAGGCCCGCACGGAGGTCTTGAGGATTATCCTGAACCAGAAGAGAAGTTGAAAGACTATCGGGACTATAATAAAGATAAATTCTCAGAAGCTATCAGTGCTTTAGCTGCGAAGTTGAAGAAAGAAAAACTGAAAGCTGATAAGTACAGCTATGTGGATAGTGATGAAGAAAGTGATGAAGGCAATAACGGAAAAGTGTATACTACTTGGAATAGACTTAAAGTTAAGCAACACAAGCATCCTTATGACGACAAGGATGGCTGGGTGACTCTGGAGCCTGTAGCTTGGTCTTCTAGTAAAATATCTAAGTGGAAGCCGAATGTGAAAAAGCAGAAACCAAACCACTGGAACGATGACGATGACCGATACCCCAATGACGACAAATTCCCGTCATACCAAGACATGGGAAACGGGGGATACAGTTATACGCAAAATCCTCAGAAGAGACCACCGATATTGAGCCGTCCAGGTTTTATTAATAACAAACTTCACATGCAACCAGACTATGATAATGAAACGCCGTCAAAACCGACATGGAATAAATTTCATCAATCATCGTACCCATCGTCATGGTCTCCTGATGAAGGACGGCGCCCTATGAAGCCCAACTGTGATTCTGATGACACTAATAATGAAGATACTATGTATTACGGAATATCCGATTCAGTGATGACGGACCATCGCCCTTCACATTTCCCGTACGAATATGAAGCTCTTCATCAAGCAACAATCCAGAAACGTCCGTTCAGAAGGCCCACTCAGGTTGTGTATGCCGGTTCTCCAGACATTGACAGCGATCGTGGTTCAAGGCCTCCTCACGGTGATGGTCAGTGGGTGCTTCTGTCAACAACTAAAGGTTACCGCAACAAGAAACGCCAAAGATCTTTGAATCCCAGTGCGAGTGAGCGTCCCGAAGACTTTGCTTCAGTGACGTCACACCAAGCCGTCGCGTTGACAGTTTTACCTGTTGACAACGCTCACACTAACATGACGACGTCACACGGAGGGATGTTGGAGGTCGAAAAGAGTTTTAAAACAGTGGAAGAGTCCAAACGAGATATGGATAAGAGGCTTGATCTGGAGGTAGCGTCGTCTCAGAATAGGCCTGTGAGGACCAGGGTTATAAGGAGAAAAGTGGGAGCAAGTGCTGGTCCTGATAGTTCCACGATACTAGCAGCTGTAGGGGCAGGCATGGTACCTGCAACCATGGCTATGGTGGTCCCTATGATGCTTGGTAGGAGGCGACGGAGAAGAGATACCGACTTATCAGAGGCATCTCACCTGGACAATATATTTTATAGATACCGATAGACTAGCTAATATAGTTATGGTTTATTTATTTTTAGCTATTAATTATAATGAAAACTGGAACTGCTGTGATTGTAAATAAATTATTCTGTTGTTTTGTGAATTGATTTACGTGTGAATGTGATGTTTTTAATTAAGGTTTTGATTATAAAAAGTACTAAAGAAAACGCTATTTTATTTATCATAATATATTTATTATCTAAAATAGCTTAATATTAATAACTGGCTAAAAAGTAAAGTTCTCTCTTGTTTTACTCCAGAGTGTTATACAATTCAAGTTACCGACAATCTATTTTTTTTTTTATAAATATCTATCATCTTCTCATTTTTGGGTATCAAAATATTTTAATTTCTATCTTATTTGGTTTCTTACAAATAAATATTGGCAAGTATACCTTTTCCTTAGTACCTATTAATTTTAACTGGAATGTTGCACCATCTAGATAAAATTATAGTATGTGTTACAGATAAGTAATGTATGAATTCGACAGTTTTGTGCTGAGGATATGTATTTTGTATATTATCTTACTGGGTTTACATAAGTCACATTAGCTCATCACAAAACAATGCAAAAGATAATTCACAAATTTCGAATCAATCACTTCATAAACCCTTCAGGACATACAAATATACAAAGAAACGTATTATTTTTGGATTACGTAAACGAACTTCCGATACCTGATAACCTATCAAAACGTTGTTTACTTAAGCCAAAATAACATTAGCAGATTTTTCATTCGCGTTATATTTTTATTACAATATATTTGACGATATTCACAAATATTTAAACGCTTACATAACAAGTTTTAAATAGAAAACAAAATACACGTTTTTTTTACAAATAAAATTTAAACAAATATCATATGACGACTTTATTAAACAATTTTACGGGGTTTATTTTGCTAAATTGCATTTAAACATGATAATATGTTTAAACTGTACAATTTTATTAAAATTGTACATTTATTTTTACATTGAGCATATTAATCTTGTTATTACGAGCGCAATATCCACCAGTATACAAGACATTTATGTAAATTGTTTGTCATAAACGCTAGAAAGCGTTATGAATGCATTTTATTAACGTCTATCAACATAATGTGGACGTGTCGACAGATTTTGTTTTGATAGCAATATAAGGCAGCTTTGAATAACAGACTTTTACTAAAAGACGTAATGGCGTGTCGTTATTAAAAATATTTTCCGAGAATGGTGTTTCGACAGAATTAATTTAGTCCGCTATCTTTTCATATCTTGAAACGACTGAATTATAAATATAATATTAAAATTCTTCGTGTAATTAGAGTTTTTATTTGATACTAGCAGCGCCCTGCTATTTCACCCGCGTAATTCCCCTTTCAGTGGGAATACGGGGCTATATAAATATAGCCTATGTTACCTGCTGATAAGGTAGCTTTTCTTTCTTGGTAATATTTTTTTTAATTCGGTCCGTTAATTTCGGAGCCTAAATAATGCAAACGAACAAACAAACAAAATCTTTCTTTATAATATAAATGTAGATGAGGCAACTAGGATTGAGCCTCAATCTGAGAACAATCTAGAACACGTGTACTTTTAACCCGTTGCATGCTCGCGAAATAAGTTTAATAGCATTAATATTAAATTTCAACTTTCGCCACACTACAACAAGGCACAAACGTTTATTTAGTCTGGGAATGGGCCCGAAGTTTTGCTCGAACAACTTTAGCCATCAAACAATTTCAAATGTTGCCAGCGTAAAAATAGGCAGCAGTTTACGTTCTGTTCACAGTGTACACATTTTATATTGTCTAAATAATTGTATTAAGAAGATATACTTAAAATGTGTGTTTATTGTAATATACTGTAACCACGAATCAAGTTATTTGATTCCCCTTTCTTAGTAGATAAGGCATTGGAGGCAAGGTTAACTTTGGGTTAATTTTGTCACAGCTAAAAAATAAGGTGGCAATTCTACAACACCAATTGATTTTTACTTATTAATCATAAACTTTATATATTCGATTAATACCTACTTAGTACTCTAAATTTTCCTTTACGACTAGGGCTCGTCACTTTAAATCCACATTAGACCGCCATTGGCAATCCATCACAACAGAGGAACACATTCTAGTAAATATGTATAGTTTTCGTATAATATTTTCACATAACTTTTACTGTAAGATCAGATTAACATTAAAACGTTCGTGTTCGAAATTTGCTGAAACATTACATAAACACTCAGTTACCGTGACATTCGTCTTAAAATTGAGTTACATCATTTAAGAGCATAAAAACGAACATCAATCAGAACCATATTGTTCGTAACCTGCTGTCGAATGTTGATGTTTGATATCAATTACGCGCACGTCAATAAAATAGCTGCGAATCGTGCAACGCGAAGATGCGTGATTAATTCGTATATTGCTTGCGTGTTCCATGTTGGTCTGGGACTTAAAAATAATGTACCAATTGTGTTACTTGCTGGGCGTCTAAGTGTCGTAAAGGGCAAGGAGTATTTGGTGTTCGGTTATTGATTATGTCGGAGACAACCTCTTTGGTCTATTAGTAGCATGCGCCGCCTAAGGACTAAAAGGTTCCGGGCTGGTTATTTCAATATTGAAATTACTCAGTAACAGTCTGGAGTCAGGAAGTTGGCGGTATACCTAATTACCCCCGTGCCTCGGCAAGCACGTTAAGCCAATGATCATGCGCCTGACCTCTCTCCGGTCATGTCGAATTGCCGTCTTACCGGGCTATGAGAGTGAAAGAATAGAGAGTGTATTTATGTTTGCGCACAAACTTGTGCACTACAATATCTCTTGCGCAGATGGCTAATCCTTGTTGAGAGAGGCCGCCGTGACCGATATCGGTTAGGAGGACATTATGTAGCCACTTGCCAGTACATTTTCACAATTTTCCAACTGCCCCAAGGTTATCTTGTTTTTGGCTGAAAGTGGTTACAAGAGCTTACTGATACTGAGGCTCTACATTTACTCTTTTAGGGAATTGCTGACGTGATACTAGGTTTGTATTTACAACATGAGTCTATACAACATTTTATACTTGTTATAGCGTACACTATTTTTATTATATTGTATTTTTGAAGTCAGGCGTCAACTATTATCGAAAAATCCGCAGAATAGAATTGTTCAGTTAGTATTTGTAGAGAACCTCCCCCGGGCTGCTGTAGACATAACCTGTCCTGATTGCTTCCATGAGATATTTTACGCTGAACAGGCAAATTATTAGGAGCACTGAAATAAGAAAAATACACGACAATGAATATAATCACAATATGTAAAAAAAATAAGACAACAATATCTTCTAACTAACTAACTAAACTTCACACCATTTCCCTAGCGGGGTAGGCAGAGAGAACCGAACGCTATATGGCACGATCCTTACACACCTCACTCGCCTCTTCAACATTCATGATCCTTTTTATACAAGCTCTACAGTTTTTATGACTACTAACATCACCTTCTGTTAATACACGACCAATCTGGTCGTGGTAGGTGAGCCTGGACTTTCCGCGGCTCCTACATCCTTCCATCCTTCCAATATCTTCTATTTACATTTATTTTTCGAATTAAACCTAAAGTTGTATAACGACAAATAATTCTGATTGACCCATGTTGGTCTAGGACTTCAAAATAATGTGCCAACTGTGTTTCTTGCCTAGCATGTCGTATAAGACGACTAATGGTATATCAGGTTTTGGGTATGTGATTATGTAGGGGACGAGTTAGGCACTTGTACCATTTTTTTACAATTTCCAACTAACCCTGCACAGTTTTTGGCTGAATGCGGTTAAGGGGACTAGCTACCCCTTTGACTCTGCCTACCCCTTCGGGGATTACGGGCGTGATGACATATATATATTCTGATTTGTAGGTACGGTACCTTTATTTAGGTTTTAAACTTAAATGTACAGATTTATAACAACAGCGGCGAGGGAAAACATTGTAGAGAAATTGTATACATTCAGACAACTTTGGATGTAGGTATATTTTATACCCAATTTGTCTAGTTCCTGTATTTGAGGGCTACAAGGGTCGACCCTTTGTTTAAATTGTAATAGCTAGAGGGTCAAAGCCTAGGATTTACATTACACAATACAAAAGAATTGTCCGCGTAGATTTGGTCTGTTGAATAAATAAATAAATAATAAATATCCGACAACATCACATACATTGATCTGACTCCGAGGTAAGTAGCTTAAGCACTAGTGTTACAGATATCAGAATCAACAGTGGTATTACAAATATATACTTAAATGTTGGATATTAACACCCAGACACAGAACACACACAAGTATTCATCACACGAATATTTGTCCTGGGTGGGGATCGAACCCACAACTCTTGGCGCATGGGGCAGGGTCACTACCGAATGCGCCATCGAGCCAGTCAGATGATTCAAACATTTTTACGGAATAAAAAGTAGCTCTTAATCAAGGTTAAAGTTTTGCGTGAAACTCATCATAATCGGTTTATTAATTTATGCGTGATGACGTAATAGACGGACATAGGTAATTTAGAATCTTATAAGATTGTACATAGACAAGAGCACAAAAAAGACAAAAGAAAATAGCTCAGCTCAGGTACAAAGGATTACGATCAGAAACGGGATATAGCATACGAGTATGTCACCAAGGTCTTTTACGTTGGTACGCAGAGCCGAACTTAGAGTTGAATTAAAGATAGGGCAGCAGTACTGACAGGCAGGGTGCAAATAAAAATGTAACTCCATCTGAGTAGGTGGCACAAGCCATCACGACCACCCCTAGTTGACATGTAGGGTTAAACTTCACACTCACAATCAGACAGCGCTATGAGCCCCAGTTGTATCCAGCCCGCAGACAGCGCCTCCCACACGATCAGCAAGATGGTGAAGAACAGATGGAAGAAGCTGTACACGAAGAAAGTCGACACCAAGCAGTTGTTGGCCTGAAAAAAGGTAACGGCTATTAGACTCCAGGGGGGGGGGGGGGGTGACCATCATTTTGAAGTTAACTGGGACAAATACTCAACACTACTGGACCAGTATCACCTATAATAAATAAATAAATAATAAATAAATATCCGACTACATCACATACATTGATCTGACTCCGAGGTAAGTAGCTTAAGCACTTGTGTTACGGATATCAGAAACAACAGTGGTATTACAAATATATACTTAAATATTGGATATTAACACCCAGACACAGAACAAACACAAGTATTCGTCATACGAATGTTTGTCCTGGGTGGGAATCGAACCCACAACTCTTGGCGCATGGGACAGGGTCACTACCGAATGCGCCATCGAGCCAGTCAAACGATTTGAACCTAGCAACGCAAGTACTCAATACTCAACATTTTATTGATTTGTAAAGTATAGCAGGTAGCCTAAGAGGTCATAGACCTTGTAAGTAATGGCATAGTCAGCTTGAGTGATACTGGTGCATGATACTGGGAGGTAGGCTATATATATACTAATACTAATATAATAAAGCTAAAGTGTTTGTTTGCTGGAACGCGTTAATCTCAGGACCTACTGGTCCGATTTGGAAAAAAATATTTCAGTGTTAGATAGCTTTATCGAGGAAGGCTATATCATATTAATCAGAAACGCGGACAAAGCTAGTTTATAAATAAATGCGCCATTTTATTTGACTTCTGTAACCTTTAGAAACGTTGGATCTTTAAAACCTCACCGCTGTCTGATAATATATTGTACATAATTTATTTTTCCTATTAGTTATGCCAAGCATTAACTATACATTTTAAAATAATTCAATTAAACACTAGTGGTTTTCGTAAACAGATTCTTGAGTGTCATGTGCATGCAATAAAATCAGTATGACAAGATGTTTTAATGTAATATTAAATGTGTAGTTTAGTTTGTTAATGATCCTTTTGCGCGTACTAACATAAGTTTTTAATCAATAATAGCTAGCTTGCTCAATTACTTTTTTTAATACTTTATCCGTCATTGGATTTAATATAATGATTAAACTGCACTTACATAAAATTTTCAATAAACCCAACTTTATTCACCTATATCTTATTTTCTACGTTCTGAACCTGGCGGTAGAATATTTTTCTTGTATTATTATGACTATTCTAAAGTGCTTTTGTGGAGCCTACATGAATAAAGATATTACTATTTCTATTTTTATTCACCTACTAGCTGTGCCAGCGGTGTCACCCGCGTTTATGGTTAATAATATAAAGACTATTTCCTTCATACATGATTTCTATGTAACTTTAACAATTAAGGCTGCACACGCGACGGAAGCTTAAAAAATGGAGTAACTTCTCCCGTTTTCCCAACATTTTCCTTCACTACTCTGCTCCTATTGATTGTAGCGTGATGAAAAGTATACTATAACCTGCCCAGGAGTATGAAGAATAATTGTACCAAGTTTCGTTAAAATCCGTCGGGTAGTTTTTGTTTCTATATGGAACATACAGACAGACAGACAGACAGACAAAAATTTTACTGATTGCATTTTTGGCATCAGTATCGATCACTAATCACCCCGTGATAGTTATTTTGAAAATATATTTCATGTACAGAATTGACCTCTCTATAGATTTATTATAAGTATAGATATCTTATAACTTTTCTCGTAAGTAGTCATATTCTGTAAAAATAAGCGTAAGACGTACATTGACTTTAATAACAAGACTGTCCCTCTAACTCTCATTATCTGGTCCCACTACTGATATTTTTTGTATCAATTTTCCGGTGCGCGAACGTATGATGCGGATGTTATTCCGTAATAGCTGAAGTTGCGCAATTGGGCACAGTGTAGATGGTAACAGTAGAAAGCTTTTATGGGGTGTTACTTATAATAAAACACGTTGCAAGGTTATGTGACGCAACTTTAAATACATTTATAGGAATGTTTGCCAAAAGTTGTGTTGATTAACAATAACAAATAGCAGTATTCTAGAGCAAATCATCAAGGGGCTACTTTCACCAAGAGTAGGTATAATTATGAAATCAACACCCTTTGCCACTGTTTAAGAAAATACCATCACTGAAAAGAAGTATGGTCAGCAATCACAGATAACTGTGTCAGCAATAGATGAACAAGTTTTTTTTATCTCTGTCATCAATAACCGTTATAGTGACGATGGTAGCTCAATGGTAAGGACACGCGCCTCTTAACCGAGGAGTGCGGGTTCAAACCCGGCACGTACCTCTGGATTTTTTAAATCTAGGTACGTATTTATACCATTAGCTCGGCGGTGACGGAAAACATTGTGATGAAACCTGCAAATTCAAACAACTTTGGATTTGTGATCACGATCCAAAAATTATCTGGTTCCCTTTTTTAGGGTTACGAAAGTCAGATTGGCAGTCGCTTCAATGTAATTACCAGACTCGCTAAATCCTGGATCATGGTCTAAGCGGACCCCGTTTAAACTATATTATATATTATTTATATTTATTATTTAACTTTATTTCAATATTTCTGTAATTACACTTTACTGTTCGTTGTTCTATTGTGCCAAAGCAATCGATGGATACCTATAGGTTGGACGTTTTTTTACACGAACAAGTTCATTGTGCGGTTCGATTCCGCGTTATGTTATGTAAACACGACATGTGTACTTGGTGGTGGGAAAATGGGAAAGTTTTATTAGGGTCTGATGGTTCATTATTTTATTGTAACTATGAAAAAGAGAAATAATATTATATAATGCTATGAAAAGTAATTATAACTTCAGATTCGTACGGTTGAATCTATAGAGAAGGATCTTCAGGAAACTCCTTAAGTACTTTTTTATTTATCATAGGTACATATGCTTAGTAAGATGTGAGTTAGTTTGAGACGGTAGTGGTAGTAACAAGGGATAATAGTCATCTTAAATATTTCATGTGTAGATTTCAATAAGAAAGCGTGACTTATGAATCTGCAGTTTTGGAACATGAATATTTTTTTGATTTGACATTTTTAAATTCCGTCGGAATTCTCGTTAGCATTAAACAAAATCTCGTACCTTATAAGCACCGCAAGTAAACATGATGCCGACCAGCAACATCACCATCCCCACCGCGATGTAGCTGATGTAGTACGCGGTGGTGATGAGCCGCACTACGTCGTCCTTGGACTGGCCGAAGATGCTGTCCAGATTGGAGAAGTTCCGGAACTTCTCGCCGTGCTCGTGGCTTGCGGAGACCAGCGTCAGGCCCAGCTCGTATAGGTGGTATGCAATTACTGCCAGGCATATTGTCTGCGGAGAGTAATAAGTAAGTTCAGATACCTAGCTTTTAAATAATATTAATATCACACAACATCACATACTCTGATGTGATTCCGAGTTAAGGCACTTGTGCTGCTGATATCGAAATCAACAGTGGTAATACAAATATATGCTCAAATTAATATTAGAAATATACATAGAAAACACAAGCGTTCATCTCAGGAAAGTTTGTCCTGGATGGGGATCGAACCCACAACTCTGGGCGGATAGGTAGCGCTGGTCACTGCCGAATGCATCATCGAACTGGTCCGATTTTTGCCTGCCTGAAATTTGGTCTGGGGAGGAGACTCAGTGTTTAAAAAGAAGCCTACGATAGGCTTCCTTTAGTCCCACAAAATTTATTGATTGATGATGGAGAAAGGACTAACTTGTATTTAGGCTATCTATGCCTTCCACAGGGCTCCAAACATTTAGCATCCTAAATCACTAAATTGATAGTATATAGAATAACCATTTTTATAATTGTTTTGATAAACTTTGTGATATATACAGAAGATGTTTTTTTATAAAATTGATTTTCAAATGACGTGGGTATAAGACATAGGTTTAACATTTTCTCAGTCTGGTATTGTAAATTTCGGCCGTGTTCGAACACATAACGACTTGGAAGTTAGTCATACAAGCACAAAGTGCATAATCCAGATTCCTTGATCAAACTTAGTCACAATCTAGTGCTTCTGAAGGCACGCTAAACTGCTTAACTGCTGGAGCTGGCGCAATATTGCTGTCGTTAGATAAGCCTCGTTGGAAGCTTAGTGGCCAATTCGACAACCACCTAACACTGTTAATATTGAACTACATGATTTGGAGTTTTTTTGAATTGTTTTGGAGTATAACCTAGTTTTCTATGTTTGACAATGAAGACTCCTATGACACCAGGTTTATTTGGTACTAGCTGTGCCAGCGGTGTCACCCGCGTTTATAGTTAATATTATAAAGACTATTTCCGTCATACATGATTTCTATGTAACTTTAACCATTAAGGCTGCACACGCGACGGAAGCTTAAAAAATGGAGTAACTTCTCCCGTTTTCTCTACATTTCCCTTCACTACTCTGCTCCTATTGATTGTAGCGTGATGAAAAGTATACTATAACCTGCCCAGGAGTATGAAGAATAATTGTACCAAGTTTCGTTAAAATCCGTCGAGTAGTTTTTGTTTCTATAAGGAACATACAGACAGACAGACAGACAAAAATTTTACTGCTTGCATTTTTGGCATCAGTATCGATCACTAATCACCCCCTGATAGTTATGTTGCAAATATATTTCATGTACAGAATTGACCTCTCTACAGATTTATTATAAGTATAGATTAAATGCTGCTCGCGGCTTCGTTCGCATGGTACATCGACAAAACATACTTAATATGCTTTTCAGTCCATAATCTGTTAGCAGTTCCCCGCGGTTTCACGCACGTAGTTCCCGTTCCTGATAAAGTAGCTTTCCATTGGTGAAAGAATTTTTCAAATCGGTTCAGTAGTTTCAGAACCTATTGAATACTTACCAACAAACAATCAAATATTCCCGTCGTCGAGGCAACGCAAAAGTTAGTTTAATAAATGAGTAAGAAGTAGAACTGATTGTTACATTGTTACGCGCGGGACTTAAAATTAAGATCACGATGAAGTTGATACGTCTATTCCACGTTTATAAAATCGTACATGTCAATTTGAACATTCCTGCTAGTGCAATAGTTAGACTTTGAGTGGAAGAGGACGCGTTAGATCCACGTATTGGGTGTTTAGTCAAATGCGCGCCAGCGATTCCATAACGAACTTCGCTACCGCTCGTATCGCGCCACAAACTTGTTTAATAAGAACAAATAGTGCGCAACTCGGGAGTTAGTTCCCGATTTGTCCACCCGACTAAGTCTGTGGCGCGATACGAGCGATAGCGAAGTTCGTTATGGAATCGCTAAACCTATTATTATAGTACCTATTTGGTAGGCAGTTCCTTAGTTATTTCAAATTTTTATAACACAAACTCAAAGCAATTTGAAATCAAACCAATGTGTGTTATACAATTTAATATTTATCTGTATTAAAATTCACGTTGTCGCTTCCCGCGGGCTAACATCCCGACAAAGGCTCGGTAGTCACACGTTTTCCGACAATGTTTTAATTCCAAGTAAGCAAGTAACAAATGCTAGAACTTAATTATCATCTTGTGTTCCATTCATTACAGGATGTTGATCCGACTCGCTGCAAACATGAATATCTTAATTAATTTGAAACTTGGCTACCTCGGGGATTGTACCGGGTATTAAATAAGGACCTATTTAGCCATTTGTTATCTACGTAATTAATCTTGCTTAAAATATCTATTTTTAGCAAGTAAATGGGTGCCTAATTCATTATCTGGATTAAAATTGTACTTATAGGTATATAGTTAAAAAGGCCTGTCATTGTGAAAGTACATAATTTACTTAATATAGATGCAATTTTTTTCACCTACCGACTTAATAACATAGCGCAAAATGGATTACAATACAATACAAGTTGCATTATAAATATGTTGTGCACATATCTCATCATTTTTCTTATTCAGTGTTCGATAGCCCATTTATCGAGGAATGCTATATGCTATAGGCTATATAACATTAACCACTAACGCGGTTAAAACTACGGACACAGAAAGTCATTTTTTAACATACATCGCAGTGATTCAACTCCAGAAACATGCGCCGCACGGTTATAGTAAGGAAAAATACTAACGCCTGTTAATAGAGATAGAGCAATGTTGCAAAACCTTCACTTTGCCAGGCAATAAATTAGAAGTAAGTATGTACGAGTACATAAAAGGGTTTTATGAAACCTTTACGATGATTTATTACGACGCGCTGTTTGTTTTAGAAGACCTGAAAAATGCTTTGTAAAATTAGCCATTAGGACATGAAGTTGGTTTGGATGCTTTCTATTAGCAGACTTACTTAAGTACCTATTCTGTGTGGCTTGAGTAATTTATGATGAAATTAATTATTTTGAGAAATTTGTGGATTATTATGTAATATTTCTGGAATCAGGAATCGTATTAGTAAGATTACCTTATGTATTTTCTGATAAATTAAAACTTAAACTTGCTTTAAGATCTGTAAAAAGTATATACCATAGAGAAATATAAAGACTTTGGTATATACTTACCAAGGCAATTGTTTAATGTGAATAAGACATCCAAGCGAGTTAGGATATTATAACTAATAATAACGCGAAAATTCTTTTGTTTGTTTGTTACTCTTTTATGGCTTACATATCTTTGGGTAGGTATATTAATTTACCAAATTTAAGTAAGTAATAAACTTCGTGACGAGTGTAAAAAAAAAATATCGAGTGTGAAAAGCTGTTTGGTACTTATTTAAGTAATGTAAAATACTTAAGTACCTTAAGTATTTTTTCTATCATATTAGAGGAAAATATTTGTTAGAAAAATACTTAATCTTCTAACCTAACATTCTGGTGAAGAGTTTAAGTTACGTGGCATTTTCCGAAAGTGTATTTATATAAAACCTTTTTCGTGGTCGTTCCTCACTCTAAGAAATGTAAGGTCCTCTTTTAACCAAATCCGGAGGGATAAACATTTACCTCCTGTCTTCATACAACATGAGTATTAATAACATAAGGCTACTTACTATAACAATGTATCCAAAGACGATGTTACCCGCCCTGAGGGGGAAACAGAAGAAAAATTTCCTAGTCATCTTTTCCAGGAGGATGTCATGCCAGCTTCTGAAACAGATATTGTAATAATTAGCCTGCGTTAACATAGCGACCTTTATCAGACGTAATATGTTATTTATTTATTTATTAGTTTAGGTACACCAACCACAGACACAACGATACATTATCATTATTACACGACACGGATAATCATAAGCTTATTGCACTATCATTTACATGTATACACTGCTTGCATAAAGTAATGGTAGTTGCTTATTCTTGCATATATACTTGTCATCAAGATATAAGAGATATATTAAAAAAGGTTATTTTAACTAGGATCTAAAATAACTAGATCTACAGAAGATATATATGTTATATAGTTATAAATGTTATATAGGTATACACCCAATATATAATATAATACTTGAGGTTTTTTACACAGGTATAAAACTATATAACCTGTCTATTTATTGCAAAATAGATAGTAGATATAACATATCTACTTACTACAAACTTTATTAACTTAACTGATATTGTTTTTGCAAATATGTAGGTTACCAGTTTATATTTGTTATTTCCTAGTCAATTATATCTTAACTTACTTAGGTATTTAAGCATTTTGGAATACTCTTTAACTTTAAAAATATTTAAAATTCTAAAGCTCTCGGCAAGAAATCGAAACATTTAAATTTTAATCTAATCTAAAATTCAATATTCAATTTAGATTTTTCGTTTTCAGATTTTGTACATTTTAAAAGTACCTATTTATTTTTAAATTAACATTTAGTCGTAGTATAAGTAAGTTTATAGTCACAAAACTTTCAAGAAAAATACAATTCTATTCGTTCGACTCAGGAATATAACAAACTAGCCACCCGCCCGGCTTCGCAAGGTGAGCACAAAAAAATGTTTAGTTTTTGAACATTATTTAAAAACCATCCTTGAGTCACTATTGGTGAAAACTGCATTAACATCCCTTGCGTAGTTTAAAAGATCTAAGCGAACAGACAGCGGCGAATTTGTATTATACTATGTAAAGATGGCGGGATATGATTCTCTACCCCTATAGTAAAAAAGGCGAGATAATGTATGTATGAACATACATACATACATAACGTCACGCCCATAAACCACGAAGGGGTAGGCAGAGTCGAAGGGGCAGCGACCCCGTTAACCACATTTAGCCAAAAACCGGGCTGCGTCAGATGTAAAATTGTGAAAAAGTAGTGACAAGTGGCTAGCTCGTCGCCCACACAATCACATACCCAAAACCACATATACCATTAGTCGCCTTTTACGACATGCTAGGCAAAAAACACAGTTAGCACATTATTTTTGAGTCCCAGACCAACATGGGACATGTATGTATGTAAATATACATTTTTTCTTCGCATTAGCCAACCATTCCAATTCACATCACCTTATCACATGAACACACTGCTATTATAAAGATACATATAATTAAGCCATAAAGACATTACATATTCACATCAATGACACGCTTCGCTCTACTTTAATCCCTATTGAAGACGGTAAAAGTTGGTACGGTTGGACCCAATGCTCATATTACAACGAGACGTGAGCAGCATTCATTAACAGAATAATAGTGTTGATTGAATGCTCGCAGTTATGCCAAGATTCACTGACCTCATGGATGCTCCGCTATGGAACAAAGAGATATAACGAGTAAAGTCGCGGGTGGAGCGAGACTCGCATACTAAGTTGCGACAGAAGCACGACTGAATTTTCCGAGTGAAATTTTCGAACAAATAATTATTTTCTTTGGAAATTTTCAATGAGAAGGGAGGAGTTAGCGGCGTGATTGATTACTTCAGATTATCAAATAATATATAAGTACTGATAGAATAAGAACCTAAGACATAAGAGAACAATGTGGAGTGAAATAAGATGTGATGACTAAGATTGAAAAAGGCATGCTTGGATGGTTTGGGCATGTTGAGAGAATGGATGAAAGAAGATTGACGAAAGATATCTATGGTAAGTGTAAATGGAGCCGTCGGGAGGGAAAGACCTAGACGAACTTTTCATGACCAGATTGGTAATGTTTTAACAAAAGGTCAGGTAAACAGCCCCCTTAACCGACGAGCGTGTACGAAAAGACTTTTGAATGTAGAAGAAGCGAAAGGTGTATATCAGGATCGTAGCAAATGGAAGTACGTAATCTCTGCCTACCCCCATGGGAAAAAGACGTGACATTCTGTATGTCAAATAACATTCGGGTCTTAGTTAGGATTCAGATTAAGTAATACCTTCCTACCTAAATTGAAAAGGTGTGATTTACATGTAAACTATCGAATTCGTGATACATGCATCACGAATTCGTGTTACATGTAATATTTTGTCATAGTTTTACAAATCAGTTAATTCACTCAGAAACACATCAGGCTATACATTTTTGTTGCAAAACGGCCCTTATCACAACGAAATAAGACTTCTGAGTGTTTAACCTGAAGTGCTGTCGTGTGTATATAAAGACAATATAACAATTAGGTAAAATAAAATAAAATTTATTCTCCAGACCGAACACACCAATTCCCTAGTTCCAAACTAAGCTTATGCTTGTCCTATAGATACTAGGTGAACGGATAGACATACGTTTATAAACATCCACGACTTGAGTGCAAAGGTCCATGTTCATCACACGAAACATTTGCCCCTAGTGGGATTCGAACTCGTGACCCTTTGTTTCGTGGCCAGGGTCTCTGATCACTCGACCAAAGGGCCAGTCAGGTATATATAGGAATTCTCATTTTGATCTGGAAGTTATAAATAATGCGATTTAATCACATCCCCGTGTTTTCATAAAATTCCAGTTAACAGGTTGGTTTCGATAGACTTTATTACTGCTCCTTAGACCTGGTCTACCCTTTGGAGTAGGAGGTTGGAATAGTAATAAGACAATAGTTGGATACATACTGATTTATTAGGTATCGAGCAACAGTTTATATGACATACTTTAATATACTTACATCTATAAATATGACAATAATGCACATACAACAGGAGGATCGCGGACGTGACAATGTGTATTTATGTAAGGACACAAATTAGAAAAGAATAAAAAACCCGACAGATAACGGAAAGGTAATGTAATATGTATATGAAGTACCATCTTTTGCACCACTCTAATCATCATGCAAAGAACCAAAGTCACATAATTTTCATTCATTCAATTCCGGAACACCGAGTTCAGTTCGCGAACTGTCTCACGAGTTCAAGTGTTCACCAGCTTCACGCTTCGACGGCTACGAACAATCGGTTACGGACCGCAGCAAGCGCGACACGACCCGGCCCCAAGACGGTGCACCCTTAAGACTTGTTCTTATCTTCGATGTAAGAAGCAACGCTCAGTAATAAATATAAAAACTAACCAACTAAACTTCACGCCACTTCCAGGGGTAGGCAGAGAGAACCGAACGTTATATGGCACGATCCTTACACACCTCACTCGCGTAAATAAATACTGGTGTTTATTAATTGCTTATTTGCTACTGCCACTGTCTGGTATAGTGGTGGTAGCTCAATGGGAAGGCAATCCGAGGTGTGCGGGTCCAAACCCAGGCACGGATCTCTGGTTTCTTTAAATCTATTAACGTATTTATACCACTAGCTCGGCGGTGAGGAAAAACATCGTAATGAAACCTGTATACCCAAATAACTGTGGTGTGTAACCATGATCCTAATAGGGTATTTTACTATAGTTTATACCTGAAGAATTCTGTTAAATAGGTTCAACTTAATATTAAAATACCGAATATCATGTTTCAAAAAAAAAAATTGATTATCTGTAATAAATACATTTTAAAAAGTTACAAACGCCGTTTACGTCACAACGACTCTTAGGCGACAATATTTCCAGCAAGTCTAGCAACAAGTTTATCATTTTATCTCTTGAGTTTGACAGAATGTGAGTTTATTCTACCAAACCAATCCGAATATGACGTCATTAAGGCGCCATAGTAGTCTATGCAAACTGAAACGTCAATTCGTTTATGCGGGTTTTATACGAGTTGTTTTAAAATGTCCTTATATCTTTAAATTAAACTATTTTGCTTACGAAAATACTTTTTTGCGTTAATTTTGTGCCTTCTTATATTGTGGT
The DNA here is from genome assembly GCA_951394215.1 of Glyphodes perspectalis. Lineage (NCBI taxonomy): Eukaryota > Metazoa > Arthropoda > Insecta > Lepidoptera > Crambidae > Glyphodes > Glyphodes perspectalis. Next base: position 13,645,597 of record OX596211.1, on the reverse strand, counting down.
TTTAAAAAATGTAAAATACCCTATTGCATGGTTCTCATATCTAAGGGTTACGAAGGTCAGATCGGCAGTCGCTTAATCCTGGACCATGGTCTAAGCGGACCCCGACTGAGCACGGGAAATAATGGAAGGTGGGTAATCGATCGTAAATGATGTTTAAGCAATGCTTTTTATAATTTACAGTAATTAATAAATAAAACGCCGGAGGAACGTATAAGCAACATAAAGATTCAAAAAATTTTGAAAGTGGCAAAACATGCTATGATAATTCCTATTAGTAGGCTCATTCTGAATATTGTTCAGAGCAATGATTTCCAGGTAATTAATACAGAGTGCCGCATTTTAAGAAATTGTGAACAAATCAAAACAGTTCCTGATGATGTAGAATTATTCTGGGATAAAGTAAGCCTACTAAAGCGTGGTGATGAAACTCAGATGTTTCCTTTGTTGTCTAATTTCGTCTTTAATATAGTATCACTTTCCCATTTATCCGCTAACGTTGAACGCATATTTTCGCATATAAATCTTTTAAAAACAAAACAGCGAAATAGGTTGCCTACTCTATCAATCACTGGCCTATTACAGACTTTTTAATGAAGCTAATTGTTTTGATTGTGAAATTACTTCGAAGATGACTGAGGCTATGGCCAAAGAATCTTGGTATAAAACACAATTATATTTGAATGTGATTGTTATAAATTAGTCGTTAATAAACGAATTTAAATAATGTATTTTTTTGTCAACTACCGATTTTGGGTACAAATATACCGATTTCAGCAGTCAACTCTACCGATCTCGCTCTTTGACGTTCGAGACTAAGGCGGACCGCGGTGAGTGCGAAACGAGACGAACCACCCAAAAACAATATTTACACATACATTTACGTTTTCACGTACATTTTACAGGAAAATGATTGTGATAATGCATCCTCCATATTAAGATAATTATAGATACGTAACTATGACGATATTTGCTGGTTCCTTCCTTTAAAGGTTATCAATGCCAACTGAAATACGTTTCTATAGGTATGTATCTATAATAGTAATTACACTCATGGGATCATGGTAAGAGCGGATTCCGAATGGAAAGGAACAGGATATATCGGTAGGTAGACGAAATTCTGCTATATTTGTAATATGTCGTATGTCAGTATACATTTTATGCAACTATTAGAAAATATGACTTCATATGATGACACAGTCTTACGAAATACATGAGGTAATCCTGTTTAAATAGCTGCTTCATCAACACTATCTCAAATGACTTGCAAGACACCTAAATTTTAAGCTATACTAATATATAAAGATGAAAAGTTTGTTTGTTTGGCTGAGCGCGCAATCAATCTCAGGAACCATTGGTCCAAATAGAAAAAAAAAAAATTGTCTTGTACAGTTCATTTATCAAGGAAGGCTATATAACATTTACCATAAACGCGGATGAAACTGCGGGCACGGCTAGTATGTCATATACAGAATGTCCAAAAAATTAAAAACTAATTTTGGGATGTAACTTGAGGATAACGTGGACCTGAAGTGAATTAAGAAGACTTAAAAAAGTATATGGAAAAGTATCACCACATTCTGGGATATTAGGTCCATAACTTCAAATATTTAATCTAAATAATAGTCTACATTAAGTCATATCAATTCAAATCTAAATATTGCTATTCAACAATTGAATGAGTACATTAGAATAAAGTTTACGTACACTGTTTGGTTTTAAAAGATATATAAAGATCCTGTTTTTGCTACTTAGAACACCAGAACGTCACTTGTTATTTGACAACATTGTTAAAGCTAAACCTATTAAAAAAAAAGAGGAAAAGAAAATATACAGACCTGGGTCGAGTATTTTGAGCCGAGATCACAACATTTAAACATCGTTTATTCCAATCACACGCACTAAGTGAGCCAGTATCGTACTGGCTGGACACGGCCGCAAGGGACGGGGTTGATACGGGGTATGCTATTTTCGGCCAGCTAATTTTATTCCACTAGAGTAATTATTTGGGCATCCCTTAATGAACTCTTCATACGTAAGCACAAGTACGCGTGGTTAAATTTGACCACCCACTTACATATGTAATGAGTTATGTTTTTTTGGTTATCTATTGTTTTAAATTTTATTTTCCGGGTAAAAGTCACCTTTGCAATTCTCTTTTCGCAGAATGTTCCTTCCACAAAATGTATTTTTTTCATCATGTCCAATTTTATATTCAACTTACTTCGTACTATAATATGTTTATTAAGTATATTTTAGCAGGATTTAAAGGCAATCTAAAACAAATGCAATGCTTATGAAAAACAATTTTAAATATCCTACTAATAATTTAAGTGCGAAAGTTTATATATGTATGGATGTTTATTACTCTTTCACAAAAAAACTAGTGAATGGTTTTTAATGAAACTTTAGAATAATATAGTTCATACACCCGAATAACATATAGGCTATGTTTTATTGATGTACCACGCGAACAAAGCTGCGGCAGAAGCTAGTTTAATGATAAGTCAGTTTATTGAACAAAAACATAATATGCCTACCTAAAGCAACCTGTGGAATTATACATAGATGCATTTCCATATTTGTATCATACATTAAGTGAGATTTGCTCATTCAGTATCGGTTTAACTCGAGTAATATGGATAATGGATATGAATATAACTACTACAGACCAATGTACTGGATATATGATAGATCGTTTATTGTTACAACAATAAATAAAGACTGTGGTCTAGTTATATTTAGTTCGTGTTTATCCGCATTTTATCGTTACGCCTCACCGCCCCGTAAAAGACGAAATACGCAAGGTGTTTTCTAAAGGTGAGGGTACAAAGCGTCATAAGCGCGGAGGGAGAGGTTAACGAAGGGGCCAAGGTCGGATGAACAATCCACGTTGCGGTCCCAGAGGGCGCCACATTCGCAGGACAGTTCGTACTCAAAGTAAGTCTTCTTTTTTCTTATTACACGATTGTGCCAGGCGAAGGAATATACTTTTTGAGCGTATATATTTGTGTTATTCTTCTGGGACACTACAGCTCAGCTCGAATATAAGGCTTGCCGGAAAATAAGGTTACGTTTCTTCGAGAATTAGGTAGGTATACAAATTTTCAGGACTTGATTCGTCTGTGTATGCATGCAATAAATATAATTATGTTTATGTGATTGAATTGAAACTAAATGAAATGAAATGATTAATTGATGCAATTAAATGATTTATCATGCGTGTATCGGATCATTTATTTTTATTATAACATTGATAATCTAAATATCTAATTTTACTAATATGTAACATTGTAAACCTTTGTAATAGATGTAAAAACTGAAAAGAAGACATAAATATCCATCATTGAGATTTCATCACTAACAGAAAATATTATGTGTTGTTGCTATAACTGTAGTTAAGCTATAATGATCCATTTGTAATACAAACTATGCTATTTGTGTTCTCTTGTTCTCAATTTCAAACATGTTATCAAAAAAACATTACCCTACTTTTGGCAATTGGGTAATTAAAAAGCCATCATCTAATGCTTTAAATGCTATGACTATAGGCGAAAATCCCACACTAGGTTGTTTCAATGTATGTATGTATTTGTTTGTACCATAGGCTCAGCAGTGAGCGAAAAAATGGCGAGGAAACCTGCACACACAAATAACTATGGATGGCTAATCGTAATCCAGTCTCTAAGGTTTACAAAGGTCAGATAACACTTAATCTAATAACCAGTCTTGTTAAATCCAAGACCATGTACAAGCGGACCCCACTCAAGAATATAAACAACATAACATACATAACATCACGCCCATAATCACCGAAGGGGTAGGAAGAGTCAAAGGGACAGCAGGCCCTTTTAACCACATTCAGCCAAAAATAAAACTGGGTTAGGTGGAAAATTTTCAAAAAGTAGTGACAAGTGGCGAGCTCGTCGCCTACACAATCACATACCCAAAACCTCATATAGCATTAGTCGCCTTTTACGACATGCTAGGCAAGAAACACAGTTGGCAAATTCTTTTTAGGTCCCAGACCAATACGCGACAAAAACACGGACAAACTCAGGAATATAATGCTAGAAAGAAGATTGAAGAAAATACGTAAAAATACCTATCACTTCTTTTTCACATAAAATTCTACTGTATCAGTAAACTCATGCAATGCAGATCTAATGCAAGTCTATTTCAATCTTCTAATTTGTACGCTGCGTATTCTCCAAGTTCAATAGTGGCTGCACAAATTAAGGCTACATTAATTATGCAAATGCAACATCTGTTACGCCTTCTTCGCGACTAAACTACTCGACCGACATTAATAAAAATTTCATATGCCAAAAGTTTGAACCGTAAGAAAGGATACTTTCATCCCGTGAGAATTATTTTCGCAGGTTGTATCATAACGTTCCTGTAAGATCGAACTGCTGGAGCCGAGGGTAAAGACTATTTTAAAATTATACCTACTAGCTGGTTAAAAATAGATCGAATGGAAAGCCATTTGAGACTGATAGGTGTTTCTTATAAGGGGATACGACATTTTTAATGCCGACCATACTAGCGCAGAGAGATATTCTCGATCTCTCTTATGTTTTATTTAAAACTTATTACAAGCATTTGTACTATTGGAGTGGCAGTTAATAAGTATTTTAGATTTTCTTTTTGTATTCAGTCTTTTTAGTTTAAGTAGTTTCTGAGAATATTTTTGATTGTAATATGTTTCTGAACGTATCGGGTACTTGGGACATGGAGTTACATGGTAAATAAGCATACGGTCTGTCTTATGGTAAGAAGTCATCATAGTAGTAGCGTATTGATACTAACTACTAACACTACGCCCCCAATTCATGAAGGGGTAGATAGAGTCGAAGGAGGAACCAAGAATTTTCATAGCGCTTCAATAGCCAAAATTACAGAAATAGGTAGGTAAACACTCTTCCTTGTAAGTAGCCCAATATCACCTAAAAACGTGAACAATTTGTCCTCAAACTAATCCTGTAGATAAGATAAAGTCCTGGCTAGTTCCAAATGCCATAAAAAATGTTTGAAGAAACTTGGAAATTTCGTAATTATTTAAGCTACAATTAAAGTGCCATCTAACACTAATCTCATTTAGCGAGATAATGCAAGATAACATTCCTAAGTGCCTTAAGTATTATACATAAGGTTTATAATCCCACGGCTAACAGTTTAATGGCCTTTTTAAATAAGATTAATAATGTCACAGACAGTTGAAAGAGCGAATTTGCATTGTTTGATTAAACATTGTTTTTTTTAAGTTGTCTGCTTTCACGACTTTCTATTAGCAGTAACATTTGAATAGGAGAGATAAACATAAAATGATTGATTAAATATTTAATTCTACGTAATAAAATGAGTGAGGCAATTTTCAATTTAATATGGAAAAAGATTTTCATGCGTATTTTTTTTAAAAGATCAGTGTAAAATCCAGTAGTGCACTAACCGGAGGACGGACGGAGTGTTTCGCCCCGGTCGCCCCCCCCTATTTCACTAGGGGCCTCGTACAGTTCTTTACCACCCCAGGCCTAAAACAGGCTTAGTCCGCCATTGGTAAAATCATTTACTTACGATGTATTTACTTATATAAATGACTTTGAAAAAAAAATATAAACACTTATAAAGAGTCAAGAGAGAAAGCTACTCACATTCACATATCATATTTAAACGTACTTACTTATGTCACTTACTTCTTGTGAATTTGGCGATGAAAAAAAAATCGTCCCTAATAATGTTAATGATCCAAATTCCTTCATTTGATACGGAGCCCACATAATGCACAGCAATTCTTACTGATAGTACTATCTAGTTGTAGGTACGCTATGCAAATTAAAGTCACTTTTCTAATAGTGTCACTAGTGGGTATCTAGCTGTTTATTTATACTCGTTGTCGTTGATCGACCACATGAAGAATGAACAGGCACAGTAAAATTAATAGCAGTATAGCTATTTAGCTCCTAATCTACATGTAAGTATTCCTGTTTTGTAAGCTTGCTAAAACTTTGGGTGATTTATTTTGTTAATAATTGGGATGTTGACACCATTTATATTTAATTTTGAAATATCAATTCTGAAAAAGAAAGCATTCTAGTATGCTGTTAAGCCTTATTGATTTTGAATTATATTGAGCTTAAGATTTTTAATTTTGCAAAAACTGCTTAATATTAAGTTAATTGAGTATACAAACTAGTGACGTCACACGCTGACAAGCCCATACAAATTAGAAAAAAGATCAGTTCTTTTCACTGCCTCTTGTATCCTTATTATTAAGCTACCAACATTCCATCGAAATGCCTTTAGAAAAAAAGTCAACTTCGTTTCATAAACTCTTTTTATTTGTTTTTTATTGACCCAGTGCGTTGGGCACCATCCCGCTGAAACTGGGAGTCAACATCACACTGAATTTTCACTGACACTTGCCTTACTGTTAATTCTTGCACTATAGCCACTCACCGCACGCGCATCAATGCACGCCAATGCTATTCGTTACACAATATTAACTATGCACATCTGGTTATGCATCGCTCATGCATACGTGCGTTTGTCGCACTCGTTTTAATATACCATACGTGTTTCACAGTTCCTCGGTTGAATGGGTAAATTGAACCACTAGATCTGGTTACCTCGTTATTTACAGCCATTCGGTTCAGAGTATGTCCGAGTACAAAGGTGGAAAGTACGTGCTTTTGTCTGGTATTAAAAAAAATATATATACCAGACAAAAATACTTACCTAAATAGGTACTCATTTATATTAGGTTATGATTGTTTGTTTTCTCGTTGTTACGTCTAAGCGGTTTCTGACTAGTATTTCTAGTCAGGTACTCCTATATGGCACTAGGGAGCTTAATTGCACATATAAAAAGTCGTGTCATTTATTAATTACGTCCCATTTAGCCTTATATAAAGAAGAAGGTGTTATGTTATGTTAATGATAATTATACCATACATATGTTAGACTGGAGTAATTAGTTGGGTATAATTCCAAGACCTAGGTTGGTCTTTATTTATTTAACTGTCCTACATTGGTATGGGACTTAAAAAGAACGTGTTAACTGTATTCTTTGCCTAGCTTGTCGTAAGGGGTGACTGATGGTATACTGAGTATTGGGGTTTTTCTTTGTGCAGGCGACGAGCAAGCCTGTTGTCATTTGTTTCTCACAAATCTCCACTAGACTCCACGGACTAGTAAAAAAAGAAGGACTCTACGCTGTCATACTATAGTGTGAAGCCACGTTTATGCATGTGTAAGTGAGATACTTACGGATACCAGATATTTGTCATTTGGAACACTTATCATGTCAATGTGTGATGTAAGTTGCGTGTCAAGAGCACCTGAGGAGCTTCAACGTCTAGTTAGTGGCGCGGAGTCCTTCCTTTTTTACTAGTCCGTGCCTAACTTTTGCCGATCCTTGAATTCTATCTACCCTTTTGAAGGATAGTGAGCGTTATAGTAGGTATGTATGTAGATCCATCAGAGAGAAAAGATTTTTCTCAAGTGACACACGCTCTGAGATCGACATTCGTCCCCGTATATTAATTGTGTCTAATTTAATCTGTCTGCCATTTTATCGCATTATTATACAGCCACAGGACCGTCTGAGGTCAGCGAACTATTTCTACGTCAATTGGCTAGCTATAAACTAAATAAATTATTTATAATGTCTCGTTCACAAAACATGATTAAATTATGAGCTGGTTTGGTTGTTATGTTTATCGAGTTATTTAAAAATGGCGGATAAACGGTTTTTACTTAAGATTTATAATTCATTAAATATGATTCTTAGATATCTAAATGCCAAGATCAAGATTCTAAAAACAACGGAATTTTACTAGTTGAAAATAGATATATGGCCACATAAAATAAAATATTTCCATTCCAATAAGTAAACCTACCTATTCCATTCCAAATAAGTATACCAATAAACTACCTAACATTAATCTGGAAAATCTTAATATGGAGATTTTTTTCAATAGTTTTCAGGAAATCATTTCATTTGTGCATATAGGTATTGTATTTTAGTGCAATGAGTACCTATACTTACACAGTCTAGCTTATTACCTAAACGGAACCTATACTGAGTTATCCTGTTGGGTACCTCATTTACGCAATTTAATAAGCAGGTGACATACTCAATTGCTTCTTTTGTAAACTTGTTTTTTAGACTTATGATAAGCTTAACGACTTCAAGGCTGGCGGTACGTAATCTAAAAACTATTTGAAACATGAATATTTAAAAACCAACAAAATACTTCTGTAGCTAGGTAACAATATACAAATTACTCAGACTAGTACACACGTATTTACAAATACACTTGTAATTACAATAAATAATAACATTTATCTCACTACAAACAAGCCAAAGTTGACGCGAAGTTTGTATCCAAGGCGATCTATTTCAATAAAAAAACACTTATACACCTCAGTATCACATGACAATTATCACTTAAACTCACTGGCACAAAAGAGTATTCAGTAAAAGAATAAAATAAAAACGGTTCGAATTTCGAATAGTTAGTTGCGCGGCCGGTGCGCGCGAGTCGCCCGCGCACTGTGAAGATCGAGGCATCGCGGCATTACGTCACCATAGCAAGGCCGCCGCAACCTATTGACTTCGACTTGGATTGGGGAATTAATCCACTGAGCAAGGTCACTCGTGATGTCCGATGACATTTTTAGGGCCAGTACGATTGACCTTTGAGTCAATTTAATTATGAATCGGAAATCGATTGACGATTCGATGTGTTGACGGATAAGAAAGTATCCTTCATTTTAATTTGATTTCTGATAAGTTTCCAGTTGATTGAACTAATCCTCCGTTGGCTGGGACTGTTGAATTCTTAATTCTCGGCTTTTTGGAGACACTAGGAACAAAATAAACCTTATTGGTCATTAACCTGCCATGACATTTATAAACAAATAATAATAGCATCAGACAATGCACTCAACCATCTGGTTTTAAACGGTCTTTGTCTTTAAGGTAAAAGGCCAACGAAATGGAACAGGTTCCGTTGGTTTGAAGTTATCAAAAGGTAAGTAGATGAGCAAGAACCTTCGATGGAGAACACTTTTGGAATTGGTGATAGGAAACTTGGTGAAAGTAGCAAACATTCAATGGGATATTACCTACAGGGTGGTATCAGCTGGTAGCTGTTTAAGTATACAGAAATACAATATAATTAATGTGGGGATAACGACATCATTTGTTATGAATGTGTATTTCGCATGTGTCACTCAAATTTGAACAATAGATGTCGTTGGTTGTCTAGGTATTCCTGAAATGTTGGTATTTCGTTAACTGAGAGTGATACAATAAATAATGATAATTCGTTTGCCATTACATTGGTTGCACAATACATTTTCTGTCTTCATGCATAATTTTTCAACACTGAATACATTTTATTATTTTAATTTTAAATTCATTAACATAGTTTCCCCTTTCAATACATATATATCATTATTATACGTATTTTTTTTTTAATTTTTTATTTAGCCTGTTTTGTCCCACTGTTTGGCAAAGGCCTCCCCTAATTTTTTCCACAGCACTCGATTGGTTGCCAGAATATACGTATAATAATGATATAACATTTTTTTTATTTCAGATAGGTGCTTATATTAGTTCATACATTAGCCATATATTATACTATACTATACAGGCTATACAGGCATAAATTAGTAAAGAGCTTTCTGTCTGTTATCTCGAAATCAGGAAGAATTATATGAGTTTGTATATTTGTTACATATCAAATTCAAAATGGGACAACAACGACTTAGACTTCGGTAACAACTAAAGTAATAACGTATTTCACACCACAAATTAAAAGGTTATTTTTCTCTACAACTTGTATATCGGCATCACCCTGTACGCGTGGAGGGGTGCTCGCTCGAGCTGGCACGCTTGAACCGGAACGCACCAGTTCCGTCCGACGCGATTGGCTACTTTGCCTACCGCCACACTCCATTCCTTTGTGCGGACGAGATGGCTCTTCCTCTGCTTAGTTCTTTGTTAGCATTTAATCAAGAAACTGTGCTTTAAAAATATGAGGGGTGTGTGCGAAACAGCCTAGTGGGACGAACGGGAATAAACCGTATGTCTATACTAATATTATAAAGAGGAAAGATTTCTATTTTTGTGTGTGTGTATGTTTGTAATGAATAAACTTAAAAACTACTGTGCCGATTTAAAAAAATCTTTCACCACTAGAAAGCTTTATTATCCGGAAGTAACATAGGCTATGTTTTATGCCCATATTCCACAGGAACGGGAACTATGCGGGTGAAACCGCGGGGCGCTGTTAGTAGGATATAATTAAGCTCTGCTCCTACTGAAAACGCCTAGCTATATTTGAATTTAAACAAAAAATATCGAATGCGAATATAGCAAATAGGTTTGTTTTATTCACTTTGTATTACTATGAATTATCATTAAAAATAGCACTTGAGACAGATATAAAAAAGAAATTAAAGAAACAAAAGTCAAATTGATGATATTCCATCACTTTATATAGTCTATTGTTAGTTTACATGGTTATATGGGCATACGCAAAAGCTGCGTACGCCCATGGTTGGCTTAGTATATTTTCTTGTCATTATATAATTTACTAGCAGCGCCCCGCGGTTCCACCCGCGTAGTTCCCGTTCCCGTGGGAATATTGGGATAAAATATTGCCTATGTTACTTCCAGATAACGTAACTTTCCAATGGTGAAAGATTTTTTGAAATCGGCACAGTAGGTTTTGAGTTTATTCATTACAAAAATACAAATTTTTCCTCTTTATAATATTAATATAGATTTACACCACTAGCTCGACGGTGAAGGAAAACATCGTGATGAAACCTGCAAATTCAAACAACTTTGGATTTGTAACCATGATCCAAAAATTGTCTGGTTCCCCTATCTTAGGGTTACGAAGGTCAGATCGGCAGTCGCTTCAATGTAATTACCAGAATCGCTAAATCCTGGATCTGGGTCTAAGCGGACCCCATCTAAGCACGGGACATAACGCTAGGAAGATGAAGATGATGATGATAATATTAGTATAGATTGATTTTTTTTCTCTCTTACTATACCTAAACAAGGAAATGGAAACAGCCAGTGCTTGCTACTGAGGCATAAATTTTGTCATAGCCATTATAATAGTATCAAAACTTTCAGTATCTTTACGACACATATTACGAGTAGGTACCTACGTGCGACAGTATCATGTACTCGTAATAGTCTGCAGTTTCATAAACCGAAGGAGAGGTCGTTAATGACGTCATAAACTGTCATATTGCCGCAATGAAACACCATAACGTAAATTATTGTCACCGTTAGGGATAGGTTCACTCCCTATTGGAACATGTTCCATGTTTTCACTTTTTTTTTTTACATGAAATCTATACTAATATTATAAAGAGGAAACATTTGATTGTTTGTTTAAATTGATAGGCTCCGGCTACTAAAGCGATTTTAAAAAATCTTTAACTAAACTACTTTATCAGCAAGTAACATAGGTTTTTATTTATTCCCATATTCCCGCGGGAACTGGAACTAAGCTGATGAAACCGCAAGGCGCTGCTAGTATTTTATAAGGTTTTGTGAAAGTGTAAGTAATAAACATCTATATATCTATCGATTTATATATTAATACGTGAAACAAACATTTTGTACCCCTTTTTATGGAAATTGCGCGGACGGAGGAGTATGAGATTTCGCACACTTTTAGTTTATATAGAGAAGGAATGCAGAATGCTAATATTTTTTAAATTATGCATAGGAAATTAAAAAAAAAATCAATAAACGAATTATGGTCAAATTTCGACTGGGCAACCCCTGTATTATTAGAAGGTTGAAACGCTACACTATTTCACAAATTTCCATTTAATCAAACTTAAAGTAAGTTATGGCTGGATGTAAAAAAAGCTTGCTGCTCGATTTTGCCTACAATAAATATTAGAATTCATTACATACATTGATCCGACTCCGAGGTAAGTAATTAAGCAATTGTGTTACGGATATCAGAATCAACAGTGGTATCACAAATATATACTTAAATATTCAATATTAACACCCAGACACAGAACAAACACAATCATCACACGAATGTTTGTCCTGGGTGGGGATCTAACCCACAACTCTTGGCGCATGGGGCAGGGTCACTACCGAATGAACCATCGAGCCAACCAGGAGTAGTATAGATACTTTTATTTCAATGTTATAGACAATATTTGTACTATTGCTCCCTTTTATTTTTAAATGGCCCTCCAAAAAAGCTTAGCTAGGCAAATCAATGTTAAGGCACTCACAGTTTAATATACCAGCACGTTTATGCTACAAATTTGCTTTAATCAGAGCCTAATAAATTATCCTAAGTTTGAGATTACGTCTAAAGTTAATATGAATAATAGAAGTAACAAGAAACCATTGAGACGAAGTTGGAGTCGCGTCTCACACTTGACAACAAAACGTGGCGGAAGTCCGCCTCGGCTAGGGTTACCACAGTTAGGTGGAACATTTTAAGGTCCGGAGAAAATCGTGACGTTTTATGTATAGGCACTTTCTCGCATTCATATTAAAATTATTTTGATCCGGACAAATCCGACCAGGAAGAGTTGGTTAAAGGAATGTTACGTCGACTTTTAAGATTTACAACATCCGGCCGCAATGAGGGTTTTTTGAATTAAAACATCCGAAAGATGGCGTAACTGTGACGTGCGGTCTTCTCACCCTCCTCATTGGTTAGTTGTCAGAACAAACTGACATTCTGTTAACAATGACCCAATAGTGGCAGTGATGAAACCAGGAGAGACTCCCTCGTGACACCTAGCAGATTTTGTATTATTAAAAACCCTCATTCAGAGAATAGTTTAAAAATCTTGAATTCTCGGGACAATATATGGTATTTACATATGGACTTTATATATGGCAACCCTAGCCTCGAGTGTCAGTCGAGATAATGCTCAGAGGAGTTTATTTCAGTCCACACTTTTGCAGTCTCCAACAATGATGCTCATTTTTACTACGGCTGCCGAAAGACTTACCGTAAAACTGTACATAAATATTATTTATCAGTATCTGCGGCTCATCTACATTAAAGATTAATATCGGTGTTAGTGATAGCAATCCCGCGGATTTTTTTGCTGAATCCAGCAGAGCTAAAACTGTTCTGGGCCCAGTTGGATTGCTTGATTCATCATTCCAATCCCTATTGAAATTGGGAAAAGCCAGCGGTATTGCACCAGCACTTGTCGCTGGATCTAGCCCAACTGGACTGCTGGATTTTGCTGGCGGCTGGATTTTGATATATATTAAAATAATGACTTATCTTTACTTACTTACTATCTTTACTTACTTACTATCTTTACTTACTTACTTACTAATATTATAAAGCTGAAGAGTTTATTTGTTTGTTTGCTTGATTGCTTGTTTGCTTGAACGCACTAATCTCAAGAACTACTGACCCGATTTGAAAAATTCTTTCAGTGTTAGATAGCCCATTTATCGAGGGAGGCTATAGGCTAAATGTGTAACATTAACCTTATCATAAACGCGGGACAAACCGCGGGCACAGCTAGTAATAAAATATGCTTACTACATCAATTTACTTACCCGTACTAAATGTATATGAAAGTATACCTATTAAAAATAGTTTTTATTTTGGTCTGTTTGTTAAACTGAAAACTAAGGGTTTAACTGATTGGAGGATTTTTAAAGGCAACAGTCCAAAACAAACATATAAGTACTTACTTATGTGTTTGTTTGAGTACTTACTCAAATCAATATATTGTTGCAGGAACTGGCACCCAATGCAAATGCAATCTTCCATTGATTTCCTGATGGGAAATGTGTTTTTTCAAAATAGACATTCGTTTGAGATGAGGAAATTGGTAGAAGACTTCGTTCGATTTGTCTGTGGGACGAGTGATAAGAGTTGTTAAAATGAATAATTTATAATGGCTTTATTTTTACATACATAAATATCACGTCTATAATCCCCAAAGGGATAGGCAGAGTCCTAAAATCAGGAAGGTCCATGAACCACATTTAACTAAAAATGAAATTAAATGTAATATCACTTGCTATTTCAACGTAAACTTATTCAAAATTTCAAGAATATGTACTAGTATATATCTCGAACATTAGATTTATATAACTTTAGATTTAGATTTATTAACCAATTTTCTGTCTTCTGTCTTAATAATTAATTCTTGGGCACTCATTGTCTTGCTGCATAAAACTAGTTTTAAGTACTTTCATGTAATGTCTGTTTCGTGCCAAAATAAAGTAAAAAAAAAATAATAATAAATGGATCAGATAGTAACCGATATGCTTTATGCCTTTTCCGATATGCTGGACTAGGAAAACAGGCATTATTTTGAAGTCCCAAACCAACATTGGCCAAAATATACTTAAACACGGATCCAAAAATGTATGTCATACTTTAAATTAGCACACTAATGAGGGTTTTCAAAAATACAAGAACCGTCAGATGGCACGGGGGAGTCTCGTGGTCTTATCACTGTCACTATTGGCTCCTTGATGACAGCATGTCTGTTTAGTCTGACAACTAACCGAAAAGGAGGGTGACAAGACCGCAAGTTACAGTTACGCCATCTTTTGGATGTTTTAATTCAAAAAACCCTAATTCTTTTCAATTGCGCTAATGTCTCACAGAATGCTATGTTTATTTTGTGAGGAAGATTCGCCATGGTTGGACATTTCTGCGTGGCTGGGTACTTTAAACACATTATTTCATACTCAGTACACTTGAGCAAGTCACTTTTAATACCTTTGATTAGCCCATTGCACCTCAATGGTTAAGAATTCGCGTCAAAACAGGGTGCGCGGCGCGATCCCCGCACTGGGAAAAAACTATAAAGGAAACAGGCTTCTTTAACGTTTGGGTGTATCTGTTTTTTTTTTGTTCCAGTTGCCATAATACAACAAGTGCTTATGTTACTTACTTTGGAATAAAACCAACGTCATATTATTAATTAAGTATTATTATATTCCACATCAGCCCCGATGCGCACAAAACGTATTTGCCTCGCTTTGAATAACTATATCATCTTAACTTTGTCATTTTTGTGAACTTAAAAAAAACTATTAAAACTACCTATCCCATTGTAAGAAAAAATAAAAAATATTCGATCCCCCTCCCCCTCCCCCCTGATTCGTCTTACGTAATAAATGAATAGACCCTTGACAAAGAGTCAGGAAGATGTCTGTCGTAAGTCCTAATCTGGCGCTTCATTATGATTATAATTTGTTAGTCTAAATCGAAGATCACGGTACGTACGAACGGACCCTGACTAGGAATAGGGTTGCCAGATAGAACCTTATCAAATCCTGGACAATTCTGGGAGTCTCACACACCACGCCGCTTCGCTTCGGTGTGCCGATGCATATAGCATTCCCTACGTGAAGACGAAAAAAAAAGGAAAAAACGTCATGGCTAAACCATCCGAAAACCTACTAGTTTTGTATTTGTATGTAGAAAATACAAATATTAAACTAGTAGGTTTTCGGAATCCGGGACAATCAATAATAATAATAATAATAAATATTCAACGACATCACATACATTGATCTGACACCGAAGTAAGTAGCTTAAGCACTTGTGTTACGGATATCAGAAACAACAGTGGTATTTTACAAATATATAGGTATTTAAATATTGGATATTAACACCCAGACACAGAACAAACACAAGTATTCATCACACGAATGTTTGTCCTGGGAGGGGATCGAACCCACAACTCTTGGCGCATGGGGCAGGGTCACTACCGAACGTGCCATTGAGCTATACACGACAATAAGGTCTTATTACTGGACACGGGACAAGCAAAATTCCGGAACAATCCCGGGTTTCCCGGCCACCTGGCAAGCTTTATGTCCCGTTCCTAGTGTAGGAACGGGACATAAGCTAAGAAGACATAACTGATAGCGAAAAGGCACGTGAAAACTTACACGCCAAGTTTTGGACGCAGCCATAAACAATGTGGGTGACCTTGCCCGGTTTTGGCGCATCGCGCAGCGTTGACTCACGGTCGTTCGGATACGCATCGTGAAACCTTAGCTTTCATAAGGAAATTTTGCAGTTTTATTGTGTATACCTATTTTTCATATGAGTGAGGGAAATACAATAAATAAAAAAAATAAAATAAAAAATTAAAAATAATTTATTTCAGGCCAAATAACCCACAAAATTAAATTAAATTTAAATTAAGTTACTTAAATTAGATTAAGTTTAGTTAAATTAAATTTCTTAAGTTGCATTATTAAATAAAAATAAAAATTTGTTGTGCATCGACTCCCTTCCACCCAACCGGTTCACCGGATATGTAGTCTGAGAAACCGGCCGAGTATATTTGAGTCTATTCTGTCTCCTATTACATTCAGGATTCTGTTC
Source organism: Glyphodes perspectalis (assembly GCA_951394215.1). Taxonomy (NCBI): domain Eukaryota; kingdom Metazoa; phylum Arthropoda; class Insecta; order Lepidoptera; family Crambidae; genus Glyphodes; species Glyphodes perspectalis. The sequence goes on along the minus strand of OX596211.1, from coordinate 13,629,200 downwards.
GAGCTTCAATAACGTGGTGGCTATTTTATGAAAATGGGAAGTTCATGTGGAGTTTTCATCATTATGCAGTATAGAAGATTGTCAAAACATATTAAGCCTCATAAATATATACGATTGTGTGTTGTGTAGAATTATACATTTGTAGATAATTAATCTAATTGATATTTTGAATTGCCATACAAATAATTGATATAGTCTTATTTGTATGTAGAGCGATTAGCAATTGCTCCAATGCAATGCGATATTCAGATTCGCTCTAATAACTACTTTATCTTCTCTTAACATGAACGGTTAAACGAACTGTCTTACTCAGCAAATGCACATTAGATTGCATAGTAAAAAAAAATTTTTGTCAAGCGCTGTCAAAAAATACATAAATACCATTACAACTGCAATTCCTGAAAGTCAGCAGAGACCAAGGAGAGATGAGGTCTGGTCGAGTTAGATGCAAAAGTAGATAATTAGCTTATTTCTTAATAATTAGCTTATTGCTTATTATTAATATTATTATTTATACCATCATGAGTATCCGAACGCTCGGCATTAGTGTTCCCGGAGGAAAGCTCCGGCTCCCACAGGTCGGCGCCGGGACGTCGCGCCGCGCCGCCGCCCTGGCGCCCCGGCGCCCTGCGGCGCCCACACTTCTGCGCAACATTCGCCTTTGTTGGATAACCAAGGAGCCTGAGAAAATACCGTGGAAAATTATACGTATTTTCATATTCCTGTCGTTGAAAAAATTTTTTCGATTCTGAAAAAAAACGGATGTCACAATTTTGACCTGCGAATGAGAACAGCTGAAATAAAATATGAATTAAAAAAGACAGAATGATCATTAAAAATAAAATATAAAAAAACCCTATTTAAGTGTTCTTATTATTATCAAAATCGGACTACTCTGTAAAAATTCATACGTAGTCATACATAAAAAAAAGACCCGTCGACTTGAGAACCTCCTTCGTTTTTTTCGTCGGTTTAATAATCAAATTATAAAGTATATTGACTAGAGTGGAATTGGAATCACTGTGGTAACTCCCAGATAAGCTGAATTGATAGTTTACTCTATTAATAGGCAATAATCGTGGGAGTTTCTCATGTGATAATAATAAGCTTTCGGATTCAATTAAGATTAATATTTGAACATAATTTTTACTATTGATCACATTAGAAGGATGGTCAATGTAATCCTCCCACTTGCATATACATATAAAATGCAAAAAAACATGTTACCTACTTTTTTAAACAACAATAGAACTCTCGAACTAAACGAAAAAATCGGGGCACCAGCATATAAAAACAAAGTACTATTGGTTTCCTTTGTCAAAATGTTCATAAACAAAATATTAACCTTTTTTTACCAAAAGCTCACGCTCTGGTTATGGCGACCTACTAAAGAAGTAATGAAAAAAGAAAAGACACAAAGTTTTATTATATACTTACAATATAGCTACATAGCTTTCGGAATGGATATTTGAGACAGTACAATTTTATGTTTTGGCTGTATTCTTGGTAAATAAAGACATTTTTATTTTTAAATTTTTCTTTAGGTATCAGATCACCTGATCAGATGAGATTCAGATGTAAATTCCTAACGAACTAAATACCTATTGAAGACGCTCGTTCATGGATTGTTTAGATAAGATACGACTTTCCATGACCAGATTGGTAATTTATTAACAAAAAGTCAGGTAAACAGCACCCTTAACCGACGAGCGTGTATGAAAAGACTTATGAATGTAGAAGAAGCGAAAGGTGTATGTCAGGATCGTAGCAAATGGAAGTACGTGATCTCTGCCTACCCCCATGGGAAAAAGGCGTGACATTATGTATGTATTTTAAGTAGTTTTCTAACTAAGTAGGTAAGCTTCACGCCACTTCCCTAGCGAGGTAGGGAGATGAGATTCGGATGTGAATTCCTAACGAACTGAATACCTATTGAAGACGCTCGTTCTTAAATTGTCTAGTTGGGATATATATTTTTCAGTAGTTTTCTGGTTACAATAAATTGGTATATATCATTATTGCTATTTATTAAACTTAGATATATAAGATATCAATTGCTTCGTTATTTAACATAATAAAATAAAAGGAGTTATTTTTTTAAGGTGCAATTTATGCGAAGTTAGACTATTTTTTTTAACTCTTAAATAATGGGATGTAAAATGTATATAATGGTGTAATTAGATTAGTAACTACTTATAACTTCGTCCCTGCTAAATTGGTTAGTGATCCCAATATACTTGAATAAGACATTAGCTCATCCGTACTCAGTTTAAATCATCTCTGATTTTATTACATAACAACTTAGAGATGTGACCTACTTAACTTGCCACTATAGGAGTTAGCTTGGCTTAATTAAGTTGAAGATACAGCCTCCAAGTTTGCATAGGCAAAAACAAAACGTAGATCATGAAGATAGATCATAATGCATGGCAGGTAGAGGTTTCTTGTTTAAATAAGAAAAAAACAGATAACTAATATAACAAATGCGAAAGTTTGTATGTATGGATGGATGGATGGATGTTTGTACGTATGGACATCTATTTACATAAATATTCTGAATTAATGTTTTTAGGCATTTTTATTCAATTTTCAATATTTTATTTTTCATTTGTTAAAATATACATTTAATATTCTTTTTTTTCGGTGTTTAGTATGCTAACCACCTAGATATTTCAAAAGGACTTGGGCCAGAGTACATCTGTACGAAAATAAACCATGATACATAAAAGTCATCCATAAATAACGTCCTCAAAATGCAGTGCCTTTAAAGAGTACAAATGTTTTGTATTTTTTTAGATACCGCCTGTACATCCATTATAAAGCAATCAATATTTTTATGACCACTTGATACATCCATTTTAAGCGTACATTATGAGAGTTACCACTCCGTCTCATGACTCTAATTTGTTTATATTATTCTTTTTGAGGTAAGGAGCCTCAAAATGCTATTTACATGTTTATTAGCTACGTGGGCCCGTAGGGAAACCTGTAATTCGCATGGCAGCCCTCCTAATGACACCTTCATTGAATCTGGAAGCGTCCCGGAACGTCCGCAAAGCGCCCCCGTCATAACGGACACATTACCGGGATGATACATGAAATCGCCCCGTTTAATTACCTTGGCTGATAAAGTGCTTGTATAAGCGTGTATGTTTACGTTGCTGGTTTAATTCTGGGATGAAAAGGTTTTCTGGTGCGGCTAAGCTCGTTAGCGATACCTACCTTAATTATAGATAGTTAATATTTAGTCATTTATAAGACTGACTGACGTGTCTATTAAAATTAGGCGCGTCTAAATATATGTGTATTAACATAAACATTGACTAGCCCGTTGGTCGAGTGGTCAAAGACCCTTTCCAGGAAACCAAGGGTCGCGGGTTCGAATCCCGCTAGGGGCAAACGTTTCATGTGATGAATTGGACATTTGTACTCGAGTCATGGTTGTTTATAAACGTATTTAAGTATGTCTATCCGTTCGCCTAGTATCCACAGTACAAGCATAAGCTTAGTTTGGAACTAAGGAATTGGTGTGTCAGTCTGGAGAATTTATTTATTTATATAAGTACTTTCGATTTTTTAATAGAGTAGCTTAGGCAGACTTGTGTTATGACCCTTCCTTCATTGAATCTATAAGCGTCCCAGAACGTCCGCAAAAGGATAACTACCTAAATTGGAGACAGTTAATCTTTAGTAATTTATTAGACTGACTGACGTGTCTATTACAAGTGGACGCATAATAACGGACACATTATAGGATTTGGGCGCGTCACGGACGGACGGAAACTCATGAAATCGCCCCATTTAATTACCTTGGTTGACGAAATGCTTTTATACCTGCGCATGTCTGTTGCTGCTAGGGTAATTAGTCGTGTCAGAGTAAAATTAGCTCAGTCTGCGTTCGTTTAATATATTGATGTGACTATCTTATCAGCAAATTCATCGATAATATAACCAACAATTTTTTTTATATTTAATTTATAATAGGAGCCGTTTAGGTTATCATAAAATCTAATTTGGTTATTGTTGAACTTATTTGACTGTATAGGCCTTGAGAATAACTAGAACATTTTTATTATAACATAAGTAATAAATATAATTCTCTAGTTTAAGCAGGTTTCTATATTTAGAAATCAGCATCAATTAAGTTTCCATAATACCCCCAGAGCCATGTGGAATCTAGTTTCTAACATAAAACGGGCAACTTATATTAAACTCATAATGAGAAAGGTTGACGTTGATGAAGTGAATCTGGTCTTTAAATTAAATATTTTTAAAATAAAATGAGCCCAAAATAAATAAATAAAGTATCTTTGTTACATATCTATGACTGGTTCGATGGCGCATTTGGTAATGACACTGCCCCATGCGCCAAGAGTTGTGGGTTCGATTCCCACCCAGGACAAACATTCATGTTATGAATACTTGTGTTTCTTCTGTGTCTGGGTATTAATATCCAATATTTAAGTATATATTTGTAACACCACTGTGATTCTGATATCCGTAACACAAGTGCTTAAGCTACTTACCTCGGAGTCAGATCAATGTATGTGATGTCGTCAGATATTTATTTATTTATTTTATCTATATAACTTTAAAACCTGATTATTGAGATAGACCTTCGTATCCACAGACAGAGCAGCAAGACAAATTGGATCACTGAACAAACATAATGTAACCTATGTTTCATAAAAACATAATTACTCACTCACATTCCCCAAGTAGTTAAAATATATATCAGTATTTTCCTAAGAGTTCGTTTCCTTACATAGAAAAACAAATATTTATATAATGTTATCCAAAGTTGCTCCTTTACGCAACATAATGGGTTTACTCGCGTCAACCCAATTTGGAATCAAAGATAAGTGACGTAAAATCCCTTTTGCCCTGTTCCCGTTTCCTCGTTGTTAGGTAAATAAAACGTGAAATTGATAAATATCTTATCTTTCCTTTAATATTAAAATCGCCCTCCTGGGGAAATATTTTAGGTGAACATCCAATATTATAACGAATTATTACTTGAGGCCAGATATATAATTTTGTAATAAAACTGTGCTAAATAAAGCAATAAATTGATTGGGAATGTGGTCTCCAAAAGTGCAATATTATGCAGTTTACCCAAAATATTGTCGTACTATGACAACAGGGTTCTTTTAGAGCAAAAAATATGTTTTGTACGTTTCACTTAATATACATACTAACTAGGGTAAGCAGAATCAAGGGGACAGCAAACCCTTTAACCACATTCAACCAAAAATAAAAGGCTAGCTTGTCGCCTACATAATCACACACCCAAAACCCGATATACCATTAGTCGCCTCTTACGACATGCTAGGCAAGAAACACTGTTGGCACATTCTTTTTAAGTCCAAGACCAACATGGGATCCTAACTAATAATAAAAATGCGAATGGTTGTTACGCTTTCACGTCCAAACCACTGAAACCGATTCTGATTGTTTTCACCAGTGGAAAGCTACTTTATCAGCTAGTAACATAGGCTATATTTTATCCCCGTATTCCCTCGGGAACGGGAACTACGCTGCTGAAACCGCGGGGCCGTGCTACTGTATGATAACTTTGAAATTAACGAAATGACTAGATCCATACTAATATTTAAGAAGTAAAGACATAACAGATGAACTTTCATAAGTACATAATAAATACATAAGTACATATATGTCAAAATCATAACTCTTTTTGTTTCGCTGAAGTTGGGTAAAAATCCTTAGAGCGAGGTATTTAAATTTTATAAATAATAATAATGAATTCTCCGGAATAGTTCCAAACTAAGCTTGTCCTATGGATACTAGGTGAACGGATAGACATACTTAAATACGTTTATCCATGACTTGAGTACAAATGGCCATGTTCATTACACGAAACATTTGCCCCTAGCGGGATTCGAACCTGCGACTCTCGGTTTCGTGACCTGGGTCTTTGACCACTCGACCAACTAGCCTGTCAATCATGACAAATAACTAGATATACATAAACTAGCCATCACCTACGAAAGAAGACGTCACTTAGTCCTTATAATATTTAAGCTAAGGATTTCCTCTACAGACACGCCATCCGATACAAGTACATTTTCAAATCCCACCCATAGTTTGGACGATAATCCCGTTCAAATAAATAAACAAAATATTCCACTCCACTACATTAGTATGGATAATCCAGATTCCAGTTATTTTCCTCATCACATCATACGAGAAATCCCCAGCCCCCTCAGTGTACCCAGTAAAGTTCCATAGTTTGTTTTGCTTAGAACAATATTTAGTCTCGTAAACTCAGTAGTTATAATTAAACATACGATGTGTGTTTAGGCGTAACTGGCTATTTGAAAAGTCAAATTGTTCGCTATTACGATAGGCTGTGAGAGAAGAGCGTTGGTAGCTCAATGATAAGGATCATATGCAAAGGATGTTGGTTTGGACCCGGATTATTCAAACTTATTTATATTGATAACTCGGGAGTGAGAGTGAATGGATTTTTCAGATCTAAGTACATATTTATAGCACTAACTTGACGGCGAGGGTAAACACTTGCCAACTCAAATAAAAATAATGTCCTCCTAACCGATATCGGTCACGGCGACCAATCTCAACGAGGATTAGCCATCTGCGCAGGAAATATTATAGTGCACAAGTGTGTGCGCAAACACAAGTGCACTCTCTATTCCTTCACTCTCATAGTCCTATGAGACGACCGGGAAGAGGTCAGGTGCAGGACCAACCGCTTAACATGCTTTCCGAGACACGGGGGTGATTATACCGCCAACTTCCTGACTCCGGGCTGTTACTGAGTAATTTCAATATTGAAATAACCAGTCACAAAAAATTTTTGGCCCGATTCGGGAAAAAACTCAAATGACTATGAATGTGTAATCATCGTCTAATTTGTCTGGTTTCCTTATCTAAATCTTACTGTTAACACCGTTGCGTCGTGATGTTAATTAAAACCATATTCAATCTTTCGACTTACCACTATTCAACACAATTGGCGCAATATTTAATATGTAAAAGCGCAACAAACATAGTTACTTTAATAATGAAAAAGTAGACTTTGTGCCAATTGGCTTTTCAACAATTCTCCAAGGTCGTAAGTAGAAGGATGAAGGCTTTCGGCTGAAGTAACCTTCCACTGTAGGCCATTTACATAATAATAGCTTGCCGCAGTAACTGTGTACTTATCAGAAACCAGAACCAACTTTAATTTGTTCTAATAACTGTGCTAAGTTTATTTTAATCCATAATAATACTAAGTATGATTAATATCATGCGGAGGCGAGTTTCTATTCCTTAAGTTGATGTAAATGAATTGAAAAATTATAAAATCTCAGTGAGATTGAGACTTAAGTCATAAGGGTTTAGTGTTAACTTATTTATTATCCATTTATTTATTTATTGATACCTTATCCGGCCAACTTCGTGCCGCCCGGTTCTCAGATTTTCTATTCTTTCAAGAGTTTTCCTTTTAGACTAATCCTGAAGTGAAGCGCGTAAAACAAATAATAGCAACATATTCAAAGTCAAGCCGTTTTGAGTTTTAGTGAGACTAACGAAAATTATTCATTATTATGTAAGAAGAAAATAAACGGAAGTCTAAATATTACAACATTATACGTATTTAAATTTAAATTAATTGTTTATGTTGTCAATATACTAATATTATAAAGAGGAAAGATTTGATTGTTTTTGTTAGAATTGAATAGGCTTCGAAACTACTGGACTTATTTTAATTTTTTTTTCACAAATGGTAAGCTACTTTAACAGGGAGTAACAGGCTATATATACAGTTGTAAATAAGCATTATTTGTAATGTCATACAGACAGGCGCGGTCCGAAGGGTCCCAGGGGATATGACCCCCCTCAAAATCATACATGTCATAAAGACTGATAAAAATTTTGGCAACTCTCCCTATAAGCGGTGCGACATTAGAGAGATCATTTTCTACGATAAGATGTGGAAAAACTTGGTTGAGAGCAAACTTGTTAGAAGATATGCTGACAGGTTTAACTCTTTTAAATATTCATCCAGACATAGACCCCTAAGTCTCAAATATTATTAACCGACTTGCCAATAAAAATTCAATTTCTTGTATAATGTGTGCAATGAAAATGTGTATTGTGCAATAACGTCTACTTTACTCGACATATTATATTATTATGATTACTCTATACCAAGTTACTCTATGGTTGCGAACGCGCCTGCATACAGGCCGCATGCACTACATTCATTGAATGTGGTGTACATTTGAAAACTATTGATTTTAAGTTTACTTAAATACATAACATAACGCTCATAATCCTTGTAGGGAAGAGGTAGGTCGAGTCAAAGTGACGGCAAGCCCCTTTAACCACAGTTACAGTTACATACAGTACATATTAATACATGAAATACAGTTGGCATATTAATATATAGTCCCAGACCAACATGGGACAAGTTGAACTTGATGAAATATTAACTAAAGCAAAATACTTGTAAATTCGACATAATTTTCGCTCTAAAGCTACGTTCCGTTTGTAATTGCTATTACATATATGGAATCCGCATCATTACCACGGGATAAGGATCGTGAATAATTCGTTTAATAGGATGGACCACACGGTAAACGAAGCACGCGGTGTACAAACTAAGTTACATTTATTTATATCATATTCTTTATCAGGGTTATATCTCAATCTGCACCTAGATTGAAAAAAATCTGAGTTACTACACCTATGAATAAATAAATTAATATGCGACGACATACATTGATCTGACTCCGAGATAAGTAGCTTAAGCACTTGTGTTACGGATGTCAGAATCAACAGCGGTATTTTACCAATATATACTTAAATTGGATATTAACACCTAGACACAGAATAAACACGAATGTTTCTCCTGGGTGAGGATCGTACCCACAACTCTTGGCGGCTTGGCGCATGGGGCAGGGTCACTATCGAATGCGCTATCGAGCCAGATAAAACTATATGATTAAATAATGAATAGTAGTAAATTAGTAGTAAATAGTAGTACTAAATTAACCTTGTATACTTGTGCAAAGGATATTATGAAATGGATTGACATACTTTCATAAATATCTATGACTCAAGCTCAAATGTGTGTTCATCATACAAAAAATTGGTACCTAGCGGGATTCAAACTTGCAACCGTTGGTTTCTTGGCTAAGACCTCTAGCCACTCGAATAACACGCCTGTCTACATAATCAACTTGTGTCGTTACCGAGCTTATTAAATAATGACGGAGTACGCCTAAAAGGAGGCATCATAATGTGAGCATCTGGCCTGGATCTGCGAGATTAGTGCAACGGGATCTCATTGAGCCATTAGCGGACTGGCAGGACTACAATATCATTTGTTTCATTTGTTTGTTGCTCAGCGGGTCTGCTCAAAATTCATTGTTCGCACATAATGAGCACGCCCGCTTTGTTCAACTCCTGAAATGTTAATGAACTCCTTCGTTTAAAGGTTTATGTATTTACTTAGTTTTACGGTACGCTGGGTATATGGGAGCGCGTCATTTGTCTTGCAAGAAAGTGGTTTGCATAATCAATTGTCTTGTGCGGTTTATGTAGGTAAGGAGACTGCTTTTAAATAATAATAAATATCCGACTACATCACATACATTGATCTGACTCCGAGGTAAGTAGCTTAAGCACTTGTGTTACGAATATCAGAATCAACAGTGGTATTACAAATATATACTTAAATATTGGATAACACCCAGACACAGAACAAACACAAGTATTCATCATAAGAATGTTTGTCCTGGGTGGGAATCGAACCCACAACTCTTGGCGCATGGGGCAGGGTCACTACCGAATGCGCCATCGAGCTAGTCAAGAGCTTTACATGTTAAACAAGTGAGTTTTATTATTTTGAATGGGTTCCTAGCCTTATTTCACTTGCTAATTCGAGATCCGTTTAGACCATAATTCTGGAATTAGCAAGACTGGTTAATGCAATGGATCAACTGCCATCTGCCCTCGGTAATCATTAGATAATTAAAACAGACAAATTGCTTTATGGTAAGACGTTATTTATATGTGCAGGTTTTCTTACGAAGTTTTCTCTCACTTACAGCTAAGTGATATAAATTAGATTTTAAAAGTTCAGAGGTATACGCCAAGGCTTAAACCTACAACCATTTTTCGTATAGCGCGTATCTTTACTATTGAATTACCATTGCTTTTTGGTTAATTTTCAGAGCTATCTTACAAGATTACACGATATACGTGTATTATACGATTTTCAAAGCCTACTCAGGCTAATCCAAGAACCGTCAGTCGGCCACGAAAATGGCTACTTGGTATAGACACTAGACAGACAGTTAGCACAATAGTCTTTCTAAATAGGTACATAGCCGGTTCTAGTGTTGCCGAGTTATCGATATTAAAACTATCGATAGTTTACATCGAAAATAATGTACCCAATCGATAGGCCTATCGATAGTATTGACACAAACGATAGTATCGATACTATCAATAGTATTGTAGTTCGTTAATAACAAAACTATCGATAGTTCGATAGTATCGATACTTTCGATTTTATTTGCAACGATACTATCGATAGTATACATACTATCGATACAATCGATTGTTTTGTATTATCGATAGTTCACAAATTTGCAATAGTATTGTTTTTGTTGACTATCGATCGGCAACACTAGCCGGTTCTGGTTACTCGTTAGCGAACATCGAACAGGGCAGCTACCGGTCGAAATTTAAAGCGCCTACCTAACTGCGAACCGTCCATCCGGGTTGTTCGTGCATTTCAATCATAGCTAGGCTTCGTTTGTAAACTGTAGGGTAGGGTGATTGCGCACAAAGAGCTATGAAAGGGAAACAGTATTGTTGTTAACAGTGTGATTAAACTAACACATATACACGCATTTGCACATATTTACTCACGCTTCCATGCAAGAATACATGCATGCGCTCTCGCACGCCCACACACTAGTATAAGTTAAAAAAGTTTTTTATACGTTATACTTTTTACAGCTTTCCATCCAACCCAGCCCACTGTCCCATGTTGGTCTGGGACTTAAAAAGAATGTGCCAACTGTGGTTCTTGCCTAGCATGTCGTAAAAGGCGACTAATGGTATATCGGGTTTTGGGTGTGTGATTGTGTAGGCGACAGGTTAGCCGCTTGTCACTGCTTTTTCACAATTTTCCATCTAACCCAGCCCGGCTCTATTTTTGGCTGAATGTGGTTGAAGGGGCTTGCTGCCCTTTTGACTCTGCCTACCCCTTCGGGGATTATGGGCGTGATGTTATCTATGTATGTATGTATACTATGTTAGCAAAAGTCATACTCAACTTTTTTTTTGTTTAAGTTCACAATGAGGTAACCAGATATACTTCCTACCAAACAAATTTTGCTTAGTGCTGACTACTGCCGTTAGTCTGTATTAAAGAGCTGTAAACTAAAATGTGTAAGAAATACCAATTATTCGTTATATCTGTACCTTTATACTCCCATGGATCCAATAGGCCGAGATTTAAGCGTAAGTATTAATAGCCTCACAGGCGGTGATATGCGGCTAATGGGCCGCTATATTGATTCCTGTGTGCTATCACAGGGGAATATATCGAGCACGGAGCTTCCATAAGGGTGACATTCCACCAGGGGTATGAGATGCAATTGTGCGTGATAGCATTACGATGAGAGAAGATGTAAGGTCGCAGATACGCCATAAAAATAGTAATATGTTTCAAAGTGTCGATATTTCGATTACATATATATCGTCATGCTCATAATTCCCTAAGGGGCAGGCGTAGTTAAAGGGCAGCCAGCCCTCTCAACCACATTCGGTCAAAAAAATCTGGCCTGGTTAGATGGAAAATCGTGACAAAGTAGTATCACAGAGTAATAATATACTACGTACGTAGTATCAAGGCTAACTCGTCGCCCAGTCTAACATGGGATACTAAATATAATTTCTATAAAAGAGCTCTAATGTTTACGCTTTTATTCGTGCTACAGCTATGGTGGATACGCAGCCTTAAACACGCATTTATGTACAAGCTTGTTCTACGTATCCTTGTGCGTATTTGTTTTATCATCATTTATAGCGCTGAGAAATGTGTTAGTTTAGTTAGTTAGTTAGAAATGTGTCGTTAAGTTCATAGCCCTTATCATAATCACTTTATTTATTGTGTTGCGTAAAAGTCGGTCTATTTCACGGTCTCTATCGAGTGTCTTAGGATCAAAAAAATCTGGAATAAGAAGTAGCTTTAGAAGTTCTTTTTAGGTTTCAAACTGAGACCTACTAGACCTGCTTAATCTATTGCAATCATTATTTTCACATTCGCTGTTAAACTTTTAATTAACAGTTGTAAGGATTCGATTTTATTTATTCTTTATACTCTTTTGTAATCCCATTATAATAAACTTAAAAAAAAATCGGTCGAATTGAGAACCTCCTCTTTTTTTTGTAGAAAACATCTTAGCAAAAGGACAGCTAAAGCAATATGAATCGATTAGTTTTTTCATTCGATGGATGTAAATCACGTCTTATAACAATTTTTTGACCATATTATTAATTGACAGATAAAATCAAAAAATATAAGCACGTGTTAAAACAGGCCTTGAAAGAGCTTTTTTTAGAAAAAGCTTTGTTTATACAAGGTAGGTAGTATAAAACAAAGGCTACTTTTGTTTCAGGGAAATAGACGTATCAGACGAGGCTTAACAAATAAACACGGGCGTAACAAAAAAAAAATGCACGGAAAGTCCCATTGAAATGCAGCTGAAAACTTCAGAACCCACTCAAATTTTTCACTTACCCCGCGAAACGGCTCGAACGGCCTGAGGCAATCAAATTGTAAAGCCACTCTAATTCACTTCGCATGTCAGATATTGTCTAGCAGAATGCATGCAGTTTTCCCGCATCGCGAACCCTGCGTTACCATGGATACCAGACGCTGCAGTGCTCTCTGTCCCTCCGACCGCAGTTAGCGCCGACCCACCGCCGGGGGTGGACGTCTCTTCGGAATTCGAATTTCGGAATTAACGTTCGACGCTTTTCAATTGTTTTTCGATCGAACAGAAGAGTTTCGTGACTGTGTCGAGTCGGTTTGGATGTTTAGTGTCACTTTGGGTGTGTTCGAAAATGGATGTGAAAGCCCGGTTTTGGATGCAGTTCAAGTGATGAGTTTGGGGGTTTAGTGTGAGCCATGAGGGGAGTCTCGTCGAAGTTCTGGATCAGTGCGGCGACATGACGGCGCAGGACAGAGCCAACATTTTCTCTGATGATGACGAGGACTTGGTAAGCACCCGCTCCTAGCTTACGTAACTTATCCTTGAGATTTGGATCTTTTCCAACAAACTCCCTCTGTTACATAAACTTCACCTGCAGTGGGCGGTGGGGGTGTGGAGATTTTTGTTTAATTTTGGACATTATGGGTCGGGATGAACCCTCTAATATGGTTAAGTGAAGCGATGGCTGATGTACGGCATGTTTTGGACAGGTGCCTTTAGAGGTGGTCAACTTTGTTTTATGTTGTACTTGCAACCGCAAATCGCAACAAACATCGATAAAAAAAGCTATTTAGTTAGTTATATTCCGATTTCTTGTCATAAAATAAACATTCTGAATTGTCGGTAAGTTGGTGTCGGTAAGTGTTTTAAATTTTTTCGTAAAAAATAACAACTTATTATTATGTTTATTTTTGTTATTATTACATTTTTATAAACCTATATTTATAGTTTCTGAAGCTTAAATGATTTATAATATATATAATAATGAAGCATTAATAAATATATAATATATTATACAAATACGCTGTATTTTGACGATTTAATTGAATAAATACGTCTACGTACTACGTACGTCTTATTCTCTTGTTATTAGATTGATATACAAATTAAGTATATTAAATAAGTATTCATGCATAATATTAATTTTATAAATTTAAGTATACTAAGCCTTCGATTAAACCTTACGTGGTTTTGGCTCGGACTAAATGGTAGAAGACTTTGACGGGGCGAGGGTTCATATCTCGAGGGGTAAATGGTCAACTGGATTTATGAAATTTATTAGTATTCAAGAGCAAAAGCATAAGTTTTAAGGATAATACTTTAGAAAAAAACGGGCCATGTCAATTTATGGACCGACTAGTCTCCTAATTTCTTATTCCTGACGATACCACATTACTTTGTACAAAAATACGCTAAAAACACATAACACACTCCACTCTACTTTGTTCCGTATTTTATAAATACGTAAAAAGTTAAACAGAATTGTAATATAAACGTTTGTAGTAAAAATACAGATCAGCATTTTCCATACGACAGTCAAATAGATTGCCCAAGTCAGCAACGGAGCGAAGGCGTTTGCGATTTTTCCATTTTCGCTACGAAATCACCAAGAATGGCAAGCACTTCATCCACCATCGTTTACTTTTGCTCCGTGTGCTAATATTATACAAACAGTAATAGCTTTGAAATTATTCAGTTTGAATTCGAATCGTCGTTCAATTTTAATTAACTTAATACGTATTTATATTAAGTGAATACAAAACTGACGGAAATGTCTATCAGATGCCAAAACTACTGTCTATATACAGCCTTAAAAACCATTCATGATAAGCATAGCTTCAGTTGTATGGTACCTATTTGTCAAGAACGCACATATATATATACATATCATCACGCCCGTAATCCCCGAAGGGGTAGACAGAGTCAAAGGGACAGTTAGCCCCTTAACCACATTTAGGCAAATATAAAACTGGTTGTGTTAGATGGAAAGTGTGAACAACTAGTGACAAGTCTTAGTGTTAGCTAGCTCGTCGCTTACACAATCACACACCCAAAACCCGATATACCATTAGTCGCTTTTTATGACATGCTAGGCAAGGAACATAGTTGGCACTTTTTTTTTTAAAACCAACATGTGATAAATTTCATAAGTAATTACCGAAAATTATACATAAATATGCCGAAGCTAGCTAAGGTATTCGAACGGTACAAAAAATCGTAATTTAATACGCTCGTAGAGTGGATACATAAATCTTATACACAATGTTAAGTCTGTAATAACACGCCAGGCGCGCATTATACGCCAAACGACCTTCAGGATTCTCACATGTATGTTCTCGTATATCAAACGCTCACTTAAGATGCTTACCTACTTAATAGTTTATTTATTTACCAGCTTTTGCTCGTCATATCATTCATATCAGAATTAAGTCACATAGGAATATCATCTCGGATGCTTATCTATACGAACACAAACAAAGGATGAAAATAACTCTCAGAGTTACATTAGATTCACATTTACACATTTATATGTGCCGAATTTTAAAAAATTCAGTTATTACATACCTATTGTTTTGACTTAAAACTTTTTAACATTAATGAACTATAGTTAGGTTATCCTACTTAGGGTTTACATGAGTTAATCTAACGCAAAATTACTTTTAAAGTGAATAAAATGAAAAAAATTGCGGAGAAAACTTATGGGCAAATCGAGATATTTATGTTTCTCTGCAAATCACACTTCTACGTTTATTGGGCACTTTTCAAGTCCGCCGCTACTGAAGTACAAGCTTTGAATATGTAGTAAAATATTAATGTAGTGTGTCGTAAAAAAGAAGCGTGCTAGGCTACGGTAAGGTACTAACAATTCCATAAGAACTGTTGGAAATACTCAGCAGAAAGTGCACAATACGCAGCAAGTAGAGAGGAGACAAGACTATCGTAGCAACGTCTTTGGTTTACACGCCTAGCGTGTATAACTTTAGTTATTTTACATATTTCCGGTGATGAGTTTTAAATAGGTATACTCAAATTATATATTTAACGCAGCCCAGTTTTTATATTTTGGCTGAATGTAGTTAAGGGGGCTAGCTGCCCCATAGACTCTGCCTACCCCTTCTGGGATTACGGGCGTCATGAAATGTATGTATGTAAAATTTTATTTGAATTTTATTAAAGGATCCTGTAGTATAATCTCGTTTCCCTTTAAAAACATCTATGTAACCGAATTTCCCTTACTACTGGAATATATATATGCTATTAAGTTGAGTTCGTGTCTATGTTGGCATGTATAGAATGTATGTTTCTTACTTCTCTTCTCTTCATCTTTAGAGTAAATGTAGTAATGTACAAAAAACACCCAAGAATAATAAAACTTACTGTAATAAGTATTCACAACTCACATTTCGCATCATCCGAAACCCGCATTTCACATCATCCCGCTGAAGTAACTCGGCAGAAAGTGCACAATACGCCGGAGTGGAGTGGAGACATAAATCTCGCACACAATGATACGGCCCTGTATTACACGCCAGGCGCGTATTGTGCCGCGACCTTGCAGATCTCACCTGAAGGGCGGCATTTAGGGACGAAACGAATATTTACCCACATACATACATAGCCCATTTGACAGGCCCGTTGGTCGAATGGTCAAAGACCCTGGCCACGAAACCGAGGGTCCGAGGTTCAATACTGCTAGAGGCAAATGTTTCGTATGATGAACATGGACATTTGTACTCGAGTCATGGATGTTTCTAAGCGTATGTATGTATGACATATTTAAGTATGACATCAATAGCACAAGCTTATGAGCTTAGTTTGGAACTAGGGCATTGGTGTGGCAGTCTGGAGAATTTATTTACTTATTTATACATAGCATCTTGCTCGTAATCCCCCAAAGGCGTGACGTCATGACGTCCGCAATCCTCGAAGGGGTAGGCAAAGTCCAAAGTGCTATATTTAAAACTCATTCAGTGGTTGAGAGGACTAGCTGCCCTTTTGACTCTGCCTACCCCTTCGGGGATTACGGGCGTGATGATATGTTTATGTATGTATGTATTCAGTCAAAAATAAAATTCAATTGGGTTAGATGAAGAATGACAAAGTAGTAACAAGAGAATGACTCATCGCCTGTATAATTACTAATCTATAGCAAGTACTCCATTTGTCGCGTTTTCTGACATGCTAAGTATGGAACATTTGTTAAAACTAAGGATTAACAACGGATTTGTTAAAAATAAGCTACCTATTGCTTATGTATGTATAGATAAGGAATAGCGGTGCCTTCTAACACAAGCAATGTTGTGCTTAAAAGAAGGCACCAGCCACAGTTGTATATGTGCCTGTCTATTTAAAAAAAAAACATAGTTGGTACATTCTTATCGAGACCCAGACCAACATGGGACCGAAAAAAAAGCTCCATGACAAATGATAATGTACATATTTTACGGAAGAAGCATTTCTGATTTCACTTACTCTTGATAACTGTCACCGTGTTAGTGAGATGTAATAAACATTCACATTTTCCTGTTTGTTCGTTCTCACCTGACGTTTATGAAACCCCTGGAAATGTCTTTTAAGAGTAATTGGAAAACAATTACTTGTAACTTGTTTTAACAAAAATTTCTACTTTTATTCTTGGAACAACATCAAGAAATTATAAGTTACATATTTATTATATTTAACGCTAATCATCACAAAGTCACTTATACCAATGGTTAACACTGTAGTTTTTTTTAAATCGAAACTTACACAAACATAACATCACGCCCATAATCTCCGAAGGGGAAGGCAGTGTCAAAGGGGCAGCATGCCCCTTCAACCACATTCAGCCAAAAATAAAGTCGGGTTGGGTTAGATGGAAAATTGTTAGTTGAACAAGCGGCTAACCTGTCGCCTACACGATCACACACCCAAAACCCGATATACCATTAGTCGCCTTTTACGACATGCTAGGCAAGAACCACAGTAGGCATATTCTTTTTTAAGTTCCAGACCAACATGGGACAAATCCGAAACTTAAGTACACTAATTGTAATCCTTATTTTAATTTAATAACCCATCCACTAAATAAGCCTTTTCTAGATTGATCGACTCCCAAATCTCCCAATCTTAATAATCTCCCCCTAATCCGGCCCTGTGCGGCTAAGCAGGGCGCATGAAAGTTTTTATGATATACAGGGTGATGTATTGCGCGGCCATTCTCCCCGGCTAATAAGCCTGTCGCTAACATTCGCTGGGATAATTGAGATTTAGGGAAACATGCACATTTTCCTGGTTCATGGGCCACCAAGCGTAAGAGTTTATCGGGGTTCCGTGGAATAAGCTATTAAATTATTATTTAAAAAAAACTGCTGTAAAATATAAAATCTCTTTAAAAGTCCAAAAGTTTTTAATACTTCCTTAATAAAAATATGATGCGCTATTGATTAGGTAGTTCGAATATATAGTAACAAAAATTCAACAGATATACGCGTCGCCTTAAGAACTTCCTCCCTTTTTTTTTGTCGGTTAAAAAACTGTAATACTGCTCCTTGTATATACCAACTCATTGGGCATGACTACAACCCTACTAGTGTTTTATTCTTCGTCTGGGATTATGGGTACAGAACCCTTACGGCGTCCTGCTTCCCCTTAAACGACTTTTCCTAGTAATTGTAATTCCGCTTGCGTAAATTTTCATTAAGAATTTCAGTACCCTATTATTCTTACCCTTGTAGGGTAAGCCCCCTTTTTCAGTTATAAATAATTAACTAATAAGAAGTAGTTACTTATTTAAGTAGATAAGTATAGAATTTTAAGGCGCAAATGACAATAGATATTTATTTTTGTCAGTTTTCCCTTAATCCGTACCAATTACGAATTGTTAACTTTAACATTGCGGCAAATTTTTTCTCTAATAATCATTGAAAGATCAGCAATAAATAAATAAATAAATAAATAAATAAATAAATAAATAAATAAATAAATAAATTCTCAAGACTGACACACCAATCCCCTAGTCCCAAACTAAGCTTATGCTTGTGCTATGGATACTAGGTGAACGGATAGACATACTTAAATACGTTTATAAACATCCATGACTCGAGTACAAATGCCCATGTTCATCACACGAAACATTTGCCCCTAGCGGGATTCGAACCCGCGACCCTTGGTTTCGTGGCCAGGGTCTCTGACCACTCGACCATCGGGCCAGTCAAAATATAATAATAAGAATAATATTTATCTATTTGTCACAGTTAAGAACGTATGTTAGCAAGCGCTCCAAAGTAGTAATCAGTTTCGCTTAATCAACGATTACGATAAATGCGAATAACAATTAAAGTACGAATCATCTGAAATTAGTTAACATATAGCCTACGTTACGTGAACCGTAATAAAGAATCGCTTCACAAAATATCCGTTAAAATTATAAGTAGTTTGATGCTACAAAGAAACATACGGCAACACAACCACACTTTTCATACAAGATAGCCAATCAGCTAAAAAACATTCGTATTTTTTTTTTCAAATTCAATTTCTTTATTCAGTATCAGGATTTTACATTTCTGTGCGATCGAGGATTTCTTTAAAGTAAATAAATACTTGTATTGGAAGATCCGCGCTCTCAATTACAGTGATTACATAGGAAGATACTAATAAGAGACCGTAAATATATTTTCACTTAATTAATAAAAATATTGTGTGTGAGTGTGTGCGTTCTGCACGTGAGTGTATGTGTGTGTGTGTGTGTGGTGTGTGTGGAAAGTAAAAAAAAATTTTGCTCATTTTCTAAAAGCTCTTTAATTCCGTATTTATATTATTGAGCTAAATAAGTAGGTAAGAGGTTTCGTATTAACTAAAAATAACCCATTATAAATAGAGACCAAAAATATATACTGTTAATAATACTTGACCCTGACGTTTTATTTCAAAGGTACCATAAATTTTACCTTATAATAAAGTACCCTTCAATAACAAAATTGCACGTTGAAATTTTCAATTTAATTTAATAAGATTTTATAATTAAAAGACTTTAACATTTCCGTCAGGGCCTTAATTACCAGCAATGAACATCCTGTGAACATTATTAATGTTGGGACATATACCTCCGAAAATTGTTTGTTATGCTGTGTATATTCAAACAATATATTAATTTGTATGTCCAAATATATATATTATTTGAATATACACATATTGTATATATAGATATGTACCTATATACATTCTTGTATACTAATTGATTTATTTATTTATGCGCGCTAAAAACTTAAAACTATAGGTCTAAATTTAAAAAAACAGATGTACTTGCCGGGGTGTCAATTGACCACTTGTAGGTATATATGACGTCTACCACCACAAAGAAAGAATCTAAAACAACTGATATTGTAAATGCGAATGTGAGTTTGTTCGTTACGTTCTAATGCTAGAACTGCTAGACCGATTTTAATTTTTTTTCACCAACAGAAAGCTGTATTATCAGCAAGCAATATTTTATCCTCGTATTCCTACGGGAACGGGAACTAATCGGGTGAAACTGCATGTCACTGCTAGTACTAAATAAAACTTTAGATAATAATAACTTTTTCCCATAAGTTAAGATCATCCTTTCATTCATACGTTCATGTTACAACATGTTTCATTTGTTAAATTGGACGATTTATAACTGCTTTTCGGAAGCCAAAGGAAATAAAGAACTCGCGACGCCGACTTCACAGCCATTGTGTGTTTCCAATTTTAACTCGTTCTACGACACAATAGCTCATTCCATGATTGAGTGAAGATTTATTATTGTGGAGAGAACTTGTTTAAAAGGGATTCCGAAACTGAATTCGCTGACGGCCTTTTGTGCAGCTCACTATCTTTCGTTTTCAATTTGCAAGGCAATTATTTCGCCGAACGAAATTTTGTAAATTCGTTTAGCCAATAAAATATGTATAGCGGGCGGTAGGGCTATGGTAATTCCTGTTCGGCGTTTTATCCTCTTCGGCTTTCGTTTCTGGTTTAAATAAAATAGTAATAAATAAAATAAATATCCGACTACATCACATACATTGATCTGACTCCGAGCTAAGTAGCTTAAGCACTCGTGTTACGGATATCAGAATCAACAGTGGTATTACAAATATATACTTAAAAATTGGATATTAACACCCAGACACAGAACAAACACAAGTATTCATTACACGAATGTTTGTTCTGGGTGGGGATCGAACCCACAACTCTTGGCGCATGGGGCAGGGTCACTACCGAATGCGCCATCGAGCCAGTCAAAAAGTCATCGAGCTTGTGTTTGATTGATCGCTAATATGTACAATACTGTCTATAGCGTTTGGAAAAATCCTGTTTTTATAATAGTAGCCTCGTACACTTCGGAAATAATTCAAAGATACCCCATAGGAACACATATATTAATGTAATTCACTTTTTGCAGTGTGTTATGTTTGTTGCATAACATTTATTTGAATAGATATTTCAATAAATACTGCGTTTCAGATATTTCCGTTCAACCCCTAAAAAGCTGGTTAAGTAACAGATATTTAACCTTATGGGACTAATATTTTAGTAAGATAAAATATGTAAATACGAATCAAAAATTTGCATTTCCATTACCGTGGTTATAATCACCGCGCAACGTTCGTGAACAAAATGTCAACAAAATTTGTACCTCAGTCATCAAAATATTCAAGCATCTTTCTAAATAAAAGCTACCACTAAAATTTATATATGAAACGCTTAGTTCACGTTGATTGTGCAGGCGACGAGCTAGCCTTGTCACTACTTTTTCACAGCTTCACATCTAATCCAGCCCAGTTCTAGTGTTTTTCTAACATCACGCCCGTAATCCCCGACGGGGTAGGCACATTCCACCACATTTAGCCAACAATAAAACTGGTCTGGGTTAGATAGAAAATTGTGAAAAAGTAGTGACAAGTGGCTAACTTGTCGCCTACACAATATACCCAAAACCCGATTGTTTTTCTGAATGTGGTTAGGGGGGCTCGATGCTTCTTTGACTCTGCCTACGCCTTTTTGGGCTTACGAGTGTGATAATATGTATGTTAGTTAATGTACTACTTGCTAATAAGGAATTTCAGGCGGTCTAATCTCTGAAAATGCTCTCCTCTATTCCCATAATTCTACTAGGTACGACTGTCGCTATCCGCCCCGTTCCCCTAACACTTTATTTACCACTGCCGTCATTGCCTCAGACTTGACTCTTCTCGCGACCTCTGTCGAGTTTCCTGTGCAACTGTGATTAATTGTGCTCTTAGTCACTTCAATGTACAGCCCTCGGGGTGACGTCACTGAGACCATTAAAATCCGGCTGAGCAAATTAAGCGATGTGATTATATTCCCAGTATGGTATGATTATTAAATAGGTGAAGATTGTTTCAAAGACGCAACTTTGTCGTAGTGGTGTTATTTTCCCATTGATATAATATGTAGGTATATAGTAAAATGAAAAATAAAATGAACAGATTTATTTCTGCAAAATGATTCATAAATCCTTCGGTTTGACTGGCTCAATGGCGGATTTGATAGTGACCCTGTCCTATGCGCCAAGAGTTATGGGTTCGATCCCCACCCAGGTCAAACATTCGTATGATGAATACATGTATTTGTTCTGTGTCTGGGTGTTAATGTATGATATTTAATCATATATTTGTAATACCACTGTTGATTCTGATATCCGTAACACAAGTGCTTAAGCTACCTACCAGGTAGGTAGTCAATCAATGTGATGTCGTTGGATATTTATTTATTTACAATAGTTTTATGCATGTAAATCTTTTTTACCCTACCAGTATTACTTTGGTGTGAATGACAATTACTACGAGTATAAAAAGATACAACTGCTAATGATATAGGTAGGTGAAAATTTAATTTTTCCATGTTAATATGGAATTGTATATGTAGTAATATGGAATGTTAACATTAGTACTTTATATTAGTGTCCTTATTTCTTCCAATCAGCATGCCATTGTAAAAATATGAAAAGTAATGTAACTAACTTAAAATACTGATGTAATGTCCTACTGACCGATATCGGTCACGGCGGCCAATTTCAACGAGGATTATTATCTGCGCAGAAGATATTATAGTGCACAAGTGTGTGCGCAAACACAACTGCACTCTCTATTCCTTCACTCTCATAGTCCGGTGAGACGGTAATATGACCGGAGAGAGGTCAGGCGCAGGACCAACGGCTTAACGTACTTTCCGAGGCACGGGGGAGATTATACCGCCAACTTCCAGTCTTTGGGCTATTACTGAACTGTGTGATGAACATGGACATTTGTACTCGAGTCATGGATGTTTATAAACGTATTTAAGTATGTATGTTTATCCGTTCACCTAGTATCCATAGCACAAGCTTATAAGCTTAGTTTGGAACTAGGGAATTGGTGTGTCAGTCTGGAGAATTTATTTATTTATTTATTTACTGAGTAATTTCAATATTGTAATAACCAGCCAAGCTAGAATTTTGGCTCGACCCGGGAAGACTGTCTCGTTAGTAGCACGCACTGCCTAAGGACCAAGATGTCCCGGGTTCAAAATATTGATGTAGATAAGTGTGGCCTGTCCAATTGTACTCTCTGTCGAATATTATCTTAGTCTATCCGGATAGATTTAGCTCCCAAAGTTTCATTAGATGACGGAACAGAAAGTCATCCCAGTCCAACAATAACAAAAGTTCAAACAAGCAAGTCCAGCCTCCGTTTCATCCGGGAATTACTCCCTTTGCCTTGAATAAACAAATTCCGGAACAAGGGCTAACTTGTGAAGTTCCATCTCGGCTATTCCCGAGTATTTTAATATTCATGTCTCAATTTATTTTGAGATCGTTACCATTTTAGAAGTGAAAAGTCTTTTATCCCACTTTGCTACCTAGATTTAATTTAGAATCAATTTAAGACTGAGTAGGCGACGAGCTAGCCACTTGTCACTCCTTTTTCACAGCTTTCCATCCAACCCAGCCCACTGTCCCATGTTGGTCTGGGACTTAAAAAGAATATATCAACTGTGGTTCTTGCCTAGCATGTCGTAAAAGGCGACTAATGGTGTATCGGGTTTTGGGTGTGTGATTGTGTGGGTGACGGGTTAGCCGCTTGTCAGTACTTTTTCACAATTTTTAATCGAACCCAGCCCCGCTTTTTTTGGCTGAATGTGGTTGAAGGGGCATGCTGCCCCTTTGACTCTGTCTACCCCTTCGGGGATTGTGGGCGTGATGTTATGTTGTTGTTGTTGTATCAATTTAAGTAAAAGGTATCCAATAAGAATTAAACATGTTTTGTTAGGTACTAACAACGCCCCGCGGTTTCACGCGAGTACACCCGTTCGCGTGGGTATATGGGGATAATATAGAGCCTATTAATATATAGTATATGAGGCTCACAAATAATGCGGCTTTTTATTGGTTAAATAATTCAACCAAAATCGGTTCAATAGATCCAGAGATGGGAGTAATCTCTGGATCTGCTGAACCGATTTGACCTTACAAACTTTACCTCTTTATAATATTAGTACATATATATAAGAATAGACAATCCTTTCCAGGATGGATTATCATAAACACGAAAGTGTATGTCTTGTTTTTTTTCTGCGTATTAACCTATTGTGATGAAATTTACTACTAGATAATATGCCAAGTTTAATTAACTTTAAGAAGGACCATGGCCAAAAGCTAATTTATAATAACGCTAATATTATAAGATTATTTGGTTGAATAAATCAAATCTAAAATAAATCTGGTTTTAATAACAACGATTAACGGTTAACATAATCGTTAATCTATGTCAAAGTTTTTCGTTTAATTCTTAAATTAATTTTACGGAAATGTGTATCCCATTACAATTCCAAAAATGTAATCTAAAATTCTCTTTCGCAATTCATTTGCTGTTTAGTTCAAATGTTAACGTCATTTATTATGAAATTAGCTCACCACTTGGCTATGGTGAGCCAGGCTTTTAGCTTAATTATATTAAGATCTATCTGCCTACATAGTATTGCTATGTAGCTTTTAATGAAATTATATGCCGTTCTTTATTTCCGTACATTCTTAAATATTTATTGGGGTGCGGTGGTGTCAGAATTATATAAGCATAATTTGGGTATATATATAACGTAGTGTGGTGTAAGGTAGGGAATGAGTTGTTTTATTTACCTTTAAAAAAGAGCTCTTCATTTCTTGAGACTCTAAAATAGCACATAAGTAAAAAAAAGATAAATAAATCTACCGTCAGGTCCTGAAGATTTATCACATTTTCAATAACATTCGATGAGAGCCTCGATAGTTATTCTTCTTGGCTAAATTGTCCAAAAGGGTAGGCCGAGTTCAAGGAAAAACAAGCTCCTTAAAAATACTAAATCATATCACATCACTCCTGTAAACTTCGCAGGAATAAGCAGAATCAAAGGGACAACAAACAAGCCCTTTAACCACTTTTGGTATTAATTTGGATTGGTAAAGATGGAAAATTTTCAAAAAATAGTGACTAACCTACACAATCACATACCCAATGCCCTGTATATAATAAGTCGCTTTTTACGACATGCTGGGCAAGGGACATTGTTGGTGCATCATTTTTGAGTCCCAGACAAACATGGGACAAATAAATAGGGCTTATATTTAAGAAAGTTTATATATGCGAATAAATGCAGCCACGGCGAAGCGGTTTTGTCAAGAGACACGTCGAGTGCACTTTATGAGACGGAGAAGATATTATCGCAGCATCTTCCACTTGGGTAAATCTGCGTAACTTGAGATTTGACGCCGCTCGCGCAGCACGGAAAATAACATGCACCTATTTGTCATGTAAATGTGGTGGGAAAAAGGTTGCTAAAGATTTCATATAAAAGATTGTTCAACCCTAGTTCATTACCTTCCTAGCGTTATGTCCCGTGTTTAGACGGGGTCCGCTTAGACCATGATCCAGATGTAGCGAGTCTGGTAATTACATTGAAGCGACTGCCGATCTGACCTTCGTAACCCTTAGATCCAGACAAATTTTGGATCATGGTTACAAATCCAAAGTTGTTTGAATTTGCAGGTTTCATCACGATGTTTACCCTCAGCGCCGAGCTAGAGGTATAAACACGTCATACATTTTTTGAAAAATGCAGAGGTACGTGGCGGGTTTGAACCCGCACTCCTCGGTTAAGAGGCGCGTGTCCTTACCATTGAGCTACCACCGCTCTTTTTAATCTTAGTTACAGATTTCTAAATGTAATAAGAACTTTGTTAGAGACAATGGTTTTTAAGCCTTGACTATTAACGACAATCTGTTCTATAAAGAAATAGCGATAAAGAAGCGAGTGGGGTGTGTAGTAGTGGCGGTTGGTTCTCTTTAGCTACCCCGCGAGAGAGAACCGAACGCCATATGGCACGATCTTTACACACCTGACTTGCTTCTTCAATATTCACAATCCTTTTCATACAAGCTTAACGGTTTCTATGACTCCTAACATCACCTTCTGTTAACACACGACCAATCTGGTCCTAGTAGGTGAGCCTGGGCCTTCCGCGGCTCCCACATCTAGAAAAATATAATGTTACGGAAGAATATATACGTATTAATACTAAATTAACAGAACTAAATGATGTGTTCTAATAGAACAAACTCGAGTTTTAAGCAATTTTAACACAACAACTATTTCAGGTACCTGTAGCCTAAAGTGATAGATTGAAAACATAATCACATATTATTAACAAAATATATATTAGTACGAGTATAATTTTCATGTCATTGGTACAAAAACTGGCTGACTTAAGTATATATTAAGTCGGATAAAATAAACTTTGCTCACTTTCAAATAACGAAGTGGACTAACTCACCGACCTCACCCACAAAGAGCCTAAGGAGTCTCTCAGGGTTGTATTTTAGCCCCTAATCATATTTCCGACCATTCCTTTCTTCATTCCTTCACGTTGTATAATATTCCTGTACCGCCGTGTAAATTTGAATATAGCTATTGTAAAGACAGCTAACGCTAGCTAACGACAGCTAACTTTAGCCGCTGCTAAAGTAAGCGTAAATATGTCATGTGCACTTACGAAACTACCGTGCGAAACGTACATGGCAAGAATTTCAACATCATTTCTTGAATAAAAGTGGTTTAGGTTTTTTCACTGCTTTGTACAGCTTTCTGAAAACCCTATTGGTTTTGGTCCTGTTAAATAGCTTAGGGTTTTAAACTTTCGCGTTTGCATTAAACTATAAAGTGTATGTTTTAATTTTATTATTTTAATGTAGATTTTTTTAATAGTTAATATTTCTATGTCAAAGTCAAAGTCAAAATATTATTTATTTATATAGGTCAAGGAAACATTTATAAATTGTCAAATACAGGTAAAGCCACAGCTATATGATTCTACCACCGGTTCGGAATGTTTTATCTACCGAGAAGAATCCGGCAAGAAACTCGGTAGTTACTCTTTTCAATACAATTTATACAAGGTGTATGAATCATAATTAACTTTGAACCACGTTTGAGTGTGGGCCTGTTGTAGAGTATCAAAAAAAAAATATTATAATACAACCAAAATGTGTGTGTGTTTATGTCATGTTTTGTTTTGTGGTCAATAAATGTTTATTCTTCTTCTTCTTCATCTTCTATCGACCACGCGGTATACATTATATAGTACATGAGTACTTACAGCTTGACTCTATTTCCTTCCGCTAGTGACCGCAGTCTTTGCAACACGGCCGAAATTGCATAAATAAATTTTAAATATCGAACTCACATACATTGATCTGACTCCGAGGTAAGTAGCTAAAGCACTTGTGTTACGGATATCAGAAACAACAGTGGTATTACAAATATATGCTTAAATATTGGATATTAACACCCAGAAATGTAAAGCTGTATGTTCTTATTTACTATATAATGTATATCGCGTTTAATCACGTCGATATTATTTCTAGCCTGTCTGATAATAATTGGTCACGCGATTGCTTTACTACAACACCCATAAAGCCTGACGGCTTGGAATTTTGGGTTATTATTAATTTTAATACACAAGGTAAGTACCTTTTAGGTCTTGGCTCCTTATTCGACACCACAAGACAGCACAACACGGCATTTTACTATGTTTTAAGTCCCTAAATTCCTTACGCGCGTCTGTACCACGACTGAGCGGCGTTTGGCAACATCATGAGCGTCTGCTCATAGGAGCTGACACGCGCCACGCCACTTAACGCGTCTATAGTATTTCTGTGGTCTGTGACAAAAAGGTACCTTTTTAAAACTACTGACTAATAGATTCATAAGAAATATCAATGTTATTCATACGAAAGCTTCTATTAAATACCTACATTAAAACTTGTAAAAAAAATTCTGTGAATAATATGAGTTGTGTTTCATTTTCCCTTTGAAATAAAATTAAAGTCTGTAATAAGGTCAGCCTCATACTTTGTATTTAAATACAAATTACCTAGTTGAACTGAAACTTTATTTGGAAGTCCAGGGTCAACAGAAGTATCGTTCAAAGTAAGACATTAATTACTTTCAGGTAGTTAACGGTGCTAATGTATTTGCGAATTTAAACAGTTTATTTGCAATTGAAATCGAAGTAAAAGAATCAATTCCGCTTCAAAGTTAATAAGTTGATTTTTAATATTAATGTTTGATATCATCTTAACATAGTATAAAACAAAGTCGCCGCTTCCGTCTGTTCGCCTAGATCACTTGAACTACGCAATTGATGTCGATGCGGTGCACTATATCGGTTTCAGCGATAGAAAGTGAATCAATAGGCAGATTTATATGTATAATTTAGCTTTATATATAATAGATTTTATATTGTTTTATGCTTACCGCGCGAAGCTAGGGCAGATTGCTAGTACTATATAAATTACGGTACGGTCGGATTAATATTGTCATCTGCCTGTCGTTAAATTCCTATCCTAATCGGAACTTGGACTATGATATCCAAATCTGATAATTTACATTGGAGTGACTGTCAGTCTGTAACTAAACATAAAAACGCACAAACACAACAAACTTTCGCAATTAATAATATAGTTGGTTTAAGAGCATTGAGCTAGTATTACTACGTATAGAGAAGCTATGTCAAACAAAAATATTATCACGAAGCATGGACTGAGCGTGTTTCAGCATTTGCAGCGCTAAAACTGACAATTGTCGTCTAATTAAGCTATTAAAACACGCAGCGCTAGATCGTACATTTTTCTCGCGACCAAAACGTCGCAAACGCCGTGAATTTCATGGCGCTTACGCGTGAGCGTAGGCGAGTGATTAAACGAGTTGTTGCCGATCGGCAACAACGCACGGCGTAAAAAACTTGTTTGCTGCGTCGGTTCCATACGCTAGTAATAATAGTTCAATGGTTAAGAGTCCCTTTTCTCAATAAAAATGTAGCAAATAATCGGTTTACATTATTGTATTATTCCTGAACAATGAAAGTACACGAACAAAATTCCGCAATGAGAATTAAAGTTTTCTTTATAAAATTACTACTACTTATTTCAAAAGAGCTGAAGAAACGAATAGCAATGAGCCGTGTTATCGCTGAAGAGAATGCATTCGAAAGAGCGTTGGTATTTTATCGTTATCTTAGAACAATTTCAAGAGAGCGGTGTTAAATGACTACGTCTCTGGCAATTTTTCAGACAGTTCAATATACACGGTTAATTTTAGTTTAAGCGACACCGCTTACCTATTTATTTTGACTGCCTTGTTGGTCTAGTAGTAGCATGCGCCGCTTAAGGATCAAGAGGTCCTGGGTTGAAATCCCGAGTCGGGCCAAAAAAATTATGACTGGGTATTTCAATATTGAAATTACTCAGTAACAGCCCGGAGTCAGGAAGTTGGCGGTTTAATCACCCACGTGCCTCGGAAAACACGTTAAGCCGTTGGTCCTGCGCCTGACCTCTCTCCAGTCATGTCGAATTGCCGTCTCACCGGACTATGAGAGTGAAGGAATAGAGAGTGCACTTATGTTTGCGCATACACTTGTGCACTATAATATCTCCTGCGCAGTTGGCTAATCCTATTGAGATTGGGCGCCGTGACCGATATCGGTTAGGAGGACATTATTATTATTTATTATTACTTATTAAACCAAATATTCTAAGGGACTTAAAAGTTTTGTAATTTTTATAAAAACATGCCAATTAGTTAAACTTTTTTTGTATGGAACTTAAAAATTATTGTTTTCTAAATTACTTGGAGCGGTGGTAGCTCAATGGTAAAAGGACATGCGCCTCTTAACTGAGGCGTGTGGTTTCAAACCCGCGCAAGTACCTCTAGATTTTTCAAATCTATGTACATATTTATACCACTAGCTCGACGGTGAGGGAAAACATCGTGATGAAACCTGCAAATTCAAACAACTTTGAATTTGTAACCATGATTAAAAAATTGCCTGTTTCCCCTATCTTAGGGTTACGAAGGTCAGATCGGCAGTCGCTTCAATGTAATTACCAGAGTCGCTAAATCCTGGATCATGGTTTAAGCGGACCCCGTCTAAGCACGGGACATAATGCTAGGAAGATGATGATTTCTAAATGACTTTAAATTGGTTCCTTATAATAGTGAGTTAATTATCTAGGTAAGTGGTTCCGCATAAAATAATAATAATCTTGTAAGATTCTCTCGGGCTTGGATTACGATGTAACAAAGAACCTCGTTTAAATTAAGTAACGCCGCTCCGCAAACAAATTGGAGCATAAGTCTGGCTTAATACGCCTCTATGCTGCGGAGGGCACCACAAAATAGTCTCAAGTGAAATGCAAGTATTAATAAGTCATGTCGGATGCTTGAAAGTGGCATAAACGCTTTTAATGCTAGGTAAGTAGTTTAGTATTCGAAAAGAGAATAATAAATGGCCGAGTTCACTATTTTACCCTTTAGTTGTTTGCTACAGATTAATGTAAGATTCAGATAAGCAAGTAAACGGTTTAAATTATACTTAATTCTATGTTTGTTGCGAATGATGATTATGGTCCAAGTGATCGTAAATGCCTTATAAAACGTTTTCAGTTCACAAAAAACAGATCTAGATTGTACATACATACATAACATGGCGCCCATAATCCCCCAAGGGGTAGGCAGAGACAAAGGGGCAGCATGCCCCTTCAACCATAAAAACATTTATTGAATTTTAATTATATGACATTGTTTAAAAACCTTTGAGCGGTGTTCCATAGTTGGCTTGTTACAATTCTTTTTTATTATTCTCTGACTAACCTGAGTAGTCATGCTCACTAAAATGTCGCTGGGGTGGTGGCGCTATGAGGCGGGTCGTTACATTCCCTAAAATATGGTTGAGTGAAGCGATGGCTGACACATACGTCATGCTTGGGAACAGGTGCCGCCCTTGGGGACTGGTCTGCTCTGGTCGGGTCAAGTTTTTGGTTGTAATTTATATATTTTTATTTTGATACTCTACAACAGGCCCACACTAAAACGTGGTTCAAAGTTAATTATGATTCATACACCTTGTATAAATTGTATTGAAAAGAGTAACTACCGAGTTTCTTGCCGGATTCTTCTCGGTAGATACAACATTCCGAACCGGTGGTAGAATCATATAGCTGTGGTTTTACCTGTATTTGACGATTTATAAGTGTTTCCTTGAAACCTATATAAATAAAGAATATTTTGACTTTGACTTTGACTTTGAACCACATTCAGCCAAAAATAAAGCCGGGCTGGGTTTGATGGAAAATTGTAAAAAAGCAGTGACAAGCGGGTAACCTGTCGCCTACACAATCACACACCCAAAACCCGATACACCATTAGTCGCCTTTTACGGCATGCTAGGCAAGAACCACAGTTGGCACATTCTTTTTTTTTTTGTCCTATATCAACATGGGCCAAGTCCCAGACCAACATGTGACAAAAAACAGATTTAGATCGTATTTAATGATTTTGTTGATCGAAACGTTAATAATTGAATTGTATTGTTAGGAACGAATCGGTATTATTATTGGCGGATTAGCCTAAAATATAATTCAGTTCGGGTTTAAAGCTAAATACTGATAATAAATAAGTGCTACATGTTCTGAAATAGAGATCCTTTAATGTCAATATATCGCAAAATATTTGGTAAGAAAGTAAGCGTGCCTTAGGAATATCGCAGAAAATGGCCTGATACTATTTAGTATCATCAGTAGTACAAGTAAACTTCCCACTTTTGATGATGAATTCTATAGCACGCCGTACTTTTCACCCGCACTCCCATTTTATCCTATACTAAATAATAAATAAATAAATAAATTCTTCAGACTGACACACCAATTCCCTAGTCCCAAACTAAGCATATGCTTGTGCTATGGATACTAGGTGAACGGATAGACATACTTAAATACGTTTATAAACATCCATGACTCGAGACAAACGTCCATGTTCATCACACGAAACATTTGCCCCTAGCGGGATTCGAACCCGCGACCCTTGGATTCGTGGCCAGGGTCTCTGATCACTCAACCAACGGGCCAGTCGACTGTACGTGTGGATCGGTACTGCACGTTGCGTTAAATGGCATTCTGCAACCATTTTATGGCAAAACGAAAGTACCCGCGAGTACCTACAGAACTTCTGTTTCTACGCTGGCAGTGCGCCAAGCCCGGTTGTGTAATTTGTCGCAACAATAAATCATACGATTATTGTAAATTACACAATTTATGGCGCAGATTTTGATATGTAAAATGATGTAATATAAAGATCGTTACGTCCGAATAAATTATACCTTGGTAGAATTTAAAAATATTTATACGTTTATATTAAGCGTGCTTAAAACGCTTTCATACTAAGGACATCTGATCGTTTATATGCAGAAAATGGCATGAAGTCTTACAATCTAAAATTTTTTACATTAACTGAAAATTTTCATGCATAACGACTGCAACTTACTTATTTACATTAGTATGTACAATTTACCATCTATCCCAGCCCAGTTTTTTTTTTGGCTGAATGTGGTTAAAGGGCCTGCGCTCTGCCTACCCCTTCGGGGATTATGGGCGTGATGTTATGTTATGTGTTATGTGTGTTACATTAGTATGATTATACATATATCGGGCTTCTTTAAAAAGACCAGGTGTCACACTTCTAGATAGAGGTGGAAGAGTGGATTCTAGAGGAAGGAAGAAAAAAAAGATGAAATTCGTAATCAAGTACAAATAACATATAATTAGAATGAGGTTGGGAGGTTCTGTAACATCCTAACCTTATTCTAATTACACGTCTCTAATATAGAATGTGTGTCATATTGTGTGATTAATATAGGACCACAGTTCTGTAGCTGTGGTTCTATATTCACAACTGAAAACAGCATCACTGTCATGTTTCGCGGTGTGGTTAAGTAGTGTCGGCTGCAGTCCCTCAGATGCACAGCAGGGATGATGGTGTTAGGATGATGTTGATATAAAGATCAGGGATCATTGAAAACTACCTTCAGTGCACCAGATTTGATCTTAAATTATGTTTTGTGGAAGATGTTTGATTGTACTACTAAAAGTGGCAAACAGGCATACGGCCTGATAATAAGCACCGAAACGGGCTTTTGCGAAAGTTGTCACACCTTCGCAGCCAATTTGCAGGTACCTTCATAATCCGTTTGAAGAACCTCAAGCTGGTTCCCGTGGGAAACTTTGGGAGGGAGCTCATTCACAGCTTGAGCGTACGTGAGCGGAAATATATCTCGGAGCGTTGAGTGCGCGCTCTATTTGACGTCAAACGACATGTCTTTTGCGCTGTCTTTGGTAATATTTCCATTGTAAAATTACAATGATTTTATATTTTCTTATAATGCCTTTTTATACTGTATTATTTAAGAGCGGTAGTAACTCAATGTTAAGGACACGTGCCTCATGTACGAGGCGCTTTGGTTAAAACCCGGGTACGTCTGAGTTTACCAAATTTAGAAGAAGAGATTACAATGTAATCTAACAAATCTAACTTATAATTTCTTTCTATTTAATGTACCTTTAAAAATACTCAAACTATTTATAGTGCTAGCCATCTTGAACGTTTATTTCTTTCTTTTTACAAGAAAATCAGGTTTCTATTTCTAGCGCTAACGATTTCCGAACTTGTTGAAACTTGTAGTCTGAGCCCCCAGTAAGCTGAGATTTACGGTTACGTGAGATATTAATTATTGTTAATTATTATTAATTAAGAAAAAAAAAATCACAGTAAAAAATTCTACATACCTCAGAGGTGAAATCACAACGGAAATTTGAAGAAAGTATGTATGTTTCTGTCTCCAGATTTTACTTTTTAAATACACCGTAAAGAATTTAAAATCTCAATGAATCTATCTGGCTTTACTAAAATTTATTTTCTTTTATTATTTCATAAAACTATTCCTTAAAGTACCCACAACCTAGTTTCAGCTTCAAAAAAACCTGCATCTGCCAAATAAACTCAGTATATAAAAAAAAATGAAAAATTACGCGGAAAGCAAGACATTTCATGTAACTAACAGTACTAGATAAAAAGAATTCCACGACCGCGGCTCCGTCCACCACACACACAAGCTAAGTACCGAAATTAGGTTTGCGCGAACGTCGTTACTCCAAGTTGCGAGTAGTCAGGTAGCTACACTTGGCTACTCAAATTATTTATCTTTTTTCTCTGTTTCTATGAATTTAGTTTTCAAGGACTTCAAACTTGTTAACTTTGTTTTAGCGGAAATAAGGTTTTATATGGTAAAACGATTATTTAGCTGTGAAAAGAAAATTTTTCGTGACAAAATATATAAGATTTGCCTACTTTTAACAAAAGTAATTTTCCCATGTCTGTTATCCTAGTTATCCTTGTAAACAACATTATGTATATGATAAGCAAGTTCTAACTCCAAAAAAATGTAAGTCTCTTGCATCAAAAGCTTTCAATTCTGAATATTTTTTGGATAGACCAAAAATTGTTGTTTATTTAATTTATCGTAAACGCTACTAAGTAAAAAACTCCATTAGAATGTGTAGGTAAAATTCTTTTCCACGACCACTCCGACCGCGGCTCCGTCCACCACACACACAAACTAAGTAGGTAGGTACCGAAATTAAGTTTCCGCGAACGTCGTTACTCCAAGTTGTGAGTGGCCAGGTAGCCAAGCTCAGCCACTCAAAGGGGAACTTCTTCCGACTTCGTTGTGTTGCGGTATCTGCGGCTGTGAGGTTTTTAATTAATAATGTTTTGCGAGTGCGATGCGGGCGACCACTTCATGGGCTGTTATGGGTGTTTTTCTTTTTTATCTGGCCCCGAGAACTTAGTTTTCTTGGATTTCGAACTTGTAAAATTTATTTCAAGGGAAATAAGATTTTCTACAACAAAAAGATTTTTATAGCGTGAAAAAAAAATCCCGTGATAAAAATTAGCCAACGCATTTTACAGTATCTTTGAAACACCTTAATTTGTGAACATTAACTAGTTAACATATAAACAACTATTTCTACCATATATGTATAGTCAAACTAGCTGCAGATATATTTAAGTCTCTTGCAGCAAACGCTTTCATTTCTGGATATTAACACTGACTAATGTTTATGTCTATCAATAGGTACACAACTCCATGCGACATTGAACCTTATTCTACATTTCATTTGTCTATGTACATTGCAGCTATTAAGAAATTGTTTCAGCATTGACAGACAATTTGGAATGAATTATATTTTCAAAGTATTAGTATGTTTCTTCACGGCCTCTAAGGTTATTTTTTTTATTCAAAACATTCCAAACCATTCCTCATTTTATCGAGCCTTTAGTTCTAAATGAAGGGCGTCGTAGTACAATTACCCTGATAAAATGCTACATGGTTTAACAGCCCTACAATGAATAATTACATCCACTCGAACAGATTGCGCGTCTTCAATAGACGATTGTGCAGAGCATCTGCAGTGGCTGTAAATTGAAGAGGGTTTAATCGGACTGCGGTAGTGAGAGGCTTACTTATCGATAAATCAGTCGATATAAATAATGCTATTTTTAGAGGAGTCGATACTTTTGAAATAAATAGTTAGTGTAACTAATGCAGTTTCAGGTGTAGCAGAATGTGTACTGTAGCCAGGCAGTGGGAAAAAACATGTCGATCAGTGCACTATTAGTTACTGAAAGTGGAGTCATGGTGGCGCAGTGGGTAACAATACGCGCTTCAATGTAAAGTGTGTTTATTTAAACTGGCAGATTAAAATATCGTGATGACACATGTTCATTTATATATGCATGTGCTAACTATGATCCAATTTGTCTGGTTCCTCGAGAGGTTTCAAATGTCAAATGGCAGTGTCTTCAATGTAATAACCATATTCACTAAAGCCAGGTTTTGAACCAAATGAATTATGCCCTTGAGCATTTAAGTGCATTTCAAGGATATCGATAGTCTATCGATCTACGGATCTGTCGCAACACTACCCTGCGACTGCAATGCAATCGCTGCGAGTGCAGTTGCGCAACTGGTTGCATTATTGCGGCGAAACGGGATTTTCTATTTTTATAAGCTTTTATTTAAATTGGCTAGTTGGTAAGGTATATAGATTTATTATGTATGTATGTACATACATACATATCATCACGCCTGTAATCCATGTACATACATAACCAAATTCAACCAATAAATACAACTAGGCTGGGTTAGATGGAAAATTGTGAAAAAGTAGTGGCAAGTGGCTAGCTCGGCGTCTACACAGTCTCATACTCAAACCCAATATATCATTAATCGTTAGTGTATGTATGTATATTTG
Source organism: Glyphodes perspectalis (assembly GCA_951394215.1). Taxonomy (NCBI): domain Eukaryota; kingdom Metazoa; phylum Arthropoda; class Insecta; order Lepidoptera; family Crambidae; genus Glyphodes; species Glyphodes perspectalis. Next base: position 13,592,749 of record OX596211.1, on the reverse strand, counting down.
TAATAGAATATATATTTTACATATGTATGTATCAATATATATATATTCCGTATTTATCGAAACTTGTACTTTGCACCATTCCTACGTATTCGTAGGAACTGCGCAAAATAAATAAAAGCTTGTAAAAGGAACGGTCACATTCGTGTAATCGCAAAAGCGCCGTATCTCTGCCGGACGGGCTGCGCGAAGGTGTTCAAATGGGCTATAAATTGTGCGTTTTCCTCGTTTTCGGCCGCGCCAAAGGAAACTGTGTGGAGAGTAGATGTGTAAGAAGCGCAAACTTTGGGTGATAAATGTTTGTTGAAAAGAATTAAAATTAGGTAGTGTATTTTAAAGAACGCATATAACATTTTACGGAAGGATAGAGTGAAATAAACAGTGTGAAAATTTTAATTGAATAACTTTTGCATGTCAAAAATTCGGTTTTCGGATTTAGCTCGGATTTATATTTACCAAACCAAATTTTACTACGCTAGTAGTTTTGAATGCCAATGATTTAAAAACTAGGTAGGCCATTCGATAAAAAAATGTTATATTTAACCGGCGTAAAATGTGGTGAACTTTTCTGTTTATAACTGTAAAGCTCATATTTTAGTGAGTTTCGGATCTGTTCTTTAATGCTTTTAGCTGTACACTCTTTATGTTAAATCCGAAATCGTAGTTTAAATTTGACATCGACACATCTTACTGCATAATACAGACATATATGGTAAATTGTTGTTAAATAGTCTAGTTGAATAAAAATTACGAAGATAAACCGAGTTGGATTTCGCGTAACGTCACTAAACCCTACAAATTATAGCTTTCGAACATGTAAACGCTTCACTCACTTTGACTCGTGTAAATTGATAAAACAAAAAATACGTGTTCAATATTTTTTGACAATTTAAAAGACTAAATATAATCCATTTTTGTACTCGGGAAACTTCCCTATTAAGGCAGCAATATGAGTTTGCTCTCCATATACTTCTACACCCAAAGAAAAGTGGCCGACGGCGACTGAAGATCTCCTGCGAGTCGTACCTAACCATGAATTATTTATTGCTCCCGCTGATGTTTCGGAAATAAATCACGGGGTAGGTAGTTTGGGGAGACGTTGATGCTAATTAAGGGCAGGTTTTGCCGTTGATGGCCACGACAGTTTTTAGATTATGAGATTGTGTAGAGAAGAAAATTAAAGAACTACATCACTTGAATAAAGCCATGTTAGAGCGTATTCTAGTTAAATACATACCATCAAACTTACAATCCTCAGAAGGGAATGAAGACCAAGTAAAAAGAAGGAATAAGAACCACATTTACCCAAAAAGTAGTGGCTAGGTCATAATCACAATATCAATACGCCATTAGTCGCCAACTAGGCAAAGGATGTTTTAACTGTGTAGTTGGCACATTCTTTTTGAGTCCCAGACCAATATGCGAATGAAATTTATAGGAATCTTTTAAAAATACATATCACACCCATAATCCTTGAAGGAAGGTGTACCCAGAGTCAAAGGGACAGCAAGCCCTTTAACCACATTTAGCCAAAAATAAAATAAAACTGGTCTCGGTCAGATAGAAAGTGTAGAGTGAAAAAGTAGTGATAAGTGGCTAGCTCGTCGCCTACACAATCACATACCCACGACCCCATATACCATTAGTCGCCTAAAACGACATGCTAGGCAAGGAACACAGTCGGCATATTCTTTTTAAGTCTCAGACCAACATGGCACTAAATCAATCTTTCAAATATTAATAAAATATGATAAATAAATAAATATGTAGTCTAACTAACTGACTAACTATGTAGTCTGCTTTTTATTAATTTATATATTATTATATATTTATTTATTATATAGGTACTTAATTTTATTAGGTACGCTTTTTAAACATTACCAAAATTATTTCCCTAAAATTGCAAAATTAAACAAAAATTTCGTTTCAGTTTATTATCCCCTAAACGTGCCGAATGCCCAATTTACAAGCGTGTCCCAGAAATACTGGAATATAAGGAAATGAGTTAATAATTTAACTCTCGTCCCTTCAATAATTTTAAATTGATACTTCAAACTTCATCTCGTCGTAAATTTAATCAACGGAGTTGTTTTAATTCAATTATACGGCCGAGATTCGTATTGGCGATCAAAGAGGCACAAGTATATATATTTAAATAATATCTGCTTTTTAAGTTAACGATATCTGTATTATTTTGATGGAATTTACGTCATCTTCTAAGTTCATTAGAACCAGTCGGAATTTAATTTATCACGCCTGAGCCCTCGGTTTTTAGTAATGAAATATGTATGTCAAAGGTTTGGACCTTAGGAGAGGACATAAATACTTTTGATACCTAGATTCCATAATATGAATGGAGCCGAGGGCATAAGATAGTTTTAACATAACATCACGCCCATAATCCCTTAAACGGTAGGCAGAGTCAAAGGGGCAGCAGGCTCATTTAACTGCATTCAGCCAAAAATAAAACTGGGCTGGGGTAGATAGAAAATTGTGAAAAAGTAGTGATAAGTGGCTACCTCGTCGCCTACAATCATATACCCAAAACCCCACATACCATTAGTCTTCTTTTACGACATGCTAGGCAAGAAACACAGTTGGCACATTCTTTTTTAGTTTTACTTTGTTAGTTTTACTCCTATGAATTTGTTAATCTTCAAATATTAGTCCTGCATATTTCAAATGCAGTTTATTCATTTTAATCTGAATATTTTTTTTTTTATAATTGGTATATATTGGACTACTCTTTTAGGAGATGAAAATATTTTTCCCCATACATTGTCAGTTAGATTTCAAGTCCAATTTGAGTAGCAATAACAATAACAATAGAAGAAATATTAATCAATAATAAATTCTCCAGACTGACACACAATAATTCCCTAGTTCCAAACTAAGCTTATGCTTGTGCTATGGCTACAAGGTTAACGGATAGACATACTAAAATACGTTTAAACAGATCCATGCCTTGAGTACAAATGTCCATATTCATCACACGAAACATTTGCCCCTAGCGAGATTCGAACCCAACTCTTTGTTTCGTAGCCGGGGTCTCAGACCGACATCGACCTCGACCAACGGGCCTATCAGAATAGATGCCAACACAGTGACGTGACGTACCCCCAGTATTGGGGTCACAAAAAAGCGCCAACCGAACGACCTTTATCGTCATTTATAAGAGCCTACGCGCACAAATGGGCCTTTGCGTTCCTCGAATGGCCCATCGACATGACTGAAACAGGCCGCGGCAATGTCACGCCCTTAGGCCTTGCCTGATGAATGTGAAGAGGCAACGAGGTTAGGGCATCATGTAGATTGACAAGTTATGGACCAATGAACACTATGATTTTATAAATTGTTCTCGCGAGCATATGAATTTTCTAGCTTCTAACTATAGTCCGTTTCACGTAAGATGCTTCCCGTGATAGGAGTCAATACTCCTTTTCATGCAACGTACTTTCTACTCGTATTCTGTTTTAAACATATTTAATTTAAAACGGTAACATTGTTGTAAAAAACTATTAATAATGTCTATTTACTAATGTAAACACGATTTATCAATTATCTACTTGAAATTATTACTAATTTAAATTTAGTAAAAATATCGTATGAATCATTGAGCTATTATTATACACTAGTAATAATAGTTCAATGGTATGAATTGCATACTACGAAAAGTTTACTCATCAAGGTTGACACTACTATTCACGTCACATCATTAATCGATAAGGCCAGCATCTTATTATCGAGTTAGGATATTTTAGTATAGATATTCCTAGGCGTACATTTCAACCGAAAAAGTGTTCCGAACCCAGTAACAACAAAGAAGTGTCCCCTAAGTCACAAACAAGAACAAAGCATCATTATACTGAGTTTTTCAATCGCATGCGCTTACGACATATCTGCATATTATTTACGTGAGAATACCATTATTAATATAAAAATAAATCAGAGTGAAATAATTTTAATTTTAATCAGGATTTAAAATAAAAAATATAAAAATCCGATTTAACTGCCCTAGAACTTTTTATCGAATTGAAAAAAAAACACCTTTCTTTATAATGGTCCTCAGATAAAACATTGGTCTATAGCGGTATTTAAACCAAGTGGGAATGTAAAGTAATTACGTCGACCAAGATTCTCATCAAAGGGAATTAAATATAAATGGTATTCTCATCTTGTTAGTTTTTAATTTTTTAATGGCGAACGAATTGGCTTTCATCTTAAATAATAAATCATTGACATAGGTATATACTCTCACGAATTACGTGAGAGTATATACCTACTTATTGTAGTCATGAGAGAACTACTTCTAATTAGTTATTTTGTAATTAATTTTTCTTTCGTCGCACAGTAAATATAGTTACTTAATCGGAAGCACGTGCATGTGATTTCTTCTAAGTGTTTGTTATTAAAATAAAAATACCCTAATCCCAAGCCCCTAAATGATTTAATCAATTATCTTACGCTATTCAACTTCGGCATTAGTATTTTTTAACAATCGTTAGCCTGATCCGCTTTTAATTGGTTTTTGTTGAACCCTATCTTAAGGAGATAACGTTTAAAATGAAGATTCTATTCATCATCAACTCTTGGAATAAATACTTTATTACTTTTTAATCAGTGTCTTGCTGATTAAAAAGTAATATAGTACGAATATATTACTTTTTAATTTAAATAGTATAAGTATCTCTTGAGAATAATTGAATGTGACTTCTTTTGAATTAGGTCTTTGCTGAATTGCGTTAAGAATTTAAATTAAATATCTATTTTGAAGCGTTGAATTAGATTTGTTGAATGAAGCCATTATAACAAGATACACAATTTGTGACTTTAGTGAATTAACTAAGCGTATTCAAAATGTATTGACAATTTTAAGGAATAGGTTTATTAATTAATAAAATTGGCTTGTTTCAGCGAAAGAGAGAATTTAATAAAGATCGATTTCTCAAATTAATTGACCACATATGCTCAAACATGTTGAAATTGCAAATTGAAATGTTTCAGGCATTTCATAAAAAAATAAGTTTAATGGAACAGCGACATACAGGCGTACAGAAGAACAAAGTTAATGATGATGATGTTATTGCTAAAGATTAAAGTCAGATGAAAGCCAAATTTTCAAAGACAACACTATTTATCATCAAAACCTCCGTTATTTACGGCCAGGCTGACGTTGTCACAGCGTCGTACCCAAAACATTGAATCAAGTCTCCTTTGTGGTGAACTTTTCGGTCAGTTTCATAGTTATCCAATGAAAGCGGGCTTGTTTGTATTCCTCCCTCGTTTCTCTTTACTTTATGCGTGCAGAGTAAAATGTATCCGTGCGTAGTTTTTCTTTTCTGGTTCATTGTAATGAAGACTGCAACTATTTCTGTATATGTTCAATAGTGTATTGGTCAATTCTAAAATCGTTATTAATACGAAAGTAGAATTGTTTTATTTGTATTTTTATGTTAAACTACATGGTAAATATAAATTGTAACAAAAATATCGATCATCATATGCGTCGTTATGTGTACAGAAAATAATATTGTACCCGTACCATACCCTTTAGACAGGCTCGATGGCGCATTCGGTAGTGACCCTGTCTCATGCGCCAAGAGATGTGGGTTCGATCCTCACCCTGGACGAACATTCGTGTGATGAAAACTTCTTTTGTTTTATTTATAATACCTACCACTGTTCATTCTGATACACCGCAAGTGCTAAAGCTATTTATTACCTCGGAGTCAAATCAATATATGTGATTTCATCGAATTTGTTTTTTCGGTATAAAGTATTGTCCTCAAGAATCAGAAAAATAAATACCATGACATCGACCAATAGTTACATATGTAACAACTTGGATAGACAAAGTGAGATACGCGAGTGAGCTGGTTAATAAGTAAAAATATTTATTTCTTAATTGTAGATTCCAAGGTCGTTAGCAGCTTTATACCAAAATCGGTTCTATAATAAGTTGTCTTCACAAAAAGTAGATTGACATTCGACGCGAATACATCGAGCAAGGAATACTCGGTTTGCACAAAGCTCGTTGAACGAGGTTTCATCTCGGTAGAAATAACATTCCGAACCGGTGGTAGATTCATATATTAGTTGATTTTCTTGTTGAATCGACGATATATAAGTGTTTGTTTCAAACCTATGAGTATTTTGACTTTGAACTAATTTAAATAGATTTAATACGTTTCCATTTTTAGTTTTCCTTGCGGCTTGCTCAACGGTCTGTTTATAGCTTAGGACATTGAAAGCCGGCGTGACAAGGTCAGGTATTTCTTTCTTTAGATGAAACGTGAGGTTCAATCAATAACAGCACGTGACTAATGTAAGTGGTTTTATAGCGTCATTAATTTATACTATACTATAATTTATAAAGCTGAAGAGTTTGTTTCCTTGAACGCGCAAATCTTAGGTCAGGTTTTTAAATCGGACCTATTTGAAAAATTATTTCAGTGTTAGATAGCCCATTTATAGTAGAAGGCTATAGGCTATATAAGATTAACCAAAAACGCGGGTGGAACCGTGGGCACACCTAGTAGCTTTATAAATGACATCATTGATTTTTTGGTTTATAATTATAGTAGGTACTACAAAGAACAGGTGCCATTACGTTATATTTAATACAATAATAACCAAACTCGTTAAATCCAGAATCAAGCTCCAAGCAGATCCCGATTTGAAAAGGGACATGACACTTGAGTATAATGAGACTCCAACAATTATGAATATATAAAAAACTAACACAATTCTGACATCCTCACCGATGAACGATGCTCTTTTTATATAGAAAAAGAAGATATCAAAAAGGCTGTGTATTTTTTATGTTCGCAAAACTTAAAAATAACGAACAATAACTTTGACAAGCTCGATGGCGCAATCGGTAGTGACCCTGCCCCATGCGCCAAGAGTTGTGGGTTCGATCCCCACCCAGGACAAATATTCGTTTGATGAATACTTGTGTTTGTTCTGTGTCTGGGTGTTAATATCCAATATTTAAGTAGGTATATATTTGTAATACCACTGTTGTTTCTGATATCCGTAACACAAGTGCTTAAGCTACTTACCTCGGAGTCAGATCAATGTATGTGATGTAGTCTGATATTTATATTTATTTATTTATAACTTGGAATTGTTGACATGAACCATTTCCTTTCCACATCTGTTTCAACCCCAATAAAATGATAACGTCCCAAGTACACCGAGATGCAAATACTACGCGGTTGGCTCTGCGGGCCGATTCAATTTTATCTGTGGTTTCCTTATAAATAGTCAATTTGATTTTATACATGTTTTACGTAACTAGCTCGCGACCGCAGATTCGCTCTAGAGATCCATAAAATAAAGTTTTATTAGTGCTGTTTCGTAGCTGTTTATTCTGGATATTAGAAAAAACTATTTGATGCGTAAGGTTATAATTTAACTATACAAAGGATTACTGACAAGAATGTATAAGGATACGCGCCTTGTTTACGGCAAATGCCGTTAATTAAAAAGACGTCAAAGGCATGCGTCATTTGTGTTCCTTGTATAACATGTCGTAAAAAGCGACTAGGTTTGACGAATGACGAATAGGTTTGTGAATAAGTGGGCGACGAGGTGGCCACTTGTCACTACTTTTTCTAAAGTTTGTTTTTGATTGAAAGTAGTTTAAGAAGATTGTAGCTCTTTAGTCGCTGCCAACCCCTTCGAAGATTGCAGGTGTGGTGGTATGAAAGAAAGAAATTTCTTTGCTACCAAAAATACATGTGAAAACGAAATAAATTAAATAAAAATACAATTTACAGAAAATACTTTTCAAACACAAAAAGGGTAGGTACCAAAATGGTCTCCGCTCAGATCGAGCCATAACGAGCAGGGTGCGCGTCGCGACCACTGGTATCCTGCGGATGCCATGGCGCGGGCGTCCAGCCCGGGCAAACAGACTGCACCATATTATATTATACATAGTAAATAGAGGTAAATAAATAGTTTATGTTGTATATGTAACAAATCATGTATATATGTTATACTAGCTGTGCCAGCGGTGTCACCCGCGTTTATGGTTAATATTATAAAGACTATTTCCGTCATACATGATTTCTTTGTAACTTTAACCATAAAGGCTGTACACGCGACGGAAGCTTAAAAAATGGAGTAACTTCTCCCGTTTTCCCAACATTTCCCTTCACTACTCTGCTCCTATTGATTGTAGCGTGATGAAAAGTATACTATAACCTGCCCAGGAGTATGAAGAATAATTGTACCAAGTTTCGTTAAAATCCATCGAGTAGTTTTTGTTTCTATAAGGAACATACAGACAGACAGACAAAAATTTTACTGATTGCATTTTTGGCATCAGTATCGATCACTAATCACCCCCTGATAGTTATTTTGAAAATATATTTCATGTACAGAATTGACCTCTCTACAGATTTATTATAAGTATAGATGTATGTATATGTATGTTATATTAAAAGTAACAAGTATACTTTCTCTTAAACACATTTCCGTGTTCATAATAGCCGAGTAATTGTATCACAACCTTATCATAAAAGCTTGTACTGGCCGCCTAGACCCTACTCACACGATTTGGGGAACCCCAAGAGACTGGCCCGATGGTCGAGTGGTCAGAGACCCTGGCCACGAAACCGAGGGTCGCGGGTTCGAATCCCGCTAGGGGCAAATGTTTCGTGTGATGAACATGGGCATTTGTACTCGAGTCATGGATGTTGGTAAACGTATTTAAGTATGTCTATCCGTTCACCTAGTATCCATAGCACAAGCATAAGCTTAGTTTGGGACTAGGGAATTGGTGTGTCAGTCTTGAGAATTTATTATTTATTATTATTATAAGAAAAGAGCCTTCAAATTTCTTAAAGGCCAGCAACGCAATTGCTATTCCCGCGGTATTACAGGAGTCCATGAACTAAGGTGATCGCTTTCCATCAGGTTAACCTTATGCTCGTTTGCCACCTTTTACATAGATAACGCCCCGTTCTCGGATTTTCAATACCCATTTTTTTTATTGACCGAGCAATTTTTTTTTTCTTTATTCGATATATTTAAAAATATGTTTATTATAATCGACGTATCATCATCATTATTCTAAATCTTTTTTTCTGCAAGGTCTTACATAAAGACATTCTTCTTTTCTGCACTCGTTCCTTGTCGTACACATTTATATTCTGCCAGCAATCCACTGAAATGCCTTTAAATTATTCATGGTGTATTCATATCACACACATACTATATGTATGTAAGTAGGTAAAACATAAATTATATAGGTACTAGGATGCTGGACCTCAAATGAACATTTTAAATTAGCGGATTGTAGATTTGCCACAAAGTTAATTCATCACAAGTATTGAAAATTCGCCACAATTCTAAAGACGAGTGCGGTAAATTTACTACACAAAAATAGAATAGTACTACACAAGAATAGAAATAGAAGAACAGGAACGATGCGGGTGAAACCGTGGTCGCTGCTATAATGTACAAAGTTAAAATTATGTAATCAAAATATGAGTAAGTAATATATACTGGGACTTAAGGTACATACATAACATCAGGTTCGTAATCCCCGAAGGTGTAGTCAGAGTCAAAGGGACTTGAATAAATGTTTTAGACTGACGACTATTCATTATTACGTGTGTGTGGGTGAATAAAAATTGTTATTCACGTAAAGAGTTTGAACATTTCGTATCTGTTTTATGGTACGTAATGATATTATAAGAGAAAAAAAAAACAAAAGAAACGATATATTTCTTTCTAATACCACAAACGAATACCAATGGTATTTTATAGTTATTATAATTAATTCTTTATTCCGAACGAATACCACTCATAAACGAATCCCAAATAAGTTAAATGATATGAGATACAGTCAGCCCAATAATAAAAAAAATGCTTGTAAATGTGATTTTAAGTATTGTTTATTTATTTAAACAAGTGATATTATTTTTTTTTTGTTGATTATTTTTATGTATATTATCAAGTAGATAATTTGTGGTATAAAGGTAGGCTAGTACGAAATGAATAATATGTAATTACATATCACTCTTTTATTTTAATGTTATATTTTTAACGCGTATTATGGAAACACGACTAACACTGGTAGAACTAGCATCAATTTTACGCATTTCTCAAAAACTACACACGAATGATTAATAAAAAACAATTAAATATATAAAATAGCCATGCCAGTCATATAATAAAATTGGCCAAACAAACATAAGAATGTGTCTCATCTATCTGTATTTGCCTGCCTCTCGGAACTCCTAAGAGTTGTGTGAACCGATCTCAACAAATAAGGCATCGTTTGATCCTTCTTGACAGTTCGAGTGATATAGGATACGTGTGCGGGAATCTGTATTGTGCCGAGAATCTTACAAATAGCTTGCACGTTCCTGAGTCATCATCTTCCTGGCGTTATGTCCCGTGCTTAGACGGGGTCCGCTTACACCATGATCCAGGATTTAGCGAGTCTGGTAATTACATTGAAGCGACTGCCGATCTGACCTTCGTAACCCTAAGATAGGGGAACCAGACAATTTTTGGATCATGATTACAAATCCGAAGTTGTTTGAATTTGCAGGTTTCATCACGATGTTTTCCTTCACCATCGAGCTAGTGGTATAAATACGTACATAGACTTAAAAAATCCAGAGGTACGTGTCCGGGTTTGAACCCGCACTCCTCTGTTAAGAGGCGCGTGTCCTTACCATTGAGCTACCACCGCACCATTGAGCTACCACCGCTGATTGCACGTTCCTGAGTACCATATATCAATGAAGAGGAAAAAGTAATTGTCATATCTGTAAAAGGCTATCTAACGTAGGTACTATTGTGTTGAGAAGGTGTAGGAAACATGTAATGATCTCGCTAGAACTGTGGCTTGACCACGATTGGTATATAATAATTACGAAGATCGATCGAAAAAAAAGTTAAAAAAAAAGTTTAAAGTAAATTTGATGAAATTGACAAAACCTTTTTTTTTGAATATGGAAAATATATATACATTGGATTTGTTGGATCTATTTGATTTTACGTAAAGGTCAAGAACATTGCAGGGCTAATCAAACTAAATAGTTTGCCATTTATTAATCTGATTGTTACATACTTGATTAGTGAAATAATTTATTTTAATACTCATAATCAACAAAAGAGGGTACATCCACTTTAAAAAAGAGTGAAGAATTTTTTTTGAGTATGGAATTTTTTCCCATTTACCCAAAAATCATATTGGTTAAGTGTAACAAGTATACATATTTATCCTGGCTTTAATTGAGATAAAGGGTTGTATTTGGCGGCGTAAACAATTTAATTATAGACCAAACATATGCTGCTATAAGCGGAGCCGGCTAAAATTAGTAAGATAATATCTAATTCAAAAGGAGCGGTGGTAGCTCAATGGTAAGGACACGCGCCTCTTAACCGAGGAGTGCGGGTTCAAACCCCGGCATGTACCTCTAGATTTTAAAAAATCTATGTACATATTTATACCACTAGCTCGACGGTGAGGGAAAACATCGTGATGAAACCTACAAATTCAAACAACTTTGAATTTGTAACCATGATCCAAAAATTGTCTGGTTCCCCTATCTTAGGGTTACGAAGGTCAGATCGGCAGTCGCTTCAATGTTATTACCAGACTCGCTAAATCCTGGATCATGGTCTAAGCGGACCCTGTCTAAGCACGGGACATAACGCTAGGAGGATGATGAATATCTAATTCAAAACTCCTTCATCTATCGTGAACGCAAAAGACAACCTCAACACGAATCAAAACCGTAGCCCGTATAAGTTCCCTTTTGAATCAGAGAATATTCCACTCCCTAGCTCTATAGCTTCATAACCGATACACCCCATGGAAATGCCATACACACGCACATATACCTATATATTGTATCAACACAGGTGGGGAATTTCCCCGCGTTTCGTGCCGGCATGGGAGGGCGGAATTAAATTGTCTAGTTCCTATACACTTTCCATAGCGTATGTCAGATGTTTGATATTTTATCTACGTTCTCTTTGAGCTTGTAGATTGAAATAGAACATAGAGTTTAGTTTGATAACTAATTATCCTTTGTTAATAACATAAAAGATATTTTGACCGATGTTGTTCTGGAACTTAAAAAGAATGTGCCTACTGTGGTTTTTGCCTAGCATGCCGTAAAGGGCGACTAATGGTATATGGAGTTTTGGGTATGTGATTGTGTAGGCGACGACCTAGCCACTTGTCACTACTTTTTCACAATGTTCCATCTAACCCAGCCTAGTTTTGTTTTTGGCTGAATGTGGTTAAAGGGGCTTGCTGCCTCTTTGACACTGCCTACCCCTTCGTGGATTATGTGCGTATGTATGTACATTACAAAAATAAATTGAACAGTTTCTGTGACCTAAATAGGTATAAGTTTAGAATTTTAACAAAACTAACTTTTTACTCTTAATGAGTGTAAAACCCATCGAACTTGTGTGTTTTGAATTCACTATTTTTTTGTACGTAATGTAAACAGATGTCAATCTATAGCGTAATTACGTTTGTGGTAGCTATTTGTATTGTACAGACATTAACGTAAAGTTCTATCTATATGGACTGTACCTACATAAAAAATAAAGGGACCCAGAAGCACACGTGAATCTTTCTACCTTCGTCTTTCTATTTTTTATTTCCAAACAAATTAGAGTATTTACAATTCTCCAGCTTTTGAACTATCTGAAAGACATGATACAAACAAATTAACACACTTTCGCAATTACAATAATAAAAGAGAAGTATCCTTGTCAGAATGTCAGTCTTATTCTAGACTGTAGGTAAGCTATATATTTACTCAACGAAGGCCGAGGAGGCCCTCAGCTCTGCTACAGACTTATTTATTCAGCCGACATCGATCGCCCTTGCACTTTCCCGACACTTGAACGTACAGAATAACTAACCACGAGGGAAGCGGTTCAAGGTACCTGTTTTGTAGAATTTATGCAACAAACAACAAGGTAAGCGGTGGTAGCTCAATCGTTACGACACGCGCCTCTTAACCGAGGAGCGCGGGTTCAAACCCGGGCACGTACTTCTGGATTTTTCAAGTCTATGTACGTATTTATACCACCAGACTCGCTAAATCCTGGATCATAGTCTGAGCGGACCCCGTCTAAGCACGGGACATAACGCGAAACGAACGAAGATGGTGATGCAACACACAACAAAATCAAATTAGGCTTTTAAATGTAGTGTCTTAGGGCCGAGGTCAGCCTATTATCTATTACAGCTAATAATACTAACAACGCCCCACTGTGAAATGTGTGTAGCTCCTGTTCCCGTAGAAATATGGAAATAAGCATAAGATACTTGCTGATAATGTAGCTTTCCATTGGTGACAGAATTTTTTAAATCGGTCCAGGAGTCTCTAAACCTATCCAATGCAAACAAACAATCATATCTTTTCTTCATAATATTAGTGTAGATGAGATAGAGAGTACACCTCAAAAGTATACACAAAACTTTAATATAAATTGTATTGACTATGTATGTGACCGTTACTGGTAGAATTTAAACAAAAATAATTATATGCGCATGCGCATACCATGTGCGTGTATCTTTAACGTTATTATTGTGGATACCGCCTACGGAAACTAAAGATGCGTTGCCAAACACAAAAGTTAGTTGACTCAAATATTTGTTTTATTCCGTATGATAGATTATCAAAAAGTATTGAATCTGTATTTTTTGCTTCATCTAATACTCAAAATATGACAAAGATACAGCGCTTCAAAGATCTGGAGATGAGCGTTTTTACGTCACTTGTTACTACAAATTTACGGAACAAGTGACGTTACGCGGAACGTTAACACGCTGTATCTTTGTCATATTTGGTTTGCTGAACGAAAGAAAAAATACATAAGCAATATTTTTTTTGTGATCTTACAAATGGACTAAAAAAAAATTGGAGTCAACTGGCCTATTGTGACGTATCTCGTCTTACAAATATTCAAAAGCTACGATAACCGCTTACCACTAGGTAGACGTAATGTTTTTTTCCACCTTTAGTTGTAAAACATCTTCGCTGTGCTTAGTAGAATCTACTCCGTATTTCAGCGTTCCCCCGTATAAGGGTTACGGAGGTCAGATAGCAATCGCTTCAATGTTACACTAACCCTCGTCGGCCGTACGGTCAGGGCCATGCCGCACCTGGTTACAAAGAGCTAGGAAGAAATATAAAACGGTTTCTTGTATTTTTTCTTTGTTACGAAATAAAACGACTTCAACTTAGAGGCAGGAAATAATATCCGATTCTTTTTGAAATATCCTTAAATTTCAATAACAATTTATTTTGACTAAAATTGAAGGATATTTTAAAAGAATATTCAAAGGAATATACATAATGATGTAAGTTAAATTTTACTTTAATATTTATCAAAGATATAAATGGTTTTTCCCAATCAATCAGTTGCGGGAATTCTATATTACAATGTTTCTTGTCAAAAAGTCAAAGTTTAAAATAATTCGTTAATATATATAAAAACTCCAAGAATGTAGATTTCTTGGTATTTCATGATATCATGTATTCATAGTATGTAATATATTATTGAGTAGGTATCGTGACCCATGGCTTTGCCAGTTTTATGCTAACATCCTGTAGGAATTAGAAGGTTTTCTGTAGTTAATACGTTATTCTATATATTCAATGTTATTCTCCTGTGCTCCAACTGTGTACTTAAACCATTAATTGCTCTATTATAACGTGAAATAAAAATAAAATCGCTTAAACACATATTACTTTTTACAATAATAAGCAAGGATACTTACTTTATAAATTCACGATAGCTACGATTTTTTTGTTAATCGTTATTTTTCTACGAACAGGAAAATAAATCTTCAACTCTATAGAAGAACGCTTGACTTTAATGGTAAGTCGTTTATTTCCATATAAATAGGGAAAGCGGTATTTTGTAAAAGTTTGTACAGAATAAACAAGCGTATACAAGCAACCTTGGTGCGAAAAATCTTTTTATCTCGTCCAAATATCCACAGTCGAAAATAAATTAACCCAACGGAACCGGGTACCTAAGGGTTGCGTCCATTAAAAGATAAACTATATGTATATAGTTACTGGTCATTACATGTTGTGAAATTGAAGTAAAGAATCGAGAAAACCGCAAGATTGTATTTATGGAAAAAAATTTGCTAGTTGATCGATATATACGAGTAGGTATGAATTATATATATTATTATACAATACAATACATATATACTTGCTCTTGGATGTGGTTCTACCCCTGTGGAGAATCTATTTTTCTCACGATATTTGTATAATTTTTTGGGTTTTTTTTTTTTTGAGGATAATCAAAACGTCGATCGTACCAAACTTAATTACATCTATGAAGCGATTCACAACTGAAACATAGTGACAAACAGATATACCTACTTTCACAATTACAACATGAGCCAGAATTCCTAATTATTCTCATTTTCTACGTTCTAATAAGACAGCCTCTCTCCTCTTCAACAACCTTCCCCAATTGTTTGCAAAACATCGTCTAGCATTATCAAGCGAAGTGGGCGCCGCCCTTAACCTCGCCCTAACGGAGGGCGGAACACTTGGCGGAAGGTACAAACGCACAGGTTATTTATTCAGGCGGCATCGACCGCGCGTGACCGAACTACGCGACTGCGAATTACTTAGCGATGAGACAATTTGCGCTGGTAGTGGGCATCTGCCCTTATTAATATGAGATTCGGCATGCACGGTATTTGTTCTGCCAAGTTGGGTTGCAAAAGAAAATGTGTGTGTAATTTTTTTTTATTATCTATACTTATAATAAATCTGTAGAGAGGTCAATTCTGTACATGAAATATATTTTTAAAATAACTATCAGGGGGTGATTAGTGATCGATACTGATGCCAAAAATGCGATCAGTAAAATTGTTGTCTGTCTGTCTGTCTGTATTTTCCTTATAGAAACAAAAACTACTCGACGGATTTTAACGAAATTTGGTACAATTATTCTTCATACTCCTAGGCAGGTTAAAGTATACTTTTCATCACGCTACAATCAATAGGAGCAGGGTAGTGAAGGGAAATGTTAGGAAAACGGGAGAAGTTACTCCATTTTTTAAGCTTCTGTCGCGTGTTAAGCCTTAATGGTTAAAGTTACATAGAAATCATGTATGACGGAAATAGTCTTTATAATATTAACCATAAACGCGGGTGACACTGCTGGCACAGCTAGTAATCAATATAGTTTTTAACCAAACATGAACATCAGGTAGATAAATGCTTGAGATCAGCGGGTGCCGTTTTGGGACACACTTTTTTGTGTTCTATATTAATATCTCTTTATTTTTGTCTGTATCCCTAGTATACAATAAAGCTGTTCTAACTAACTAAACTTCACGCCACTTCCCTAGCGGGGTAGGCAGAGAGAACCGAACGCTTTATGGCACGATCCTTACACACCTTACTCGCCTCTTTATTCATTCTGTTCTATTCTATTATAAATATGTTTTTGATTTTTCTTACCTTTCCCCTTAAGACTAAACGCGATTATGTAGTACTTATTCCAACATGCTTGGCCAAAGCTGTAAGTAATGTACTACATAATGCATAATACATATCGCATTTAGCCTTAAGTCGAAAGTTCAAGTTTAAGTATTCTATAAATATGAATAAGTTAAAGAATCGAAAGCAGAAAATCATTTAATATTCTACTTTTAGTCTAGCTGGAAATTCACTTAAATAGTACACACCGATATATAGCTCAGTAAGTTAAAGTGACCAAGTTAATGATATTAGCACAAATATTAATATAGAATATCTCTAAGTTATGTAAACCCTCACTCGCACGCGACATTATGACATTGAATTGTTGAATTGTTCAACGCTATATATAATAAGTGACTGACAGGTGAAGGGTTAACAGAATTCTCATATGATAAGTTTCCAATAAGAACAATTGCTGTCAAATTCTCGTCACACCTATTAATTGATAACTAGTGATCGCCAAATTTCAATCGCCAAAAAAGTTTGTTTTATTTATTTATTTAAAGTATTGCTAATACATTATTTTTAGCTTTCTGCACTCCTTCTCCATGTAAACTTTAACCAAATCTCTTACTTCTCCGTCCGCGTAATTCTCATAAAATGGGTAGGTACAAAGTTTTTGTTTGACGTATTAATATAGATGTAGATAATATTAAACCAACTTGTGGATACCAATTTAAATACAAGTTATTATTTTTTTGTTTATAACATCACGCCCGTAATCCCCGAAGGGGTAGGCAGAGTCAAAGGGGCAAGCAAGCAAGCCCCTTTAAAGCCCCAGCCAAAAATAAACCTGGGCTAGATTGAACATTGTGAAAAAGTCTCACCGGACTATGAGAATGAAGAAATAGAGAGTGCACCTGTGTTTGCGCACACACTTGTGCACTATAATATCTCCTGCGCAGTTGGATAATCCTCGTTGAGATTGGCCGCGGTGACCGATATCAATTAGGAGAACATTATTATTTCTATAAATAGAAAAGAGAGTGATAGCAAATCGGATTAAAAGTAAGTAATAACAGTGATAGAAATAGAAAAGAAAAATATCGGGTTATTGTACATTTGCCACAAAGTTAATTCGTCACAAAAAAATGCACGTGTAAATTCGTCATTATTCTATGTTTGTGTAGTAAATTTATCGCACTCGTCACTCGAATTTACAATACCGTGTAGGTACTTGTGACGAATTAACTTTCAATGTATGGAATGTTTTACATTGTGGCGAATTAACTTTGTGGCAAATGGACAATCACCCAAAATATCAATACATTAAAGTATAAGAGTTGGTACATGTTTTAATGGTCTTGGCTCTTATATGGATTATATTTTTACGACGTATGCGTGTCTAGATTGAGTATAAGCTTTAAGTAAAGTGTGTCGTAAAGTAAAACGTAACTGACTTTTTTTTAACCTAGATGAAGTGTGTCAGTACGGTTTGTGTGTACCTATTGACCGATATAGTAAGTCTTGTTCTTTGAAATAAATTGCTTAATGCTGTTGATACGTGAAAATATACATATGTAAAAAGTAATATTAATAATGTTATATTCAGTGCTATTAAGCAAAGTTGTTAAATAAAAGAAAAGCTGTTTCATATACAATAATGCTTATAAATATATATTTTTTTAATATCGCTACATTATAATATTTTATTTTATATCATTTTAAATTGACTGGCCCGTTGGTCGAGTGGTCAGAGACCCTGGCCACGAAACCAAGGGTCGCGGGTTCGAATCCCGCTAGGGGCAAATATTCAGTGTGATGAACATGGATATTTGTACTCGAGTCATGGATGTTAATAAACGTATTTAAGTATGTCTATCCGTTCACCTAGTATCCATAGCACAAGCTTATAAGCTTAGTTTGGGACTAGGGAATTGGTGTGCCAGTCTGAAGAATTTATTATTATTATTATATTATTAAAATATGCGCCATTGGTTAGTTTTCCTCTATCTGATTAGTAAGAAGAAAGCTTAGAGGTAACTTTATTTATCGAATGGTATCAAAATATTATGGCCGCATAATTTACTTGCGCACAGAACTAGAGTCACGCATTACAACACGAAAGAGTTCTTTTGGAAATGAAAGACACGCAACCCTGTTTTGGTCTCCGTATAAAACTAGGTTAAAACGCTATTATCTCACATGAAAACATTGTAATTACTTAAGAGAGTACTCGAACGTAGAAAGAGAAACCTTATTTATACGGAAACTTGATTTCCTCGGAAGTCGCTCTTTGTAAATATCGCGCAACGAAAAATACAAGCGAGCAAATAAAACATGTCGCGGGCTTCAAGACACAGGGGCGTATGAAAAAAAAAAACGTTTTTTTTTATTAGTCATACGTTTCTTATTTTATCGATACACAACCTCTTTTTTTTATGGTTAAAGGTAAATTATATTATTTTCGGATCAAAAAGGTAGGGATTTCCTTGACTGGCTCGATGGCGCATTTGCTAGTGACCCTGCCCTATGCGCCAAGAGTTGTGGGTTCGATCCCCACCTAGGATAAACATTCGTATGATGAATACTTGTGTTCGTTCTGTGTCTGGGTGTTAATATCCAATATTTAAGTATATATTAGTAATACCACTGTTGTTTCCGATATCTTTAACACAAGTACTTAAGCTACTTACCTTGGAGTCAGATCAATGTATGTAATGTCGTCGGATATTTATTTATTCAAGTGCCAAAATATAAAGTATGCCAAAACATTATTTATTTTTGTATATAGCTAATTTTTTATGTCAAATTAAACTTGACGGATTGGTTAGGTAAAACGTCACCCATTTAAAACCTCATTTAGGTTTTTGAAATCATCATTACTGCAGTATCGACGTCGCCGTCGCATTCGGTCCAAATGCGCCATCGAGTCAGTCACGTGTTAAATACGTGTCTTTCCCTCAATCAGTCTGTTTTTTGTAGACTAAAAGTACCCTCTATACCCTTAATAGAAAGTAAGTAGAAGTCAATAATTAACTGGAGAAGTTAAGTTCATTAACCAAAAAGAAATAGTTGGAGCGCCTTCTAAGTTTTGGCGAGCGAAAGTTCCTGCGAAACAATTAAGACTTGACAGCTGCGGTTACCCGATTATGCCCGGTAGACGCGACAAAAACACGCTGACTGGATAAAAAGTTAACCAGAATTTAATGGGTAAAGATTCGTTTTATGAAAACTCTTTCTAACTAAGACTAAGATGCCACTGACTAAATTGGCCAATCGAGTCGACTAAGTTAATTTGTCTACACTAAAATTTATAAAAAGAAAAATATCTATTATATGTGAGCAAGTTTTTATGTGTCTTTATGTAAATAAATAAATAAATAAATAAATATCAGACTACGTCACATACATTGATCTGACTCCGAGATAAGTAGCTTAAGCACTTGTGTTACGGATATCAGAAACAATAGTGGTATTTCAAATATATACTTAATTATTGGATATTAACACCCAGACACAGAACAAACACAAGTATTCATCACACGAATGTGTGTCCTGCGTGGGGATCGAACCCACAACTCTTAACGCATGGGGCAGGGGCACTACCGAATGCGCCATCGAGCTATATGTTTGTAATGATTAGGGTTTACAGTGTTACGCTGCGTTTCCATCAGAGATGTAACAAACACATCCCTTGCTATCTCTGGTGGAAACGCAAACTAATCTCTTCTTTGGCTATTGTACAGTAACATTATCCAGAAACCTATGAACTATCAAGCTACTTTAAGGCGACAGCATGTCGCAGTCACATGTAGCCAGCTAAGAGAGAATAATATATATATATATATATATATATACATACATTACAGGAATGCCAGCGCAAGACAACAGAGGACCCGGAGCTTCCTGCTAGATTTAAACGACGACCATCGGGAGGGGTTTTAGTGGATAAAAAAATCATATAACCCGTCGTCTCCCCCATAAGAAGTCGGGTATCTTTCAATGATTTCCCCATCAAAAATAAAAAAAAGATTACTTAAAATGCAATCGAATGAGTAATAAGACATAATTCACACCATATACTTAATAAAATCTGTACTTAACAACAGCAGTAACTTTAACATGTAGACATCTCAAGTTGGTTCAAATAAGTTTGTAACACTTGTAGACAAGTCGTTGATATCCTCTTAAGAATAAAACATGTAATCTTGTACACCCACACCACTCACCCCAGTCTCCTCTTTACTTTTTTGTCTCGGC
Organism: Glyphodes perspectalis; assembly: GCA_951394215.1. Taxonomy (NCBI): domain Eukaryota; kingdom Metazoa; phylum Arthropoda; class Insecta; order Lepidoptera; family Crambidae; genus Glyphodes; species Glyphodes perspectalis. Next base: position 13,572,032 of record OX596211.1, on the reverse strand, counting down.
CGACACCAAAGACGATGTTTGATTTATTAATGACTCTTAAAACTTTCTAGACTGGAATTTGGTGTTAAAAACAATGTTTTTATGGAGGAATGCTGCTTAGATTATATATTTTTTTCTATTATATTATATAAGTCTTTTCGTTTAGCTGTTATATTGTGACTATCAAATCAAATATATCAAATATCAATCACAAACATTGATCTAACTTTGAGCTAAGTAGCTTAAGCACTTGTGTTACGGATATCAGAATTAACAGTGGTATTATAAATATATACTAAAATAAAAAAAATAATTGGATACTTACACCCAGACACAGAAACACAAGTATTGGTGGGGATCAAACCCACAACTTTTGGCGCATGGAGCAGGGTCACTACCGAATGCACCCTGCAGGGGGGGCTCCGAATACTCATGAGGTATTCCTGCCTGTCGTAGGAGGTGACTAAAAGGGCCTTTGGGGTCATGGGAGCTAGCGGGGGAGCCTTCTAACACTCAACCGGAGAAGGCGACTGCTCGTGTGTTACACCCTTTCCGTTAGGATACGGGTACGCAGCTGTCTGTGTTGTCGCACACACCACACTAGGTGTTCTGGGGGAGGAACTCACTCCCTCGAGTAGGGCCGCAAAGCGGCAGCACGCGCTGCATAGACTTTTCAAGATGAATCCCGACAGTGGGGATCCCGATAGTTTTGCCTTGAGCGCCCGAAGAATGGCAGCCGTGATGTTTAGTCGGTAGGGGAACTGGTGTTGCCAGCCGGTTCCCAGCCCGACACACCCTTGTAGGCTCTTACTCAGGTCTACCTGTATGGTGCGTAATGGCATTCCTCACGTACAAAAAAAAAAGGGTTACTACCGAATGACCCATCGAGCTCAAATTGATTGATCGCGATTGATTATAAAACATTCAAAAATATACTCTTTATAATATGAATTAACATTATTCCATCTGTCGTGTCGTGTTCCATTATTCCATATTTCATCGGTCTGTGACTTAAAAAAAATGCGTCTACTGTGCTTCTTGCCTAGCATGTCGTAAAAGGTAATTAATGTTATATTGTATTTGGGCGTGATGTTATAATATGAATTTAACATACTTACATGGGTAGAGGGTTTTTATTAAAGAGGCTTGTAACTGGACTCGTTACTATGTCGTAACCTCAATGAGGTTGCCCATAAACACCTTATTTCAGTCTAATTTGTTTGTCGAATAGGCCACCCCAAATCAATATTAGCTTCGGCCAAATGTCATACATAATTTAGTTTGTGGTCGTAACCGCAGCGTGTTGTTGGCGATAAAACCAATTAATTGGGATTTAATTTCACTGTTAAAATTAATGGGACATTATGTTGAAATAAATATGGCCATTATTGTTAACAAAAACAAAACAAAACAAATGGATTCATCATTAAAATTACACAATGAAACGTGATATTTGGCTACTAAAGTGGCGCCCAACGTGGGGCAAATAAATTATTATTTTTATTTAGCATTTAGCCTTCTTGGGCTATTAGTATTAGTATTAGTATTGCCACTGGAGGGTCACTTTATTTATTAAGTAACATGATCAAATCAGACATTTCTAGTAATTGTCAAAGTTATATTTAAAATACGTCTTTTGAACATTTCCATAAGCATAGATCATTATTAGGAAATGTTAATAAAAATAGCAAATGCTTTATACAATATTTGTACACAAACATTAGTTTATTTTGAAATATTACAAAACTGAGAAAGATTAAATATATAAATAAATAAATAAACATTAACCTCGTGTCTAAGCCACCGGGCCTAAAGGCCGTTTGTTTATTTTTCTTAGCCCTCGTGGCAGTTAACCTAGTGATCCGATTTGAGGGTAAATTGTCATATGGGCCGGAAAAAAATATAGGACGTTTTTAATCCCGGAAAATGTGAGGTTCCGGGAAGGTGTGGGGTGGGTTCTGGAGCAATGAGGAATTTGATTCCTAACGGTATCGTGAGCGAGACGAAGAGAGTAATTGTTTTATTTCGCTGGTTTTTCAGTTTTTTGGGTGATTTTTTGGTTGATTTTTCTTATTTACTTTACTGTGACCACTTTAAGAATGTATTTTTGACAGCTTAGTGACAGGTGAGTTAGTGATGTCTGAATGATGCTCGAATGTGTTATGATTCCGTTTCTACTATTATCATAAATTAATAAAAAAGGGGCCGAAAATATCATTTTAAATTTAAGAAGCCACGTTTAGTTGCTGAAAAAATTTAAAAAGAATACGTTCATGAATTGTCAGCTATATTGTATAAAAAATCTTGCATGTCTCAATTTGCTTGTGGTGCTTACTTAGTGCTCAATAAGTGAAATATAAGTATACGACATAACTATAATTATAATATTTGTAGCCTTAGACTACTTTTCTATGTATCTGTTAAAAGTAAGCAAATTCAGTTCATCATCTCCAATAGAGATTGAAAAATAAACTATCGATAACTTTTATAAACCATTTGCTGGACAGCTCATATCCAAAAGTTCTCATCAGTCCGCGAAATAAATAAACACGATGTAATTACGTAACACAAACACAAATTCGCTCGCAACAAAAACAATGAACCGAAACAACTTCTCTACGGGCCGGCGAAAAAATTTTGAATTAGATGTTGTTTTGTAGGTACGAGCTGTCAGGTGCAGGGTATTTTTTTCGACGGGTGTTTGGCTTTCGCTGTATTGTTAAAATTCATTTCGTTGTTTGTCTTAACCTTTTGCTTTGCAATCGCTGGACAAAAGCAGGACACGCTTTTGAAGGTTACAGTTTAAATTGGATTTATTTCATTTTATTCTAAATAATTAAGATTTTCAGATGTTTTTAAGGAGGTTTAGAGCCTAAAAGTAGAATAGAATGGAATAGAATAGATAGACTTTATTCGAAACACACATTAAAACGCAAGCTACAAGAAAAATATGAAAACATAGAAACTTAACAAATGTGTGCCAAAATGGTGCCCGCTCAGCTGTGTCGCGAGACTGCCTGATATCAGGCAGACTACGACGCTGGTTTTCAGCGGGTACCTGTGTCTACTCCTAAAGTAGGAAATTAAAATAAAAAAAAGGAAACAATTTTCGCTAACGAATCGAACTTTATTATTATCGTTAGCGAATGTAAAATTATGCGACATAATTGAGGGCATCATAACGTTTTTATTATTATAATTCAAATTATAATAATAAATAATAAAAGAATAATGATTTTGTAATGTAACTGTCGAGCAAAATATTAATTTCAATTTGCTACCGCCAATCCATTTTCCAGGAAAAAGGACTTTACCGGCAGACAGACGAGGTAATCCTGAAAGTGGTTTGTTTTTCTTTTTGAGCCGCAGTGCCTCAAAAGTTGTTTTATTTTTGCCATTAACAAATGGTTGGGCTTTTTACAATTCACTTTAAAATTATTATAAATATTTTTGCATGAGTAAGAATAACATACCGCTCGCATTTTCAGCAAATGATGATTTTTTAATAACTGAGTTTCAACCAAATTTTCTGTGCCGATTTTTTTGTCATTTTACTTTGTAATATCAAAAATATCCAAGATTTGACAATGACATCATATTTGATTATCGAAAAGTATTTAAAATATATGTGTGATCTGTTAATATTAAAAGCAGCCGTTACTGTCGCCTATCAGATCTATCTATATGAACATACAGCTCAAACCACTAAATGGATTGCGCTGCAATTTGATTATGAACGCAGATAGTTAAATCAATAGATAAATAAATATCCGACGACATCACATACATTGATCTGACTCAGAGGTAAGTAGCTTAAGCACTTGTGTTACGGATATCAGAAACAACAGTGGTATTACAAATATATACTTAAATATTGGATATTAACACCCAGACACAGAACAAACACAAGTATTAATCACAGAGTGTTTGTCCTGTTTGGTGATCGAATCCACAACTCTTGGCGCATGTGGCAGGTCACTACCGAATGCGCCATCGACCCAGTCAAAAGATAGTTATTAGGACATAGGCATTTACTGAAAGGAATCTCCAAAATCCCCCTAAAGGGGTGCAATGGGGGTCTACAGTTTATTTGAAGAATCTATAGAGTACTTACGTTACCCCGAATTAAACGCGAGCGAAACTGCGGAAAGAGCCGTATCATAATTTTAATTTGATAACACAATGGCAAACAAATACCATACGGCAAGAAGGCACTACGGCTCAGATGACAAACACCTGTACCCTGTATAAACATAAAATCGAATGCTGGGCGGATAACACAAATGTTCAGTCAGCCAGCTCCTCTTGTGTCTAGAGGTGAGCGATTGTGAACGATATTCGGATACCATTTGAATTGTTATCTTCCGATTGTTGGTTTTGTGACTGTTGTGTAAAGGCTAGATCTATATTTTTCTACACCTTCTTGTACGCTCTAACTTTGATCTATTTAATAACTGTTATTGACCAAAAAAATATTTTTATAAATAATGTTCATGTCTTCACTGATTATTCATTCATCATTCGAAGTAAAGTTTTTATTCGAGTTTACTATATTAGTGCCTTTATTCTTGAGTTTAAAAGAGAAAGATTTTATCACTGAATTAGATAAAATCGACTTTTTGATCCGACCCTAAATATTATTACTTATGATATAAATTGACATACAATTTTAGAAATTAGCCATGTGAATGGTTTCATACACAATTTTAACTTATTACTATTATACACAATTAATTCTAAGATTTCCAGTTAAATTACCATTTTATTGTTAGACAAAAACTCCTAAAACTGAATTAATTGCAACAATTTTTCTATTCGAACATTATACATTAAATTGTTCTGCCTGTCTGTATATGAGGGCTACACTAGAATAAGGGTAGCACTATAAAAATACTTCTGAAAAGAACTTCTCTCGGTCGTATTTTTTGTGAGAACATTTAAAATAAATTATTCGAATACTTTAGTTGCAGTTTATCGACACATTCGCCCGCCTCTATCGGTGTCGGGATTTGCATCGCGTCACGATAAGCCTTGTATCTTGTTCCCTGCGTGTCCTCTTCAACAGTTCTTTTCCCTGCTTATCTTGAACACGCAATGTGATGGACGGATTACAGCGGTGAGGCAGGTTTCGTTTGTTATTCGTATTTCGAGTCACTGGTGTCACTTATAGCAATTATGGGACTGACTTGTCAAATAGAATGTGCTGTCCTTAATCATCATTTCTTTGTAGTATTATGTCCCGTATTTGGACGGGGTCTACTTAGACCATGATCCAGGATTTAGCAAGTCTGATAATTACATTGAAGCGACTGCCGATCTGTCCTTCGTAACTCTAAGATCCCATCTTATCAGACATATAATATTAGAATATTTGGGTCATGGTTACAGATCCAAAGTTGTTTAAATTTGCAGGTTTCATCACGATGTTTTTCCTCACCGTCGAGCTAGTAGTATAAATACGTACATAGATTTAAAAAAATCAGAGATACGTGCTCAGGTTTGAACCCGCACCCCGCTGTTATGAGGCGCATGTCCTTACCAGTCAGCTACCACCGCTCAATGTCCTGTCTTTAATCCTTACTTTTAATAATTCGAAAGCAACATACGTATGTTCCGTCTTAACTCAAAAACTACTTAAACAATGGCGATGAAAGGCTCTAAAGTATGAACAGTAAAAAATAATAATTATAAAATCAACAAGACATACGATAGAATCTCTAACTGTATTACATGTCTCATCCGTTTTTTGGATTAATTTTAGCTCTATTTTCACTGTTACTATTCCATTTCTACATGGTTTCTGATAAGTTACAGTCCTGAAATGTTTTTCTTACATTTTTCTTTTCATCGCCATATTGTTTTCAGTTTTGCTACCTGTGTTTACAACTATACTACGTTTTGTTTGACGTGTGGGCTCGCGTGCGCCGTTAATACGCCCATTACTTTGATTAAACGTGGACCCGCAATTATTTCGATACGGCCCGTAATACCGGCCGCTATGAATCTTGCGCTGTTTCCTAAATGGCTAATTGTAAAATGGCTGTTGAATTTTTTGAGCAGTATTTTCAGTAGGTAATTGCATACAGGTGGGTAATATAGTTTTAATCTGTGCATGTAAGTCTAAATTTACACGTCTCCGTGGTTAAAAACAATGTACGAAAGGAAGCCTTTTGTCTTAAAAAAGCTAAATGTTTTATTCTCTGAAAAAAATATCATACTTTGCTTGTTAAGTATCTTTGGATGAGCGCAGTTGATTTATTTGTTCAACAATGGTGGTTTCTGTATTATAAATGATACATTATTTGAATATATTTTTTGCAGACTATGCCATGTAGCTCCAATGGTCGGACATGTGGAAAGAATGGACGACGAAACATTAACTAAACAGATATACTCGTACAATGCGAAAGTGGAAGGATATAGTTCGCGGAAGGCTCAGGCTTACCTTTGGTCGTGTGTTAACAGAAGGTGATGTTAGGAGCCATAATAATCGTAGATAGACCTTGTATGAAATGAAAGGATTATGAATGTTAAAGAAGCGAGTGAGGTGTGTATGGACCGTGCCATGTGGCGTTCGGTTCTCTCTGCCTACGCCTTTAGGGCAATGCCGTGAAACAGATAGATAGTTACATTTTTTATCTTCCTAGCGTTATGTCCCGTGCTTAGACCATGAGGTCTAAGCGGACCCCGTCTAAGCACTGGATCATTCCAGGGTTTAGCGAGTCTGGTAATTACATTGAAGCGACTGCCGATTTGACCTTCGTAACCCTAAGATATAGGAACCAGGCAATTATTAGATCATGGTTACCAATCCAAAGTTGTTTGAATTTGCAGGTTCCATCACGATGTTTTCCCTCACCGTTGAGCTAGTAGTACCTACATACATTTGTAAAATCCAGACGTACGTGCTCAAGTTTGACTGAGCTAACACAGGAAGGGCTTACATTCTCCAATATATATTTTTTTTGTAATATAATGTACGTATATAGACATCGAAAGTTTATATACGTTTGTAACGTTGAAGAGGGCTTCCCATCTATTGTTATTTTTAAAATCGATGTCCAATTGACGCAGGCGGTTTTCGCGAGCGTACGACCGGCGCACGGCAGCCGAGCGCACTCCATTGAACAACCCAATATTTTTTGTAAAGCTGTTTTGACGCTAGTGACTGCTTTTAAAGTTATTTCGGAGGCGTATACTTTAATAGCATTTTTTTCATGTTGTTAGTTTTTTTTAATGTTCGATAGTACTTTTTATAGTACCTTTTTGTTTTTCTAAATTATAAAAGAAAAAGGCAGATTAGTTTATATATTATATCTGTTAAATACTATTTTATATAAGCTTGCTATTGTGTACCATCATCATCCTCTTATCAAAGGACTTCTCCCAGGTCATCAGAGGTCGGCGCAGCAGGTCTTCCTCTTCCATAAGTCCCGGTCAGCTGTTATAGAGCTATCCACTCTTATTTCACTCATTTAATATTTTACATAATCCATCCATCTCTTATTTGGCCTATTATTGTGTATGATTTCATAATATTATATAGGTAAGTTTATAATTTTATTTTAAACTAAAATGCCACTCTTTGTTGCTTATTTCAAAAAATAAACTGTGAAAAAAAAATTATTCAACATTTGTGTTAAAATTTAAGGAAATAATTCACACAAACGTCCAACTTACCGAATTTGGAAAGTTACTTTGTGAAACATTTCTACGGGGATTTTAACTTTCCGCCCTATAATTGCTCATTTAAAATTACTTCAGTTTATACAAGAAAAACCTTGCGTCGGAAAAAGTTTTCAGATCAAAAATTAATTAAAATCTAATTTCAAAAGCCTTCCCGACGTTGTTAAAAGCCGAAAGCGAAATAAAATTCACTTTAGATATGCATTTATTCTTATGTTGGACTGTGACTCTAAAATGATGGACCAACTTTGCCTAGCGTATCGTAAAGGCGACTAATGGTGGACTATTGCCACTTATTTATTTTGTTCTGACGATTTATAAGTGCTTTTTTAAGCCTATATAAATAAAGATCATTTCATTTCATTTGCCACTACTTTTCCACAATTTTCCATCTTACTCAACTCAATTTATGGCTAAACGAGGTTTGAGCAGCTTCTTGCTCCTTGGACTGTGCCTACCCCTTTGGTGAATGCGGACGAAGTGGTAGGTAAGTAAGTATATGTTATAAGTAACAAATAGGCTATCAGGTTGTAGCTCAATGGTAAGGAGGTGCGGATTCAAATGTACGTATGTATAACACTAGCTCGGCGGTGAGGGAAAACATCGTGATGAAACTTGCAAATTCAAACAACTTTGTGTATATGACCATGATCCAAAAATTGTCTAGTTCCCCTATCTTAGGGTTACGAAGGTCAGACCGGCAGTCGCTTCAATGTAACAACCAAACTCGTTAAATTCTGGATCATGGTCTAAGCGTTATATCCTGTGCTTAGACGGGGTCCCCGTCTAAGCACAGGATATAACGCTAGGAAGATGATGAATAAACGGGCTATGCATGAACGTCTCGAAGGCTCTTCAGTTTTTTTTGTAGAGCAATCTTAAAAACCGTGAAATTTTCCGTCTTTGTAACGACCGTAACGACGGATTCATAAGTAAGCATTTTCTTTTGAAGTGATCTCAAATAGCTTCGTAAAGCATATCTTTTATATTTATTTCAGTAAATAAATTTTAATAATGTAATTTATTTCTTAAACTAAGGTTGAAGTTACCATTACTGAATCCTATTAGGATTATTTAGGATTAGGATTTGGGAATGATTTTCTTTTTAATTCTATGTGGTATATGTTTTTATAGAATTTGTACCAGGTAATCATTTGAGATTCGTAGAATAGCGAAATCTAGTATAAATTTTACATGATAAAAGTGGCCCGTATTGATACTCAAAATCTATGTGACGATATTTCAATATTCAGCATAATTTGAATAATCGAATTACAATTTCAAAGATAGGAAATCTAGAGTCTTGTGTAGATTCTCTCGAATTTTTAACGAAATATCGAGTACTTTGTTAATTTTGTAGTTCTGCGACTCAAAAAACAATGTCCTAACTATTTTTATTGTCTAGCAATTTACAACGTAAAAGATGACTAATGACATTGTATTGAGTAACTGGTTCGTGATTATGTAGGTGACGAGCTAGTCACTAATCACAAATTTTTCATCTAACTCATCTCAATTTTTTTTTTGGTTCGTTTTTAGGAACTCTATTGTTTTTTGGACTCTGCCTACCCCCTTGAAGATTACGAGTGTGTTGTTTTTATGTACCTATGTATGTATTGAATTATATATTGTATCCACAACCCAAATCAGAGTATTTAAATCTGTTTATTATTACAAATATGTATTCGACTGACTCGGTAGCTTATTCGGTTTTGACCCCGCCCCATGCACCAAGAGTTGTGGGTTCGATCCCCATCCAGGACAAAAATTCGTATGATGAAGACATGTATTTTTTCTGTGTCTGGGTGTCAATATTGAATATCTATTATATATAAAGCTAAATTACCACTCACTGACTCACTGACTGATCAGGGGTGTTTTTGGGGGGCAAGGGGTAGTTCTACCTCATTTTGATGTATCGGGGGTTGGTTTAGATTTTTAATCAACGCAGCTTTTTCTTGTTTTTTTTTTTTAATTCAAGATGGCCGCCGAGTATGGCTTAGCGGGAAAAAAAAAATGTATGGAAACGTGGGGCGGTTTATACTGCTCGAGATTGTTGTTTATGGGTTAGGAATGGAAAAAAAATAAAATGTCAAAAAAACAAGATGGCGGCGGTGCAATCTGGGTTTGAAAAAAAAATTTAGAGCCATTTTTGCGCAGTCGTACTGAAGAGACGCGCATAGACAGTGGAAAACTTTCTTTTGTCATTTGTTGCGGGTATAGTCGACTCGACGACCCCATCCATAGATTATAGAAATTCAAGATGGCGGCGGCGCTGGCAGCTATTTTGTCCCGAGAAAAAAATTGGCAATTTTCGAAGGCATTTTTCGGGTGGATGGCAACACTTTAGAGAATCGCTTGTAAGAAGGCTATGGTGGGGAATTTATTCGAGTGTTACCATGTGTGGAAATTTCTACCAAATTCATGGTCGTTTTGGAGCCATGGGAGAAAATAGTAGGAAAAAAAATTTTTGGATTTTTGGAAAATCAAGTATGCAGTTTTGTGGCAACCCCGACCCGCTTGGGCCTTTTTGTAGTTTTTTTGGAAAATTCTGGCAACACTGGGAATTATCGGTAAAAAACGTTTTTTCGACATTGCCAGCTTCTAGGAGCCCTGTGGGTCAGAGGAAGCGTCGGAGGAAAAAATGAAAAATGAGGGTTGATGGGGTATACGATCCAGAATATGGGAAAAATATGGGCATTGCAAAATTCAAGATGGCGGACGCGCTGGCGGTAATTTAGTAAAACTTTAAATTTTCCAAAAATTTGTTTTTAATTTTTCGCATGGATGGCAACATTTTAGAGAATCGCGTTGTATGGGGTAGGGGTAGAGAATTTATTCAAGTGTTGCCGTGCGTTTGAATTTCTACCAAATTCATGGTAGTTTTCGAGCCATGGTAGAAAATGGTAGGGAAGAAATTTTGACGTTTTGCAAAAAATCGAGTATGCAGATTTATGGCAACCTCGACCCACAATGGCCTCATGGTAGTTTTGTTGAAAAAATCTGGCAACACTGGCGACAGAGAACCAAAATATTTTTTCGACATGGTCATTTTTCAAAGTCTCTGTGGGTCCGAGGACGCACGGGAGAATAAAACGAAAAATGTGGGTTGGTGGGGTATACGACCCAGAATATGGGAAAAATATGGGCATTTGGAAATTCAAGATGGCGGACACGCTAGCGGCCATTTTGTGAAATTTTTACTTTTTCGAAATTTTATTTTAAATTTTTCAGGCAGATGGCGACACTTTAGCGTTTTTCAATGTACTAGGCAGATGTGTGTCTGGTCAAGATGTGTTGCCAGGTGAAAAAAAAAATTGGGAGTTTTTGGTAGTTTTCGAGATATGGCCCAAAAAGGTCGAAAGTAGAAATAACGGTTTTTCGGTAAATTCATTGCCCGGTTCCTAGAGGGCGGGTCTATTAAAATGACATTTGACTATTTTAATCTCATTCGCATGGCAACACTCGGAGCGGCGGGGAGGTGAATTCCGAAGGCATGATCTACTTCCAGAGGCTCTGGAGGACTCGTTATAGGTCGTAGGGAAAAAGTAAATATGCAGTTCGATGTGGTATATAACGTAGAATGCCTAAAAAATACTGGCTTCAAAAAAATCAAAATGGCGGACCAAGTGGCGGCCATTTTGTAAAAATGTGAATTTTTCAGAATTTTCAAAGTGGTTTTTGGGGCAGTTGCAGTTAGCAAAGCTAAATTTTGATAATGACCTTTGTTGTAGAGCCCTATAAGAACTATCGATTGGTTATAATTTTTTCCCAATTTTCGGGGTAATTTTTGAGTTTTACCCCAAAATGTAAAAACTCGAAATAACGACTTTTGCTAGAAAATAAGTATGAGGATCTGTCAAAATTGGCCATTTATTTCCATTTCGATCCAATTTTGGACAATAAATCAACAGTCGAAAGAAAAAAATTAAAAACTCCATGTCATGTTGGTACTCGATTTTCCCATACATTTTGTACTGGAGCCGACCGCAAAGATAAGTTTGTACGAATTTGTATAGGGAAACGGTTGCATAGTATTGCGGTACTGTCTTTATCATACAAATGACTATGTAACTTTGCGTGGGCATAGGTGGAGCACATTTATTATGCCTTAATTTTCGCAAAGTTCTAGGCGGAGCGCCGCGTAGGGCGAAGCCCGGAGCGCCCAATCAAGTGATGTAATTTTGCTAATGTATAGGCGGAGCGCCGCGTAAGGCGAAGCCCGGAGCGGCCATAGAGTTAATGTATTTTTGCGAAGCCACAGGCGGAGCGCCGCGTAGGGCGAAGCCCGGAGCGGCCAAAGAAGTAATGTTATATTGCGAATGCGTAGGCGGAGCGCCGCGTCGGGCGAAGCCCGGAGCGGCCAAACAAGTGATGTTATATTACGAATGTAAAGGCGGAGCGCCGCGTAGGGCGAAGCCCGGAGCGGCCAAACAAGTAATGTTATATTGCGAATGCGTAAGCGGAGCGCCGCGTAGGGCGCAGCCCGGAGCGGCCAATCAAGTGATGTAATTTTGCGAACGTAAAGGCGGAGCGCCGCGTAGGGCGAAGCCCGGAGCGGCCAATTAAGTTATGTTATTATGCAAATCCTTAGGCGGAGCGCCGCGTAGGGCGAAGCCCGGAGCGGCCAATTAAGTTGTGCTATTATGCAAATCCTTAGGCGGAGCGCCGCGTAGGGCGTAGCCCGGAGCGGCCCAATAAGTGATATTATATTGCTAAGCCATAAGCGGAGCGCCGCGTAGGGCGCAGCCCGGAGCGGCCAAATAAATTATGTAATTTTGCAAGACTGCAATTCAAACCACGTATGCGAGGCCGGAGGCCTGGTTCTTTAGGACCCATTTGATGTAACATAGGGCATCAAAAAAAGAATAAGAACGCCATTGCGAACGATCCAACCCAGCCATGTAATCTAAGCGAGGCCGCAGGCCGAGCTGCGTATCGCGAGGCCGAAGGCCGAGCTCCGCGTAGGGCGAAGCCCGGAGCGTCCGCCTCGCAAAGCTGGGTTTTGGCAAGCACACGCGTAGCGTGTGCGCCAAAAGCTAGTCTATCTATCTATTATATATAAAGCTAAATTACCACTCACTCACTCACTGACTGATTGGGGTGTTTTTGCGGTGTGAAGGGGGTGGTTTAGCACTTTTTGACGTATGGGGGGTGGGTTTAGATTTTTAATCAACGCAGCTTTTTCTTGTTTTTTTTTTTAAATTCAAGATGGCCGCCGAGTATGGCTTAGCGGGAAAAAAAAAATCTATGGAAACGTGGGGCGGTTTAGACTGTCAAAGATGGTTGTTTATGGATTAGGAATGGAAAAAAAATAAAATGTCAAAAAAACAAGATGGCGGCGGTGTAATTGCGGTTTGAAAATCCGATTTAGAGTCATTTTTGCGCAGTCGTACTGAAGAGACGCGCATAGACAGTGGAAAACTTTCTTTTAACATTTGTTGCGGGTATAGTCGACTCGACGACCCCATCCATAGATTATAGAGATTCAAGATGGCGGTGGCGCTGGCGGCCATTTAGTCCCGAGAAAAAAAATGGCAGTTTTTGAAGGCGTTTTTCGGGTGGATGGCAACACTTTAGAGAATCGCTTGTAGGAGGGCTATGGTGGGGAATTTATTCAAGTGTTACCATGTGTAAGATATTCTACCAAATTCATGGTAGTTTTCGGGCCATGGGAGAAAATGGTAGGAAAAAAAAATTTTGTATTTTTGAAAAATCGAGTATGCAGTTTTGTGGCAACCCCGACCCGCTTGGGCCTTTTTGTAGTTTTTTTGGAAAATTCTGGCAACCCTGGGAATTATCGGTAAAGAACGTTTTTTCGACATTGTCATCTTCTAGGAGGCCTGTGGGTCAGAGGAAGCGTCGGAGGAAAAAACGAAAAATGAGGGTTGATGGGTTATACGATCCAGAATAAGGGAAAAATATGGGCATTGCAAAATTCAAGATGGCGGACGCGCTGGCGGTAATTTAGTAAAACTTAAAATTTTCCAAAAATTTGTTTTTAATTTTTCGCATGGATGGCAACATTTTAGAGAATCGCGTTGTATGGGGTAGGGGTAGAGAATTTATTCAAGTGTTGCTGTGCGTTTGAATTTCTACCAAATTCATGGTAGTTTTCGAGTCATGGTAGAAAATGGTAGGGAAAAAATTTTGACGTTTTGCGAAAAATCCAGTATACAGATTTATGGCAACCTCGACCTACAATGGCCTCATGGTAGTTTTGTTGAAAAATTCTGGCAACACTGGTGACAGCGGAGCAAAAAATTTTTTCGACATGGTCATTTTCCAAACTCTCTGTGGGTCCGAGGACGCACGGGAGGAAAAAAAGAAAAATGTGGGTTGGTGGGGTATACGACCCAGAATATGGGAAAAATATGGGCATTTGGAAATTCAAGATGGCGGACGCGCTAGCGGCCATTTTGTGAAAATTTTACTTTTTCGAAATTTTATTTTCAATTTTTCTGGCAGATGACGATGCTTTAGCGTTTCCTAATGTACTAGGCAGATATGTGTCTGGTTAAGATGTGTTGCCAAGTGAAAAAAAAATTTGGTAGTTTTTAGTAGTTTTCGAGATATGGCCCAAAAAGGTCGAAAGTAGAAATAACCAGTTTTTGGTAAATTCATTGCCAAGTTCCTAGAGGGCGAGTCCATTAAAATGACATTTGACTATTTTAATCTCATTCGCATGGCAACACTCGGAGCGGCGGGGAGGTAAACTCCGAAGGCATGGTCTACTTCCAGAGGCTCTGGAGGACTCATTATACGTTGGAGAGAAAAAGTAAAAATGCAGTTCGATGTGGTATATAACGTAGAATGCCTAAAAAATACTGGCTTCAAAAAAATAAAAATGGCGAACCAAGTGGCGGCCATTTTGTAAAAATGTGAATTTTTCAGAATTTTCAAAGTGGTTTTTGGGGCAGTTGCAGTTAGCAAAGCTAAATTTTGATAATGACCTTTGTTGTAGAGCCCTATAAGACCTATCGACTGGTTATAATTTATTCCCAATTTTATGGGTAACTTTTGAGTTTTACCCCAAAATGTAAAAACTCGAAATAACGACTTTTGCTAGAAAATAAGTATGAGGATCTGTCAAAATTGGCCATTTATTTCCATTTCGATCCAATTTTGGACAATAAATCAACAGTCAAAAGAAAAAAATGTAAAACTCCATGTCATGTTGGTACCCGATTTTCCCATACATTTTGTACTGGAGCCGACCGCAAAGATAAGTTTGTACGAATTTGTATAGGGAAACGGTTGCATAGTATTGCGGTACTGTCTTTATCATACAAAATGGCTATGTAACTTTGCGTGGGCATAGGCGGAGCACATTTATTATGCCTTAATTTTATTTTCGCAAAGTTCTAGGCGGAGCGCCGCGTAGGGCGAAGCCCGGAGCGGCCAAAGAGTTAATGTATTTTGCGAAGCCACAGGCGGAGCAAACAAGTAATGCGATTTTGCAAAGACATAGGCGGAGCGCCGCGTAGGGCGAAGCCCGGAGCGGCCAATTTAGTTATGTTATTTTGCAAATGCTTAGGCGGAGCGCCGCGTAGGACGAAGCCCGGAGCGGCCAAACATATGATGTGATTCCGACAAGCCATAGGCGGAGCGCCGCGTAGGGCGCAGCCCGGAGCGGCCAAACAAATGATGTAATGTTGCGAAGCTATAGGCGGAGCGCCGCGTCGGGCGAAGCCCGGAGCGGCCAAACAGTTAATGTATTTGTTCGATGTTATAGTTGTACAGCCCGGAGCGGCAAACATATAATGTGATTTTGCAAAGACATAGGCGGAGCGCCGCGTAGGGCGCAGCCCGAAGCGGCCAAACAAATGATGCATTCCCGCAAATCCATAGGCGGAGCGCCGCGTAGGGCGCAGCCCGAAGCGGCCAAACAAATGATGCATTCCCGCAAATCCATAGGCGGAGCGCCGCGTAGGGCGCAGCCCGGAGCGGCCAAACAAATGATGCAATCCTGCAAATCCATAGGCGGAGCGCCGCGTAGGGCAAAGCCCGGAGCGGCCAAATAAATGGTCGTTTTGCAAGACCGCAAGTCGAACTATGTACGCGAGGCCGGAGGCCGAGCGCCTTCTGGGCCGAAGGCCTGGTTCTTTAGGACCCATTTGATGGAACATAGGGCATCAAAAAAAGAATAAGAACGCCATTGCGAACGGTCCAACCCAGCCATGTAATCTAAGCGAGGCCGTAGGCCGAGCTGCGTATCGCGAGGCCGAAGGCCGAGCTCCGCGTAGGGCGAAGCCCGGAGCGTCCGCCTCGCAGAGCTGGGTTTTGGCAAGCACACGCGTAGCGTGTGCGCCAAAAGCTAGTTTAAGTATATATGTGTAATACCACTGTTGTTTCTGATATCCGTAACACAAGTGCTTAAGTTACTTACCTCGGAGTCAGTTCAATGTATGTGATGTAGTCTGATATTTTTCATAAGATGTTCGATAATCTACGAGTACGGTTCAACTAAAACTTAATCGCTAAATCAGTATACATTTCGAGAGATATGTTGCTCCTCGACTCCTCATGAATACGGATCAGCCGTCTTGAAACGACTACGTTAATAAACCGCTAATAAAATTTCGGATTCAATGTCAGAATTCATTAATACAATTTAGGGTTTTACAAGCACTTTGAAATTCAAATGAAGCCGTCGTCTCCTACAGAAGTATTGTGTTTAATTTAAAAGTTTCACTGCCTACGCTTCCATCAATCCGATCAGGGTGGTGGCACACCGCGCGACTTGAACCAAGTTTTCCGAAGCTTAACCATACTGTTATATATATGTCGCAGGCAATTTGTATGATTCCGCCGTTTACATACGGCGTCGTCAGTTTAAAAACGCTCGCAATTATGTATTATGCTGAAAGCTATAACTCAATCGATTGTTTTAATTTCGACTTTGGTTGTTCTTCTTCGGTTCTGGCTGTAGGGTCGTAGTTGAACATAACACTCCTCTTTGCTTCGCTCCTCGTCGCACCTATTATTTTAACTGCTACCTAACCTGACCTAAACTAAATTCTTGCGGCATACTAAATAATGACCGCAGTATACATTTTGCCTTCGGCATAATACATAACTGCGAGCGTTTTTAAACTGACGACGCCGTATGTAAACGGCGAAATCATACAAATTGCCTGCGACTTAAATACCTACAATAGTATGTGGCCGAAAAGCAACAATATTTATATATGTACCTACATACATTTTGTGTTGGTTTAGGACTTAAGAACTATGTAATAACTATGTACCTTGTCTAACATGTCGTAAAAAGAAACTAATATTATATTGCGTTCTATGTTTGTGATTGTGTAAGGGAATTAATAGTCTCTATTTACAGCTGTCCACTGGCGGTAGAAGAGTCAGTCGGTGCTTAAATTATAAAACACGAACAAACCGCCTTCCTCCAAAGGGCTTTTTATGTTAGAGGCTGGATACACTACTGACATTTGTCGTCTCCTAGTGTTACTTGATAGCTGAGTGGTTTAGCAACAGAGCGATGATGCGAGCGAATAGGGTTCAAGACTCTGAGGTATCGCTTACAATTATTGATCCTCATTTTTATCTTTTTATTTTTCTGATTTGCCGTTTAACCCAGAACATTGTAAAAAGCTTACTCAGATAACAACAAGTTAGCTTTTCCCAATTTTCAATCTAACCCAACTCATTTAATTTTAGGCTAAACGGTATATTTTGTGTGAACATTAGATTCTTAAAAGCTAATATTTAACCAAGAACATTTGCAGTGCCATTGGTTCTTGTTTAATTAGACAAAATTTTAGTACATTTAAAATGCAAATGTTCTTAAGTCAATGATCACTATCGAATAATTATGACTCTCAGTCATCTGTGCGGTCACTTATTTATTTATTAAACGTTTTTATTCAATAGCTTAGTCCAGATTTCATTAAAAATACCCACAGTTTACAATATTTTTAACACCCTATGAGTTGGCATCACAATGACTCAACTAAAAGAAAACTATAAAAACCCCGGTATGCCGCTGGGCTAAATCGAAAATGGTGTTGTCCCGACGAACGCGCAGAAACAAGGGAAACATGAGTTCGTGAATAAATAACCGCTCACCGAAATAGGGCAGGGTCACAGCTGGAGCTGCGCGGACCTGTCGAGGTTCTGTGTTCCGAAGGTGATGCCAGAGCCTTCTCTTTATTTCTAATATTTAATTGACACGCCCGTTGGTCGAGTGGTCAGAGACACTGGCCATGAAACCGAGAGTCGCAGGTTAGAGCCCCGCTAGGGGCAAATGTTTCGTCTGATAAACATGGACATTTGTACTCGACTCATGGATGTTTATACACGAATTTAAGTACATATATCTATCCGTTCACTAAGTATCCATAGGACTAGCTTATAGCTTAGTTTGGAACTAGGGAATTGGTGTGTCAGTCCGGAGAATTTATTACTATTATTATTTATTTTTATTAATAGTATAAACCTGCTGAAGAGGTCTATGCAAATGGGCCATTATGTACTAAGGTCATACGATATTTATTACTTTTAATTTAATTTTGCCGTATTTGTCATACAATTTTAGACTAGATTATATCAGATTCCTAGTAGTAGTAATCTCATAATTTCAAGAGAGACTAGCTGTGCCCGCGCTATCTAACACTAAAAGAATTTTTCAATAGAGCCAGTAGTTCCTGAGATTAGCTCATTCAAGCCAACATGCAAACAAACTTAATAATTTTATTATTATAGATATTGTTTAAAGTTGCGCATATGTACATATTTTCCACAGCAACATTTATTGTAGTATTTTTACAAAACCTATTTTACCGTGAAGATTTTAACTAAACGGATAATATTTATAACAGTTCAGAACCCTCTCACATCCTTCAGGACGGCGGAACGAAAATTAACGAAATCGTAAATTCATAGGGTCATTCAGTATGTAAATTAAATTGCGGTGTAGGTATACATATATTAATGATAAATTAACCCATGCTACATATTTGGGGACATAAAAATACGGAAATATCATTAAACTGATTCTAAAAGCTAGGATGACATTTATAAAAAGTAAAATATGAATTTGAACGAAACAAATGATTACGGAATGCCCTGCGCGAAACTTTCGAAATGCCAGCAACTTGTCTACCTCGCGATCCCTTTGATGTTCCCTTGGGATCGTTTCCTTAAAGAAGCTCAGGTACAATTTTGAGGAACACCCCTAAATACCAACTCCGGCCATTCAAAACGGAGCCATTGTCAGAATATTAGTGGATTTCGTATTTCGAGGTAGACTTTAGCTTTACCTCGAAATATCTTCGGAGCCAAGTCATTGTGGCGTTGTCGAAAGTTTCGCTCAGGACGAGTTGTTAATTTAATATAGGTGTTTGGAATTTATTGCCATGTTGCTAATTTGTTACACCTTAGTAAACATTTAAATGGTTTATTGAAATGTACGTACAACTATACTATTAATATTATGAATATTTTTTTTATACTTATTTATAATTAGAATTACATATATGCTTTTTATTTTATTTCTTAAATATATATTTTTTTAATTAATAATATAATTTTCTTTCTTTAAAGAGGAAAGATTTGTTTGTTTGTATTGAACAGGCTCCGAAATTACTGAACGGATTTGGAAAATTATTTCATCAATGGCTGCTTTATCAGCTAGTTATATAGGATAAATGTATTTTATCCTTGTATTATTGTAGGTACGGATATTACGCGGGTGAAACGTACGAATAGGATTCCTAAATAAAGACGACGGCCGTATCCGTATGTGCGGGAATTTCTGATCATGGGTGCTCAGTTCAGGAACATTCTATATTGATAGTATGAACAATGGAGACTTGTCAGAACATAATCACATGAAATCACACGGCAGAATGGAATTTCCTCAGCATATTTTCTCATATGACTTCTTGTTCACACCCCACAAATGCGTTCTCTCGAAATTCCATTTCCATTCGACGGTCATTGAGTATTTTCGTTGCGATTAACCTCTCAAATCCAATATTTCCAGGTCAAGCAAAACATTTGCACTCAATATCTTCTCGTCTCCTAAAGTTCTATTTGACAATCTCGATACGCCGCGTCTATTTAGAGCAACCAATTAAAATTGGCACAGTTTGTCAGTAACCGCCACTTCAGCTGTAAAGGCATGGAATCCCTTGCGAAGATGCGCAACAAAAAATACGTTGGAATTTTTAAAACGACTAGAATCTACATGATATTTGTGTTGAGTCGTGAGTTGAGTGAGAGTTGATAAATTAGTCCGCTGGAATCGTAATTCTTTGCATTTCTAGCGGACTAATTTATCCGTATGTGCGGTCTTTCATACTGATCGGAGCTTTTCGTTTGTATTTAACTTAATACTCGTTGATATTCCAATTGTCATTTGCTTTGACGGGTATTTGCTATGTTGTTAGCTCACTGGCTGTCAAAATAAGTGTTTTGCATAATATCGCTCGTTATTTGACACGGAAGATATTCGTTATATCGAAATTTGTAGGGACCGATTTTGTTGGTCGTAACAGTTTTCTCGCTAGAGCGGTTGACGCTTAGTTTATTGAACTTTTTATGACTTATGTACATTATTTTACAAGAATAAAATATTCTTTGTTAATGAATCATTATACAATGAAGACATCATTATACAATATTGCAAATAGTAAAAGATACTTATATAGGGAGATAAATTTTCGAAATACATCAGTGATTCGTCACTTACAAAATATCAACTGGAAAACGGAAAGCTATAATCAAACACATAGTAGTATGTCTCCATATCTATGAATTTTCTAAATGACTAGGCACCTATTCAATAATCAAGTTGTATGTTTCTGAATCATAGTTATTCATGTTACATTTACTTACGCTCCATTTAAAGAGATCTATTCCGTTCCATACAAACGTCATGGGAGCCACATACCATAGTTTCGGTATACCGCAAGTTACGATTGGACAGTAAATAAAATATGAAGGTACATAAACGTTATAGCTTCGGCGCTATGCGGGTTGAGCTATTAAATTTGACGTTTAATCTATGGACCGAGTTGAAGTTCGGGTCACAAAACTGGGCTGGGCAGATTGGAAATTTGCAGTTGAAAAGTAGTGACAAATGGCTAGCTCGTCACCTACACAATCACATACCCAAAACCCCATATACTATTAGTCGCCTTTTACGACACGTTAGGCTAGAAACACCGGTAGCACATTCTTTTTAAGTCCCAGACCAACATGGGCATATAAAAAGATATGAAGGTACATAAGCGTAATATCTTTTGCACTAGTTCGGGCAGGTAAGGCTACTAAATTTGACGTTTAATCTGTGGACCAAGTTAAAGTACGGGCCACTCAAACGTTTTCCAATACCCCAAGTTGCAGTCGCTACGTTGAGTGCAACTGAAAACTGCGCAAGGGCCGGCTAATGTTTGCAGCAGTTGCGGAGTTCGTCCAATTTAATTTAGCGGGAATTCCGTTGGTATTCGGAGGAAGCTTGCCTTGGATTATGGACTGATTCGTTTAATTTCATGAACAGTTCCTTTGAATAAAGTAGTGAATTAAGCGGAAATTTAGAGCTGTTGTTGCTGAAAATAATACCTACTACTATGCTTGTTTCCTATTTTTTATCCTAGGATTCATTCTAGAAGTGTTTTTATGTTTTTACGTATGTATTTGACAGCTTTTATTGAAGTATTATTTACGTTATCCGTAACTAAAGCAATATACTTTTTAATTAATTTATGCCGTTCGATTAAGTCAAAATTTCGCAAGACAACGATTTGTTTAACCCTTCATGTAAACGTTTAAAAGTGTATTACTTTATGATGTGCATACAAAGTGTCGAGATCGGTCTAACGATATAGTAGTCGTTCAACAAGCTTCCAACTTTATGTTTAAAGTTTGCTTGTAACGATACCAGATGTCGTAAACCGAGCGAGATAAATTAAACAGGAGGCTTACATCTAATATATTAATTTTAGTTGTGCCATTGATTTAATTGTTTAAAGTAGGCAATGAACGCGAGCTCAGTTCGCGAAAAACCGTTCGCGGCGCTCGTACATGGGGGATGACGGGAGCTGTCAAACGATGGGCGGACCAGGAGTTAGTTGTTTGCAAAATTGATTGCTAGACCTGGTCAGTTTGATTATAAAAAGTTATTAAGTAATGAAGTTTTTAAAACTAATAAGATTAAGGAGAAATAAAAAATCGAAGTAGGTACCTATACGAACTAATATTACTATAAATTCGCAAATGATTCTTTTTGTTTGTGACTCTTTTACGTTTCACTACGCAATCGAAAATAGAGGATGTAGCTTTTTCTGCAGAAAGTAAAATTGATCTCCAAAAATAGAAAATACCACTTTACCGCAAGACAAACCGCTGGAAAGGGCTAGTTAAAAGTATAGTTAAAGTTAATCTAATCTTATACAATTTGCAGGCCAACAGAACCCACAACAAGCCGACCCTAAGCCACACTCGAGAGATCCTCTGCTGCTCATCCCTCACCCCATTTGTATAAAGGGCCGCGGGAGGGAAGTTACAAAAATGCGAGTGCACTCAACGTCCGAATGTTGTCGAGTACTTCCTCCGAGGCTCGTTAGTCGAAATTCATTCCTCTTACTCCGTCACTCCCGTCGGCGCATAATTTCTTGAGAGGTTAAAATGAGGTATACTTTGCGTATGGCGACCGGTACTTTTCGAATAGAACTTGTGATATATATGTTATAGAATGACATCAAATGACCGTCGACATTTTTAGTCAATGAACTATGAACTTGTAATATTAACAACCTTAATAAAAAAAAATAATAATGTCCTCCTAACCGATATCGGTCACGGCGGCCAATCTCAACGAGCATTAGCCATTTGCGCAGGAAATATTATAGTGCACAAGTGTGTGCGCAAACACAGGTGCACTCTCTATTCCTTCATTCTCATAGTCCGGTGAGACGGCAATCCGACATGACCGGAGAGAGGTCAGGCGCAGAACCAACGGCTTAACGTGCTTTCCGAGGCACGGGGGTGATTATACCGCCAACATCCTGACTCCGGACTGTTACTGAGTAATTTCAATATTGAAATAACCAGCCACAAATTCTTGGTCCGACCCGGGATTTGAACCCGGGACCTCTTGGTCCTTAGACAGCGCATGCTACCACTAGACCAACGAGGCAGTCAAAATTAACAACCTTACAGTCATATATAGTGACAATATACAGATAGACAGATATATTGTTACATTGCATGTATTGTTGGCCATTCTAATCCTCTCTCTCTCTCTCTCTGTCAGCAGTCCAATGTTTATTTTCGCGAGAAAACATGAAAAATAGACATAATCACAATTTCTTGCGTGTGCCAAATGTCTCACAATTGGTATTGGAATATTTAAATTTTAAAGGAAAGAAATTTTTTTAGAAGTAAAAATTCAATCCTAAATCTACGCTAAGTTTTGCCTGCTGTAATATACACTATGACAAAATAAATTATAAAAAAATCAAAATTTTTACTTCTCATGTCAGTCCCTACGACGTGCCACTTTAACCGTTCCTCTCAACACGACACTACTTTCGCCGCCGACTGTGCACTAGCTGTGCTTAAACTATGACAAAACAAACTATAAAAAAAAACAACATTTTTACTTCTCATGTCAGTCCCTACGACGTGCCACTTTAACCGCTCCTCTCCACACGACGCTACTTTCGCCGCCGACTGTACACTAGCTGTGCTTAAACTATGGCAAAACAAACTATAAAAAAAATCAACATTTTTACTTCTCATTCAGTCCCTACGACGTGCCACTTTAACCGTTCCTCTCCACACGACGCTACTTTCGCCGCCGACTGTACACTAGCTGTGCTTAATTGCCAACAAAGGTTTCAGTGCCCCTATGCCTTTGAATACAAATTTCGCGTACACAAGCCCTCACGTAATCCTATTACTTACGTGGCATTTTAGTCTACTTTATGCTTTGCTCTTAACGTGAAACGGCTTGTTATGTGAATATGGAACCCATTTTATTGGTAATAAAGTCCTCTATTTATGATACACTGTACACATACTTAATCTGCTTACTTAGTGGCAGGACCTTTTCGGATACAATAGATGAGTTTCCATTGTAACTACACTATGTTAGTACTTACGTAAAATTATATATTCACGGCTTCAACCGCATTATATATTGGGGTATACATTTAACATAATCTACACATATATATCTATTATATTTAACGTTTTTATTTTTAGTATATATAACATCGCAAATTCTATCTTATTTTTCATAATTTCAGTAAAAAAAAGTATAATTTGTATAAAAATAAAAAATAAAAATAAAAAAAAAGCGAACAAATTTAAAATACACATTGGACTAAATGTAGCTTTTATGTAAAAAATATATTATGTACAAATCTAGGTTAAGTAACATTCTAAGCTCGTATAAAGTCATCGTGTCATCTTTAATAAGTGCGTAGACACAGGCAATTTTCCAAATTTAATGAAATTCAGTAAAGTTATACCCTTATTTAAGGCAGGGGATAAAAATGACCCTTCCAATTTTAGACCAATATCTATTTTGCCAGCACTTAGTAAAATTTTTGAAAAAGTAATATTAAACCAGTTACTATTTTACTTTAAACAAAATGATCTGTTACATAGCAAACAATTTGGCTTCACCAAAGGCAGATCCACCACTGATGCGGGAGTAGCACTTGCTAAACATATCTTTGATGCTTGGGAACATAAAAAGGATGTTATAGGTATTTTTTGTGATTTGTCTAAAGCTTTTGATTGTGTTAATCATGAAACCTTGCTTTTGAAATTGCAGCATTATGGTATTGCATTAAGTATGTTAAAGTCATATCTTAGTGACAGAATACAACAAGTTAGTATTAATGGAATTAATTCTCCAGGCGCTCCTCTACTTATGGGAGTGCCCCAGGGCTCTATATTAGGACCATTACTCTTTTTAATTTACATAAATGACCTTCCCTATTATACTGAAGGCCTATGTGAGACAGTGTTATTTGCGGATGATACGTCCTTAATTTTTAAAATCGACAGACACAAAGGTTCCTATGACGATGTAAATAATACTCTCTCACAAGTTTTGCGTTGGTTCACTGTCAATAATTTACAACTAAATGCCCAAAAAACTAAATGCATTAAGTTTACAATGCCTAACGTCCGACAAAATAACGCTAATATACTTATGAATAACGAAAATATTGAATTCGTTAATTCCACAACCTTTTTGGGCATAACTATAGATTCTAAACTCCAATGGGGTCCTCATATATCTGCCCTGGCGGGAAGACTTAGTTCAGCTGCATACGCAGTTAGGAAAATAAGGCAACTGACTGATATTGAAACGGCAAGGCTTGTTTATTTTAGTTATTTTCATAGTGTTATGTCATACGGTCTGTTGCTATGGGGCACCGCTTCTGACATACAAACAATATTTGTGTTGCAGAAGAGGGCTATTCGATCCATATATGGCCTCAGACCTCGTGACTCACTCAAGGCATTATTTAAAGAAATAAATATACTCACCATAGCTTCTCAATTCATTCTCGATTGCATCATCTATGTACGTAGCAACATAGATGAATTTCATAAAAAATCGGATATTCATAGTCTTAATACACGAAATAAACACAAACTTGCTGTCCCAAAACTCAGACTTGGTAAGATAAGTAGCTCATTTGTGGGCCTAAGCATAAAAATATTTAATAAATTGCCACAAAATGTAACTGAATTACCTATAAATAAGTTAAAGATTTTTATTAAATCACGTTTAATGATAAAGGGTTACTACAAAGTAGAAGATTATTTAAATGACAAAAATATTTGGACAAGATAGTCTGCTCGCACGCACAGTGAAATTTATATTTTTAATTTATAATGTCACTAAATTAGATATATAAGTAGGTACATAAGAACGTATTTAAAAAAAAGGCCATCTGTTGAGTTTCTTGCGGCACCTCTTCTCAGTAGGCCATTCACGTCGAGGTGCTGGCAGGGCAAAAAAAAAAAAATGTTTGACGTGCAAAAGAATTTGTTATGAATCCACTTGCAGAATAAATTATTTCATTTCATTTCATTTCAAAGAAATATAAATTTTGATCACCGTTAAAAATACTTATTACAGAAATAAATTTATAGTATCAATATTTCAAATTCTTCGGCTATTCCTCAGACTTCTTTTAAACGTTAATACCTTTTTGTAATATGGCTGGATACGACCAAAACGATCGAAACTTGACGATAGGACAAGAGGTGGCGTAACGGTCTTGCGGTGTAAATAAATTTAAAAAAAGTTTCTAAAATCCGAAAGTAATACATTAGAATTATTTCTCAATTTTAAGATATTCCTTTTATCAGCGCACGAAATGAATGTGAATGAATAATCGAATTTTTGATAAACTATGTCAACAATATCTGTAAGTACTGCTTCCGCTGAAAGGAGATGTTTTATTTTATATTTGTTTCTCCTCGGACCATCAGAGGGCCTCGCAAAATATACCTTGCCCACATTAAGTTTAGGTTTTGCGCCGCCACTCGATAGGACTTCCAAAATATGAATGTAATAAGCTTAATGTTGTACAAAAAAATCATTTTCCCGCATCGCGTGACAAGCAGTCGTTAACCAATGCGTTTCAAAACAATGTGCCCATTAACACTTTGACTATTATTGTGGCCCGTAAGCTAACGTGCCACCTTACGATAAAAAAAATACCTAAGTTTATATTCGCCAGCGAACCACGAGCATTATAAAAATAGATCCTTTGACGACGCAAGCAATGCAAAATTGACAAAAAAACACCGAGCTGTAATGAAAAAAAAATATTTAAATACATCATCACGCTTGAAATCTCTGAAAATATAGGCACAGTCCAAAGATCAATGAGCTCCATAAGCCACAATTATCCAAAAATCTAATTAGGTTATATGGAAAATTGTAAATTGTAGAGACAAGTGGCTAGCTCGTCGCCTATGAACATAATCACAAACAAACCTAATACCCAATACATCATTAGTCGCCTTTTGCAATATGATAGGTAAGGAGCACAGTTTGGAAGACGATTCTCGTGTGCCGGTTCGTCTCCTCTTAGGCGCAGGAGGCCCAGCTACGGCAGGGCCGACGCTGGGGCATTCATGGTGATTTAGCAATGCGCGATCCTGTGGACGTCTTATATAAAAACGTGAACGGTACATCCTTTTAAAGGTACAAAGCACAGTTGGTACCGTATTTTCGAACCCCAAACCAACTAGAGAAAAAATCAAGCTTAAATTTAATCAACGTTAAGTCGCGGATTGTCCAATTGCCTATATTTAAACCAAAAGCGTTTCCTCAACAATACAATTAGTGAATGAAACTCGACTCCAGAAGGCCAATAACAAAATGGAACAAAATTAAATAGGAGTGAGATATCTTTGATCTTAAATTCGAAAAGCGTCTGTTTGCAAAATGTGAATAAATTTAATTGTTTTTTTAAATTACATGTGATACATTAGTCACAATTGTTATGCCTTGAATGATGTTCAGTTAATAATTGACATGCGTGTGTGAAAGTTATTAGTTTAAATATATTACTAGTTTGGTGGCGAGCGAACACGTCATGAAGAAACCTACTCATTCAGTAATTTTTCGTGATTTCATTTGCCTGTCTGTCGTAGGGCAAATAAAGTACGATGCTAGTCGTCTCAATGAAACTGGACTCGCTAAATCTGTGTGCTGTATAACTATTACATACATAATTGCATACATAACATCACGCTCGTAATCGCCGAAGGGGTAGAGTCAAAGGGGCAGCAAGCCCCTATAACCACATTCAGCCAAAAATAACTATTCATCATCATCCTCTTGCCCTTCTCCCAGTTCATCTGGGGTCGGCGCAGGATGTCTTCCTCTTCCATACGTCCCGGTCAGCCGTCATCAAGCTATCCATCAAAAAATAACTATTGCTAGTCGCAAATATTTAGATAACTTAGCATCTATAACCGTAAACACATATTTGTGCCAGTCATTTCACAATAATCAAAATCTGTGGTCACGACCCAATTGGACCGCGATTGGCAACGACACACATGGAAAAAGACACAAAAGTTTACTTTTTAATTCTTATGCAAGTTTTTAAAACCTATATATAATTATGTAACCTATTTGTAATCTCTGGGCCTTCAATTGAGTCCACTGTGACTATTTATAAACCGTACCAATCCAATTGAATAAAACGAGGCTCAACGATACAATTAACAAAATTAGTCTGTAATCGCCAATCTGAATGTAAACAGTCAGTTAACACTCCACTAATGAATTTCGGGTTGAGTGAACTTATAAATGAAATAGAATATGCGAAAAAGCTGTTTATGTTTAAAATCCTTTGAAAATATGCAAGTTGCAGCTTGGAGGTAGCAGCGTTGCAGTTTTTGTTGTTTGCGACATTTAGTTTTATGCACAAACGGATTGCATTTTGTAAACATTTGCGACTACCGAGCATAATTGTTTCTTTACATTCCAATGTAATAAATAGCCTACATTTAATTTTTGCGTCGGTTTACCTACGATAATTCTAAAATAATTTAATATAAATTAGCATTTATAGCTTTATTTTACAATATAACGGTAAATGTGGTTAAGTATGCGAAATTAATTAATGAGATTGACACTAAACGCTTCTGACTTGAAATTGAAAGTTCAATTCCCGAATTGGATCAAATGTTTCTTTATGAAACAAGTCTTTATCACGGGTCCAGTTTTCGCGAAACCTTAGTTGAAAATGATTTCCATAGCACGAGTACATAAGCTTAACCTACATACTTAGTATAATATAAATGTACAACCCGTGCGAATTAACTGTGCACCTTGCGCTGTGACGTCATTTAACAAAGATGCTATCGCTACTGAGCGCTTGCGGCGAATGCGGGGCACCGCGCGGGGCAGCGGGAGAGGGGTGGCACAGTTGATTCGTACGGGTTGTATATGATGTTTTCTGATTTTGATTTCATTACCTAAACAAAACGACACCGTCTCCTATTTTTTTTAATCTACCTTGCAGGAACGAGGATAACTGACCAAGTACAATAAAAAATACTCCAGACTGACACAC
Organism: Glyphodes perspectalis; assembly: GCA_951394215.1. NCBI lineage: Eukaryota > Metazoa > Arthropoda > Insecta > Lepidoptera > Crambidae > Glyphodes > Glyphodes perspectalis. The sequence continues at coordinate 13,543,275 of OX596211.1, read as the reverse complement.
CAATTCCCTAGTTCCAAACAAAGCTTATAAGCTTGTGCTATGGTACTAGGTGAACGGATAACCATATTTAAATATGTTTTATAACATCCATGACTCGAGTACAAATGTCCATGTTATCACACGAAACATTTTCCCCTAGCGGGATTCGAACCCGCGACCCTCGGTTTCGTGGCCAGGGTCTCTGACCACTCGACCAACGGACCTGTCAACAGCAGTTTTAATGATATCTCAATGATAACTTCAGCATCATATTTCACGATTTTCCATCTAACTTTACTCCTTTGTTGTCTATGGTTAATTGTAGATAAAAAAAAACTTAAAGCTCTTTACACTCTGCCTACTTCTTCTGGAATAGCTGACTTGATAGTACCTATCTAAGTAGATCACAAAAGTTAACATTACAACACTCAAAATAACACCTCTGAAACATTCAAGACTTAATTCAGTTTCAATGTACATACTTCCACGTATAATATACCTAATTAATTTCTAATTAAGGGACATATTCATGCAAAGAGAGCTCTTCTAGCGATTTAATGAAACCTAAAAGCCCACATGACTCGCGTAATAAGGGGAACATCTTGCGAATCCCCACAACTTTTAACTAAGTTGAGAATTTTAATGCTGGAAAAACTGCCGCTGTGGGCTTAAATCAGGTCATGTTGGTAATCTCGTTATGGGGAGTTTCTTGTGTGGGTTGATTATCTAGGCGGGAAATGCGGCTGCCTCACACTAGCTTCTACTTGATCAAGAGTAACGTGTTTGTAAGAATATATACAGTCTTAAGGTAGATCATATTTCCTTAAAACTAGGTATTTCGTGCTCGCTGAACAAGATACGATTAATTGTTCTTTCTTATATTATCTTACTGATATTATAAGCGCGAAAGTTTGTGTGGATGTTTGTCTTTCACGAAAAAAGTACTGCATAAATTTTAATGAAACTAAAGTAAAATGTATAGTGTGCTTATACATTAGAATGACACATAAGCTATCTTGCATTGATGTACCACGCGAACAAAGCCGCGGGGAGTTGCTAGTATTTTTAGCTTACAGGTGAAAATAACTTCATCAGCTCATTGTAGAATGTATAGCTTGACGTGAACCAGTCAATTATCTGTTTACACAAATAGAATCAACAGTCTTCGCTGTCTTATGGCGTAATCGTCAGCGTAGTGGTCATTTTTATTTCGTAAAGCCATTTAAAAAAATCTAAACTGTTTGATATCTCAAAACTGTCCCTTATAGACTCCCAGAGATATTTGCAAATTACCATTTTCAAGGAGTACAAACTACAAGTCACCCTGTATACCATATCTGCATAAGTGTTTCTTTGATGCAACGGACAGCAATGCACTCAAGCATGAACATTAATTGAAAATGCATAAGACTGTTTCAGTTTTGTCACGTAGCTAATAACTAATAGATGAAGTTGCATCCCACGCCGTTGAGTTTTAACAAGTTGGGCATTTCAACTCTTTGAACTGATGTTTAGCCGAAATTGGGTCAGGGCGGGTCACGGGACTTTTACTTTTTACTGCTAAGCTTACTCTTTTATTTATGGAGAAAATATTTGATTTAGGAGTAAGTAATGTAAATATGTTGTTAATGAAAAAATATATGCATAGCTTTTTATATATTTATAGTCACATAGAACGAACCACATCGTGTTATAATTATTTGAAAAAATCCAACACTTTACGTGATGTTCATGTATCTGAATGATAAGATGATATCATTTTAAGAAAAGCACAATATTTTTTTTGAATTAAAAATTAAACCTACATATCTAGCGGTGCGTTTTATATTTTTAGCTTACAACAGTGCTTTATTATTCAGTCATCATTGTTCAATTAAGATGCCAAAACACCAGATAGAGGTCCAGCAAAAATCGGACTAGTATTTTGCCGGAATATACATTACCCAATTTCTTTCTTCTGACTACGCATTTTTGCGGTGGATAACCTCCGACTTTTTCTGGAATACTTGCGATTTTCTTAATTCCCAGACCTCTGAAAGGGTTCACGCAAAAACTTGTGGAGAAGGTACAAAATATACTTATCTATAGTAAAAGGTAGTACAGCAGTATAATGTTTATTATCTGTATGTATACAGTCGTGTAATATATAAATGTAGATTTTTTAACAATCTTTAATATTACATAGTAAATTCAAGTCCAACACTTAAATTTTTATCATATAAGCTATTGCTATTTTGTGATTATTATAATATAGTTCTGAAAATTCACTTTTGGATATATTTACTAAAAACGTCCCTAATAAAAGTTTTTTATTATTAATTAATTAATTGGTATTTTGACACAACGTATAAAAAATCCATTAATAATAAAAATATTAAAACTGTACTTGGTGATGGCGCAGTCATTTCTTGAATATAAGTAAAGAGCTTGTTAAAAATACTACGACCTAAGTGTTCGTCTGTAGAGAATTTTTTAGATGTTTTTTATAAATATGGCCATAAAGCTAACATAAGTAAAGGTCATAATAAATCAAATGAGTCCAATTATTATAATAGCAGGAAGGATCTCAATACCAATTGATGATTGACTGATTACATTATCAGATCAACTCGATGGTATCATTTCGTTGTATAGTCATCGAAATCGAAATAGCGAAATATGTTTATCTTGCAGATTCATTCCAAACATTGGAAGTATGTGACTTCCTATGTTTGAAAATACTACATTTTCACAATTTTTCATCTAAACCAGCCCAGTTTTATTCTTAGCTGAATGTGGTTAAAGGGACCTGCTGCCCCTTTGACTCTGCCTAACCCTTCGGGGATTTATGGGCGTGATGTTATGTATGTATGTATATTTACATGATTATGATTCAAATGTAAGTGCTCAGTATTCCTGCGGTCAGCTCTCGGACTATAAGCAAGGAGCCAAATAAAAAGACTCGTTAGCTAATCCTTGCCATGAGCAAGGTCGGCTTAATTAGACACGGCTACTTCTACCTCCCCTTGTTCAAAGTGGCTATGAAACTAACCAAGTTCTTTTCAACTTGGAAACTTGGAAGATATTATTACTGCACAGTAAGATTAAAGTTGGTTCAGTTTGAGTAAAGTTTTGTTGGCTTGTAGGTGTCTGTTGTGAAATTTAATGAACTAAAGTAAGTAAATTCGGACAAGACGAGGACTAGTCTTAACTCTGTTTCTCTAAATGTAGATTGATCATTGAAAATGGTTCTCCAAATAACTGGGCCTTCTAACTATTCAGAATTTTTGATGTGGTATGACAGTAAAAATTGTTTCACTTTTTGAATTTAATGTTTGTTGCCTACCCCCGTGCTATGGACCTCCAACAGCTTACATAAGAAATATATATTTTGGTAATAATATTAAATAATCCCACAACATCACTTACATTCATCTGACTGCGATGTTAGCAGCTTAAGCACATGTGTTACGGATATCAGAATAAATAGTGGTATTACAAATACATACTTAAATATTAAATATTGACACAGAACAAACACAAGTATTCATAACACGAATATTTGTCTTAGTTGGGAATGGAACCCACAACTCGTGGCGCATAGGGCAGGGTCACTACCGAATGCATCATCGAGCCAGTCGTAATAAAAACTTATATTAGTAAAATATCAGCATTAGGTTTATTAGATAGTTTACAAACTGACCATTTGAAATGATTTTCCTATTGTTTATGTAAAATCAATTTGTACGGATGCCACTGACTCCAAAACCTTTAAGGATATTACGTAATAAGACTCTAAATGATATAAAAATATGGGCCAGCCAGAACTCGCAAATGAAAAAAGGTTTCGGGACCGAACCGACTGCTGAAATGAAAATAAATAAGATTCACGAGGAAAATTGTAAAGATAAATCAAAGAGAAATGAAATATAGTTGGTTTATTGCGAGGAATTTGCGAATTCAATTTGTATAAGCCTTTTGTCTGCATGTACTCTGTGCCTTCATTTTGAGACTTTCCTAGTTTTCATTGAATTTAAATTGTTATATCATATGCAACCACTTATTCATAGACTAGTTTAAACCGGCTGTTAAGCAGTGACTGTAAGCCGTATTAAACACTCGAGAATATTATTACGAATATTTTTCTTGAGTCCCTCAAAAACAATTCCGTATGTAGTTCATAAAATATTTTTTTATTTCATCAATTTTAATTTAATTTTGTAAATTTTTTGAAAGGGTTTAAACCAGATGCTAACTTTTTATAGAATCAAATTTTAACTAAATCTACAATCAACAAGGCTTTATGACACATATTTAAGAGATAAATCTTATCTTATCCATACTAATATTATAAAGAGTTTGTATTTTTGCTTGAACGCGATCAGGAACTACTGGTCTGATTTGAAAAAATTCTTTCAGTATTAGATATAGATAGCCCATTTATCGAGGAAAGCTATATAACATTAACCATAAACGCAGGTAAAACTGCGGGCACAGCTAGTACTAATATGTTAGGCTGGAGAGTTTGTTTAAAAGAGTAACTATCGAGTTTCTTGCCAGCTTCTTCTCGATAGTTTCTACCTTCCGAACCGGTGGTAATATTTTTTTTCTGTTTAAATTGACTATTTATAAGTGCTTTTTTGAAGCCTATAAATAAAGAGATTTTGAATTGTTTTGAATTGTATGCTTGAACGCGCTAATCTCAAAAACTACTGGTCCGTATTGAAAAACGATTTTTGTTTTGTATAGTTAACCCATCAAAAACAATACTTGTCAAAAAAACCAAGTCTCGCAACTCAGTTGTTCTACGGTAAAAAGTTGTGAGACCACGATCGTGGTCTTAGGGACTGGACGTATTAAAACAGAAAGTCGCTTAAGTAGAGACTGAATAAATTAATAACCGACTTGGTATTACATGGATCTCACAACTTTTTACCGTAGAACAACTGAGTTGCGAGACTTGGTTTTTTTGACAAGTATTGTTTTTGATGGGATATGTATATCTACCAGGAACGAATTTTCTTAAAGCCCTCTCTCTGACTTATGAACTTTTCTTATTTTTGTAGGTAGCCTTCCGTTTTCTCTTTTCCGGTACTACTTCTTGAGCTTCAGCTACAGTTTTTTTAAGAGCCCACTCCCTATCTCTATGCGTTTTTTTGGGAGGCTTTGATGTTACAATTTTTGACAAATCTGGTCGGTAAATGCTTCTTAGTCTGTTGTATTCACAAATTGAGGATTCCTGCGCTTTAACACTTCCAAAGTCGACATTAATTATATGTAAACCGCCCAGACTTGTAACTGTAAGACTTGTAATTGTGGAATGAATTCGCATGACGGGAATACCCATTTTTGCTCGATTTGGCAGGGGCACTACCGTGCGCCTATATTTATATGGGATTACAAAGTTGTTTAAGCAGTTATGTATCTAGAAAACTGGACCGAAATTGAAAAATTTTACTCGACTTGGCGGGGGCACTACCGTGCGCCTTTATTTTTATATGATATTACATACAAAGTTATTTAAGTAAGTAGTTAAATATTTATAAAACTGGACCGAAATTGAAAAATTGTGAAAAATTTTGATTTTATTTTTGAGTCACTCGTAAAAACACGGAGACTTTTCTGTATGTATAAAATATTGTATTGTAAGGACTACCCCTCAGCGGTGCGGAGCAGTGGTGGCTCAATGGTAAGGACACGCGCCTCTTAACCGAGGAGTGCGGGTTCAAACCCGGGCACGTACCTCTGGATTTTTCAAGTCTATATACGTATTTATACGACTAGCTCGACGGTGAAGGAAAACATCGTGATGAAACCTGTAAATTCAAACCACTTTGGATTTGTAACTATGATCCAAAAATTGTTTGGTTCCCCTATCTTAGGGTTACGAAGGTCAGATCGGCAGTCGCTTCAATGTTATTACCAGACCCGCTAAACCCTGGATCATGGTCGAAGCGGACCCCGTCTAAACACGGGACATAACGCTAGGAAGATGATGAATAATCAGGCTATCCATGTCTCTTCAGTTTTAGACATTACCTAAGTGTCTTTTTGTAGAGCAATCATAAAACCTGTGAAATTTTCCGTCTTTGTAACGACGAATTCATAAGTAAGCATTTTCTTTTGAAGTGATCTCTATAGCTATATGAAGGTAAACAAACATACTATATACATATATTTGTTTACCGTATATTGTGAGATATTTCAAAGGGTATATTATATTGGATTAGGATGGATTCCTCGATCCTTGGACCGTTATGTATCCCTTTTGGCCACTTTATAAATATCTTCCTGTGACCTTCCGCACGTGACCGTTTGCTACTGTGAGTGAGAAATATATATTTTGGTAATAATAATAAATAGTCCCACAACATCACTTACATTGATCCGACTGCGAGGTAAGTAGCTTAAGCACTTGTGTTACGGATATCAGAAACAATAGTGGTATTACAAATACATACTTAAATATACTAAATATTGACACAGAACAAACACAAGTATTCATCAAACGAATATTTGTCTTGGGTGGGAATCGAACTCACAACTCGTGGCACATAGGGCAGGGTCACTACCGAATGCATCATCGAGCCAGTCGTAATAAAAACTACATAATATTTAGCAAAAGCTAATATCAGCATTAGGTTTATTAGATAGTTTACAAACTGACCATTTGAAATGATTTTCCTATTGTTTGAAGTTTTCCTTGTTAGAAACGGTATTTATTAGTTTTAATATTATTATTTGTTTCGGATCTCTCTGCCTACCCCGCTAAGGAAGTGGCATGAAGTTTAGTTAGTTATTATTTGTGGCGTTGTATACCTATTAGCTAAAGTAGGTCTACCAAAGTCGTGGATGTATTGAAATTATAATTACTGTGAAACATACATACATAACATCACGCCCATGATCCCCGAAGGGGTAGGCAGAGTCGAAGATGCAGCAGGCGCCTTTAACCACAATCAGCCAAAAATAAAACTGGACTGGGTTAGATGAAAAATTGTGCAAAAGTAGTGACAATCGGCTAGCTTGTCGCCTACACAATCACATACCCAAACCGGATATACCATTAGTCCCCCTTTACGACATGCTAGGCAAGAACCACAGTTGACATATTCTTTTTAAGTCCCATACCAACATGGGACACTGTGAAACATTTTCAACATAATCACACAATTTAGCGTTTTGGTCAGTTCCTAATCAGGATCTGATTGCATTGGTCTCAGACTTGCAAGTCTAGACCATATGCTACAAACCTGCGGGACATCAATATAGTATCCTTTTATTTCTTAGATCTCAAAATTTTCTGTTACTTTTGCTGTTATCAGTAGGGATTGTAGTAATGTCCTTTCGGCTTCCATACTACCAAAAGGAATTACGTATCTATATAAATTTCTGTTTCAGTAAAGTTCAACACCAGTAGGTACATAATGAGCCAGTATAAACTTGGAAATTGGCAGACGTTCAAATGTAATGCATTAATTAATTAGTTGTTAACGACCGCCGAGTACCTTAATTGGATGTGGTTTTAATAACCAACCAGTAGTCACAGTGTAAGGAATTTGTTAGAAAAGTCACAGCATTCCAAGATTACATTTGGTCTTTTGATTTTATTTATAACTAACTAAATTATCCATCTAACCCAGCCCATTTTCCCATATTGGTCTGGGACTTAAAAATAATGAGCCAACTGCGCTTCTTGCCTAGCATGTCGTAAAATACGATTAATGGTATATATCGGGTTTTGGTTATGTGATTGTGTAGGCGACGATCTAGCCACTTGTCAATACTTTTTCACAATTTTCCATCTAACCCAGCCCAGTTTTGATTTTAGCTGGTTAAAGGGGTCTGCTCCCCCTTTGACTCTGCCTAACCCCTACGGGGATTAATAGGCGTGATGTTATGTATGTAACTAACTAAACTTCACGCCACTTACCTAGTAGGGTATGCAGAGAGAACTGAACACCATATTGCAAGATCTTTACACACCTCACTAGCTGGTTCAACATTCATGATCCTTTTCATACAATTTTATTTATAGTTTTTAACTAAGTTACCTCGTGTCTCGCATGGCTAATTTTAGTTTATCATTATTTACACTTTTTTTTTATTCTGATTTAAAAATTAGAAAAAATTAGAAAATTATTTGATATTGTCAAACTGTATTTGACAATATCAAATAATTTTCAGAATTATATAAGTAGGCAATTTGAGTGGATAGCTTGATGTCGGCTGACCGGAACTATGGAAAAGGAAGACATGCTGCGCCGACCCCAGATGACCTGGGAGAAGGGCAAGAGGATATAGTAGGCAATTTTTAGCTATTTCAAGTCAACTCGAAGAATGTAACATGATTCTTACCTATCATACAGCTAAGGACGCCTAAACACACAATACTGTTGACTTACCGCCAGCGCTAAGTGGCGTATTGATTCCCCAATTACCGCTCAGACGCTCAATCAATGGCTCTGATTACCCCAACCTCACTAATTGCCTAAGCATCTTTCGATTTTGTGTCCTTAATAGTACCTCATATTATCAACTGCAGTATCCAGCTTTTGCTATTTCAAGTCAACTCGAAGCATTTAACATAATATTACCTAACATATACAACTAAATACACAGGAACAATAGGTATTGTTGACTTACCGCCAGCGCTAAGTGGCGTATTGATTCCCCAATTACCGCTCAGTCGGTCAAACAATGGCTCTGATTGCCCCAACCTCCCTAATTGCCTATACATCTTTCGATTTTGTGTCCTTAATAGTACCTCATATTATCAACTGCAGTATCCAACTTATGCTATTTCAAGTCAAATCGAAGCATTTAACATAATATTACCTAACATATACAACTAAATACACAGGAACAATAGGTATTGTTGACTTACCGCCAGCGCTAAGTGGCGTATTGATTCTCCAATTACCGCTCAGTTGCTCAAACAATGGCTCTGATTGCCCTAACCTCCCTAATTGCCTATACATCTTTCGATTTTTTGTCCTTAATAGTACCTCATATTATTAACTGCAGTATCCAACTTATGCTATTTCAAGTCAACTCGAAGCATTTAACATAGTATTACCTAACATATACAACTAAATACACAAGGACAATAGGTACTGTTGACTTACCGCCAGCGCTAAGTGGCGTATTGATTCCCCAATTACCGCTCAGACGCTCAAACAATGGCTCTGATTGCCCCAACCCCCCAATTGCCTTAACATCTCCGGATTAAGGCGCTTTAGCCGACTGGTTGCGGCTCAACCGCAGTCTTAACGACAAGTCGGCTCCAAATGAGTTTAGTTTAACAACTATAGAATTAATGTCTAGGCTGTACGGTATCTTTATGACGGTTGTTCGTATAATGGTACATGCGATTATACAAGGAAGATTTTAATATTTATATGTATCTTTTTTATTTAGTACTAGCTGTGCCAGCGGTGTCACCCGCGTTTATGGTTAATATTATAAAGACTATTTCCGTCATACATGATTTCTATGTAACTTTAACCATTAAGGCTGCACACGCGACGGAAGCTTAAAAAATGGAGTAACTTCTCCCGTTTTCCCAACATTTCCCTTCACTACTCTGCTCCTATTGATTGTAGCGTGATGAAAAGTATACTATAACCTGCCCAGGAGTATGAAGAATAATTGTACCAAGTTTCGTTAAAATCCGTCGAGTAGTTTTTGTTTCTATAAGGAACATACAGACAGACAGACAGACAGACAGACAAAAATTTTACTGATTGCATTTTTGGCATCAGTATCGATCACTAATCACCCCCTGATAGTTATTTTGAAAATATATTTCATGTACAGAATTGAGCTCTCTACAGATTTATTATAAGTATAGATTATTAGTGTGTAAGTTTGTAGTATTATTGGTTATGGCTCTATTTTAACCCTTTGTCGACTTGTTTGACGATAATCGTAGACTGACTGGGAAGAGATCTTACACGAGCTTATAAACCGGATTGGGAAACATTGTAGTGAACTGAATAAGTAAGGTCTTTTAAAAATATATTTTTATTATTAATATACATATTATTAGGATCTTAAATGTTGACAAGAAATCTTCAAATAAAGTGCCTTCAAATTTATTAATATATTTTTAGATACTGTAAAGCAAATTGGGGGTCATGTGCCAAGGGCGTGCTCGTCGCGACTCCTGCCAGTCCGATTTCGGATTGCAACCTTGGACCGATCTAATTCCGCAGAGCGGGGTAGGGCGTTCCCCCGATGCGACGCGCACCGACGAGCCCTCGTCGGTGCGAAAAGTGGCGAGTGCGGCGAAGGGGGCCGCCACCCTTCACGCCACGCCGGACACTGCGGAACGAGGAGAACAGAGTGCCGTATAGGCACGTGGAATGTAAGAGGTGGAATGAAAGATAAGATGTATGAGATGATTGACGTAATGAATGAGAGACGCCTGGATGTTCTGTGCTTGACAGAGACTAAGCGGAAGGGCAGCGATGCAGATGAGCTTCCCGGTGGTATGATGGCTCTGTGGTCTGGTGTGGAACAGAATTGTCATGCCAGCGGTGGAGTTGGAGTAGTGCTTTCCTCTCGTTTAGTCTCTGGTGTGAAAGACTATGGATTAGTTGGCCCGAGACTCCTCTGGGTTCGTATTAAACTGGGTATTACGCGAGTCTTTCTGGTTGCAGGCTATGCGCCAGTAAGCTCAGCCAGTCCCCAAGAACTAGAGGAGTTCTGGGAGTCTGTTAGAGAAATTCTGGACCTGACTGAAGGAAATGAGAGGATAATTATGTGTGGAGATTTGAATGGTTGGGTTGGCACCAAGCGATCTGACTATGAAGCAGTCCTTGGCCCATATGGAGACAAGAGAGTGAATGATGCTGGTAAGCAAATCTTGGAAGTATGTTTGGAACGGAACCTCCTTGTGGCAAACACTATTTTCCGTCATAAGGATATTCACACGTATACTTGGAGACGGAATGACCAAAAAAGTGTGATTGATTTGATTTTAGTCGATAGCCGCCTCCGCAATAGTATATTGGATACAAGAGCCTACAGAGGCCCTACTCTTGAAACAGACCACTACCTGGTAGTATGCCGGTTTGCTGGGCTTTTCAAGAAGTGGAGGCACTGGCGAGTGCGTACTCCATGCGGAGGCACTGAAAGGATAAGGAATGAAAAACTGGAAGATGAAAGTGTAAGGAGTGTGTATGTAGGCTTAGTCAATGAAAGACTTGCGAATGCGAGTCTTTCTGGCTTAGATGTTGATGATTGCTGGAACATTTTGAAAGAGAGCATGGTGGACAGTGCAAAAGAGGCATGTGGATGCGCAAGGAGACGTAAAACAATGAAAGGTGACGCATGGTGGGACGAGGAGGTCAAAGCCTCCGTAGCGAGAAAGAAGAAGGCCTGGCTTGATTATGTCTCATCTTTGCAAATGGATGAAAGTATGCTTGAGATGAAGAAAGAAATATACCGTTATTGCAAGAGTGAAACCAAAGCTTTAGTGAAAGAGAAGCGTGAAAGAGTAGCTATGAATGAAGAAAGGAGACTGACGAATAGTTTCGAGGCTAATTCCAAGCTCTTTTGGAGGGAGGTTAAGAGGTCTCGGGGATATTCGTCGGCATCCGGAATGAGTAAGATTAAATCTAAAGCTGGTGACATTCTTGCAAACCCGAACGAGGTGTTAGAACGGTGGAGTGAATATTTTGGAGAAATGTATGAGTATGTCTCTGATGTTGGCACTGAGAGTGAGGCTATGTCTGATTCTGTGGTGCCAGCGTCTGATGAAGACATCACTATGAATGAGATTGAATGGTCGATACGAAGTCTGAAAAGTGGAAAGGCCGCGGGAATAGACAAGGTATCTGCGGAGATGATCAAGCTAGGTGGCGCTAGCGTCCAGGACGCTTTCTGGTTCTTGTGCAATCTATGCTGGAGAAACGGAAAGGTCCCAATGGACTGGAGACGGGCAGTTATCGTGCCTCTGTACAAGGGTGCTGGGTCACGTATGGACTGTGCCAGCCATAGAGCCATCAGTTTGATCAGCTTAGCAGCAAAGGTGTATGGCAAGATTATTGAGAGGAGAATGAGGGTGAAATCTGATGGAATGTTGTGGGAGGCACAGGGAGGTTTCCGGAATGGTAGAGGATGCACGGATCAAGTTTTCTCTCTTCGCAACATCGTGGAGAAGCATCTGGCCAAAAGTCAGAGGGTTTTTTGCGGTTTTGTGGATATGGAGAAGGCCTTTGACAGGGTTGTACGAAAGGACCTTTGGGACATATTGCCGAGATATGGGATTGATGGAGCATTGCTTCGTGCTGCGCAGTCCACCTATGTGGGATGTACGGCATGCGTGCAAGTGGAGGGCAGCCTGTCACCCTGGTTTGACGTCAATATTGGTGTCAGACAAGGATGCGTGCTGTCTGCTCTGCTGTTTATCCTATATCTCGACCATTGTCTCCAGAGGATTAGATCTATGAATGTTGGAGTGCGTATGGGTGACCTGGTTGTGAACTGCCTGCTTTACGCGGACGATGCCGTACTTCTAGCAGAGTCGGCATCGGATCTGCAGCAACTAGTCACAACATTGAAAGATGATTGCAAGGAGAGAGGCTTACATTTGAATGCGAAGAAAACAAAGATTATGGTGTTTGAAAGAGATGAAACCAGAACGGATACAAGGATAACGGTTGACGATGTAGTGCTGGAACAGGTGAATGAAATTGTATATCTAGGATCTGCATTTAGTAGGGATAAAAGGTACTCCGCTGATATAGAAAGAAGAGTGAATGCAGGGAATAGGGTGAATGGAGCGTTAGGAAAACTTTTAGGCAGCAAAATCTTAAGCCAGAAGGCCCAGCTCGCCATACACAATGCGGTGCTGATTCCTACGCTAACATATGGAAGCGAGAGTTGGGTATGGCAGAAAGAGCATGAAAGTAGAATAAACGCGGTCGAGATGCGTGCGCTGCGGAAAATCTGCGGTGTATCGCTCACAGACTGCGTTCGGAATGATGATGTAAGAAAGAGAGTTGGTCTGAAGGACAGCGTCGGAGTCAAGGTAAGAAGAGGCATGCTCCGGTGGTTCGGACATGTGGAAAGAATGGATGACGAAAGATTGACTAAACAGATATACAATGCGAATGTGGAAGGATGTAGGAGCCGCGGAAGGCCCAGGCTCACCTACCACGACCAGATTGGTCGTGTATTAAAAGAAGGTGATGTTAGGAGTCATAAAAATCGTAGAGCTTGTATGAAAAGGATTATGAATGTTGAAGAGGCGAGTGAGGTGTGTAAGGATCGTGCCATATGGCGTTCGGTTCTCTCTGCCTACCCCGCTAGGGAAGTGGCGTGAAGTTTAGTTAGTTAGTTAGTTAGTTTGTAAAGCAAATTTATAGCTGGACTACATAAAAAAAAATTAATTAACTACAGTTTATCCGCCCGAACTAAGTGCGGATGTAGCCAAAGATAAATGTAATTGTAAAAGCTAGCAATAATAGTCGATTTTCGTTGCTCCATCAAGCATAACAAGCTTAATGGATTTGCATGCAACTTAGCCTTTGATGCAGTCTTAGTGTGAATCAACACATAAGCTACATCTGCATGAATGAACAATAACTTAAGCGAGCAATTACCTTACTGTGGCAAACCAAATTCTGTGAAGCTAGACTACGCCCAGGATCTAATTTCAGTAGTTGGAATAGGTGGTGCAAATTTGAATGGAAATGCGTCCATCAAGTAATATCCCGGGCTATCCGCATTGAGCCTCATTAACCCTGTTTTTAAATTATCCGAATGCTTCCCAAGCTCGATGGCGCATTCGGTAGTAACCTTGCCCCATGCGTCAACAGTTGTGGGTTCGATCCCCATCCAAGACAAACACTGCTCCTGAGTGTTAATATTCAATATTTAAGTATATATTTGTAATACTACTGTTGATTCTAATATCCGTTACACAAGTGCTTAAGCTACTTACCTCGGCGTCAGATCAGTGTACGTGATGTAGTCTGATATTTATTTACTTATTTATTACCATGAAGGGCATTCATCAAACCCAAATAATATAACACATGTTTCGAAGCTGTTGACTTCAACCACACAAATCTTTCCGTTCTCTGTTAATTATGCAGATTTATTGACAGACAAGAACACATGTTTGACAAAGCATCTCGTAACCTCTAACTGGACACAGATGATGCGACATACAACCTCATTTTGAATTTTTAAGCATTTGCTTGCAGTAATTGAAACACAGAGATATGAAATGAAATGAAATGAAATGATCTTTATTTACGTAGGCTCAAATAAGCACTTATAAATCGTCAGTACATACAAATGGAAATAAAATTTTACCACCGGATTCGGAAAGTACTTAGCTTCTACCGAGAAGAACCGGCAAGAAACTCGATAGTTACTCTTTTCATCGCCAAATTTACAATAAGTATCAATAACAATTACCATATTCTTAAGCTACTATGCTATACAAATGTAAAAAAGTAAATATGTATAATAGCAATTACAAATATTTGTCACTTAAAAAATCTTCTATATTATAATAAGCCTTTCTCATAAGATGATCTTTAATGTGTAGTTTAAATCTACAATACAAACCACTGCTTACCATTGAATAACAATGAAAAGAATATACCATTATCTTTATATTTTTATTGTAGCATAGGAAATGCTAATGCACGCACGTATAGACCGCCCCAATAACAATCTTAGCAACGCCAACCCGCAATGTGTACACAACCCCATCTATTAACTTCCAAACTCGCTTCACGAAAATATATAAACATTTTCGCTACTCTCGAAAACGGGAACTTAAGAACCCGTTTTCGTTTCGAATTGCGCAGAAACAGTTTATGGTTGTTCCGTTTCGAAACTAGATTCCCGAGGGAGCCCGGGGCGGCGGTTTAACGTTTCCGACTGATGCGAAGATGCAAGTCGCGGTGCACTTTGCAATAAAAAGGATGAGCAGAAATGCTCTTGATGTTCAAATAGGGATTCGTGTGCATTTCCCGGAACGTTCCTTGTCTTATTTATTTTTACTTTTTTATTTAATCTGTTCATATATATCTATACTATAAGAGCGGTGGTAGCTCAATGGTAAGGACACGCGCCTCTTAACCGAGGAGTGCGGGTTCAAACCCGGCTCGTACCTCTAGATTTTTCAAATCTATGTACGTATTTATACCACTAGCTCGGCGGTGAGGGAAAACATCGTGATGATATATGATCATGATTGTGTAGGCGACAGGTTAGCCGCTTGTCACTGCTTTTTCACAATTTTCCATCTAACCCAGCCCGGCTCTATTTTTGGCTGAATGTGGTTGAAGGGGCTTGCTGCCCCTTTGACTCTGCCTACCCCTTCCGGGATTATGGGCGTGATGTTATGTGTATGTGTATGTGTGTATATATTAAATATTAAATATATTTATAGGTACTATAACATACCTCAAGAGTTTTGTATAGTTGTTTGATTGAACGCTTTAATCATATAAACTACTGGGCTGATAGTTTTTTTTTTTTTTGTGTCGAATAGTGCATTCATCCAGGAAGACTTTATGCTAAATCATCATGCTACGTCACATTAGCCAAAAACGCGAGTAAAACCACGGGCATAGCTGGTATGGATGTATAAGGATAAGATTAAGTCACTTAGATATAATAACTATATTCAATATAAAAATAAGAGCGGTGGTAGCTCAATGGTAAGGACACGCGCCTCTTAACCGAGGAGTGAGGGTTCAAACCCGGACATGTAACTCTAGATTTAAATCTATGTAGATACATATTTATACCACTAGCTCGACGGTGAGGGATAACACCGTGATGTAACCTGAAAATTCAAACAACTTTGAATTTGTAACCATGATCCAAAAAATGTCTGGTTCCCCTATCTTAGGGTTACGAAGGTCAGATCGGCAGTCGCTTCAATGTAATTACCAGACTCGCTACATCCTGGATCATGGTCTAAGCGGACCCCGTCTAAGCACGGGACATAACGCTAGGAAGATGATTCAATATAGTACCAAAACATAACACCAAAAAGGATTTACGATTCGAGTAACAAATGGTTTCTACCTGGCTAGTCAAGACGAAAATTAATCACTGTCTCCGAATACGTGTAGTTACATTTCCAACCTAGTTGATAATTCCTTTGATAAATCCGAAATACGATAATGGGATATTAAAGCGAGCTATAGTGCCGGCGGAAATCTCCGTTATCATTAATTAGATTCTGATTAATGCTTAGTTCACGCAAGTGTCATGAGTAGGGTTGCCATCCGTCCGGGTTTTCCCGGATTTGTCCTAGTTTAGAGGGCATCCGGGGAGCGTCCGGGCGGGGCTTCATTTGTAGTACGGGTTTAAAAATGTAAAGTCTTGGACCACCCCGACACAATCACTGTGCCCGCACGCCGCATCAACTGACTAACCGACCCGCTAAATTCATCATCATTTTCAACTGTATTTTATTACACTATGTTTAAAAAAATCTGTTGACATGTCCGTGTTCTGGGCTCTAAAATCCGGGGTTTTCACGCGTCTTGTCCTGGTTGCCAAATTTTGGAGATGGCAACCCTAGTCATGAGGATCTCTGGAGACGAATCAATTTACAGTTAAGATTGAAGTCTGGGTAGATAGAGGTTAATAGATTATAGTATCGCATAGTTAGCATCTAGGTATTTAACTGATAACGGACGTTAATGACGCTAAGAGGTATACCATTTATTCCCTTAGGCTATCACTTTATTGTACATTATGTAATGAATAAATCAAAGTCTTCTTCAAGTTGTAAACCACTTGAAGAAGACAGGATTTTATTGATAGTTGTACGATACGTAATTTTGATGTTTAATATAATGTTGACTGCCTCGTTGGTCTAGTGGTAGTATGCGCTACCTAAGGACAAGAGTTGAGTTAATCACACCCGTGCCTCGGAAAGCACGTTAAGCCGTTGGTCCTGCGCCGGTCCGTCTGTAATCGGTCATGTCGAATTGCCGTCTCACCGGACTATGAGAGTGAAGGAATAGAGAGTGCACCTGCAGATGGCTAATCCTAGTTGAGATTGGCCGCCATGACCGATATCGGTTAGGAGGACATTATTAATACATACATTATATCAGTCTCCCAATCCCTAAGTGGGTAGTCCAAGGCGGATTAAGGAACATTAAGCAATCTCAGCCAAAATAAAAGAATAAAAAAACTCAACTCAGATTAGACGAGAATTGTAAATATAGTTTTTGCGTTTCAAAATGTATCGCTTTAGAAGCCACGAGATTGTTTATACTCCTAGGATTCTATCTATTCTTTAGAGAATTGCGAACTAAGTAAATATATATATCTATCTACTATCAGCCTTGTATAATGTCCGGCTTCTATAAAGTTACAATACTGCTAGCAGATATATGTTTATCACACTGTCGGAACACAAAAGTTGGTCAGAATAATATTACAGAAAGTATTTAACCAGCCTAAATACCTTCAAAGGCACTAAAACCGGCAAACAGCAATTCGATTTCATTCCATCAACATTCGCCAACACAATATGTCGTTGCCGGGAAAAAATATTTATTTGGGACCCCTGGGAGTCCGCGAGTTATTAGGTCAGAGCAAACATGAGGGATTCTCCACAATTGGTTTTGTACCCGGCCGGGAACACCTTTAGCCGGTGTGTGTACAGGGTCCAGACCCGGTTATGGGATCACGCTGATCGGGATAGGGGTGACACAGGGGAGAAAGGTCAATGAAATGTGTAACACTTTCTTTTAATGAATAGCATACATTATGAGAGCATCCATAGTTATTTACGCATTTATTATTTTAATAAGGATTGTAGCTTCTGTATGTATGTAAATTATCACAACAATGTACCTGCTTGAGTTCATCAAGGCAATATAAATAATTTACTTTTATATAATAATATAATAAATGTTTATTCATTTTTATCCGACTTCTAAAAAAAGGAGGAGGTTCTCAATTCGACTGATTTTTTTTTTTACGTAGCATAGTTATGTAGTATTGATAAAAGTTTAATATGTAGGTTTCATCACGATGCCATGATAACTAACACCTTTGAGTAATCTTCGCTCTGCTACCATAAGAATATTCAAATTGGTATCAAAAGTAGTAAAGTGAAATAAGTACTTCTACTGAGCTGGATGTTGTGTGGTGTCCCATGTTGGTCTGGGACTTAAAAATAATATGCCTACTGTGTTTCTTGCCTAGCATGTCGTTAAAGGCGACTAATGGTATATGGGGTTGTGGGTATATGATTGTGTAGGCGACGAGCTAGACACTTGTCACTACTTTTTCACAATTTTCCTTCTAACCCAGCCCAGTTTTGTTTTTGGCTAAATGTAGTGACTCTGCCTACTCCTTGGGGGATTATTAGCATCACGCCCATAATCTTGTCTGTTTGTTTGTTTGGATGTTTGGATGTTGTGTGCTCGTAGGCGAAGGTACAATTAACCATCTTGATTGGTTCTATGTATACTTAGCAGTAAAAGTAAGTTAAGCATATTATAATTTAAACATCATGAGAACAATTTTAACTTCCGATAGCAGATAAAACAGTGACCAGCCCTAAACACTTTTACGATGAAATATTTGTTCGAGCCCAGTAATAAATACGTCAGGGCTACGAAGGCAATTTCTCCGCAGACCTTAACACCCTTCATAGATCACAACTTGCTCAGACTTAGATCTTGAGAAGGGATCGGAATCCTCTTGGGTGATGCGAAACAATGTTTAATGTCATTGTGTGGAATCTGTAGATATTCGTTTAAGGAAGGTAACGGATAGAAAGTTCATAGTTAGCACAGATAAACAATTTTATGAAAGACTGGCAACATAGAGCTAAGATTTCAACTTCGCAGACTTATTTTGATACTGACGAAAAATTATAGCTGGACTGGAGGATTTTTTGATTCATAGCGTCTAACAACACACTTTGTAGAGTTTATATTAAGTATAGCTTTTCCCCAAGGCTCCGTCTTTGTTTCGATTTGTCGTAAAGACTCACGCCTAAGAATCTATAATTTTATGGATAAAAGGAAGCTCATGTACTCTCAGGGTTCAAACATTAGGCGTCCACAATTTTATCGGAATTGATTTAGTAATCAAAGCGTGAAGACTTAACAGACAGTTTTTGCATTTAAAATAGTAATTAATTTAACTAGAAAGGATATTAGATAATAAATCAGTGATTGAAAAACTATATGTTGTTTATTAAATTAGCTGGATATTAGATTAAGGTAACATTATAAGAACTAGATTTCATTGCTTTATTGGAAAAACTCATAAAAAGTCTTAAGATAAACTTTCTATTTACGGGAAATTCTTTCGGACCAACTTGCCGAAATTTTAGCTGACATGAAGACAAACAGACATTCATTAAGTTTCAGTACGTTCCCGGGATAACAGACATTTGTCTATTTGCTCAGGAAATAAGCGAAATAATTTGTCTTCAGCAGGAATCCCGGGGGAAGTAAATAAATTAGTTAAACCAAATTATACTTGGTTAGCTAACTCGGAACAATCTTTAGGAAATCGCTTGTTATTTAAGATAGCAGCGCCCTGCGGTTTCACTTGCGTAGTTCCCGTTACCGTGGGAATACGAGAATAAAATATGGCCTACTTATACTTGCTGATAAAGTGGCTTTCTATTGGTGAAAGAATTATTCAAATCGATCCAGTAGTTTCGGAGTATTCGATACAACCAACAAACAAAAAAATCATTTCTCTTTTAAATACAAGTATAATATATACTTTCCTAGAAAATCCAACTACTAGAATTGTTTATGATCATAATAACGTCGTTAATAAGGAAACTCTAAAATACGAGTACATTAAACGCATTTTTCGACATGCTAGTAACAGAGTTGCAGCATATCCTTTTAATATCAGTCCAACATAGGACACTTTTTACATGCACTGCCGAATATAGGAACGTGACATAGGTCACAAGGTGCATACCCCCCCTCCCCCCACGCCATTGGGACGTCCCGCAAACAGTCCCGACGCGGCGAAGGTCGGACAATGCAAGCACATGAATATGCAGCGTGTACGTACTGCAAGCCGAATTAGATTCTCTTGTCGCGACAACTTTATTAGGGATTTGCATTATATGCATATTTTTGGTATAAGGTTGCTTTCAGAATGAGCATTTGCTCTGGGTGTGGAAATGTAATGTGCAAAATTAAATGCATTAGATTTTCCAAATGAGCAGTTTTCTTGAGAGAAGGGATGAGTCCCTTGCTTACTACCATACTGTTCCATAAAGCTACTTTAATGTATAATAAGATTTCAAAATCTATAGATGAATGCTCCTAGGTATGCATAAATCAATACGCCTTCCATACTAGTCACGTTGTCATAAAATTTATGGGGAAATAAACAAAGGCGTGCCGTATGTACTGTATGTACCTATTACTGTATGAGATTCATCGCATACTGGCACTCCCCATGCTCTCCATGGCATCCCCTTTGCGTGCCTCTGGCGGTGAATGGTGACGGGGGCCGTGTTATTTTGCGCAACTCTATCCAAGTTGTCAGTTTTGTTGATTTTAGGTACCTCATGTTACAAGGTCTGGGACTGTCCTGGGCATGTCGAAAACCCCTTTTCGACATGCCCAGGACAGTCCCAGACATCAGTCCCCACTAATGGTATATTTTGGATGTGTAATTGTGTAGGCGATGAGCGAGCCCCTTGTTACTACTTTTTTACAGATATTCCACTTCAGTGTTCCAGCCTAGCTCAGTTTTAATTTTTAACTGAATATGGTTAAGGGGGAGCTAGGAGCGGTGGTAGCTCAATGGTAAGGACACGCGCCTCTTAACCGAGGAGTGCGGGTTCAAACCCGGCACGTACCTCTGGATTTTTCAAATCTATGTACGTATTCATACCACTAGCTCGACGGTGAAGGAAAACATCGTAATGAAACCTGCAAATTCAAATAACTTTGGATTTGTAACCATGATCCAAAAATTGTCTGGTTCCCCTATCTTAGGGTTACGAAGGTCAGATTGGCAGTCGCTTCAGTGTAATTACGAGACTCGCTACATCCTGGACCATGGCCTAAGCGAACCCCGTCTAAGCACGGGACATAACACTAGGAAGATGATGATGGTTAAGGGGGCTAGCTGCCCCTATGACTTTGCCTGCCCCTTCGGGAATTGCCAACGTGATGATATCTATGTATGTTACAACTTACTACAACAAGAGAACATAATGAAGGTTTTCTTCCAACAGCGGCCCCGTCAGCAGAGCCTGGGGGGCGTCCTGCGGCGCGAGGGCAACTGGAAGTGCTTCCTGCTGACGCTGATGATCGCCGGCTGCCTCGGCTCCGTGGCCTGGTGCAGCACTGCCGAGATCGACCGGGATCTCATCGACTTCAGCTCGTAAGTCTTACAGCCTCATTGCCGTTCCTAGTCAGGATTTGTTATGACCATGTTCTTGGATTACGCCGTCATCTTCCTGGTCTGCGAGTCAAACCAACAGGTTTGACTTGATTAGGAATACCTAATCAAGGTCTACTACTATGATCCTAGATTTTGTCTTCACCGTCCTGGTCTGCTAGTCAAGCCCATTGCTAGTCTAGGTCCGCTTGGACCATAATCTTCACTTTACTATGGTTAATTTCACCTTTACTATGACAACGGGGCACGATGGTTGTCGCGGCAGGTCTGTTGCGGGGCCGCAGTCGGGGACGACGTAATCTATTACGTCATTATCTACGTGGTCTGTAAGATAAACCTGTGTCTAGTCAAGGTCCGCTTGAACTATGATCCTAGGTTTTTTCATCACCTTCCTGGTCTGCAAAACCATTCTAGTCAAGGTTCATTTGGACCACCGCTTAGACTCGTAGATTTCGCCGACATCTTCCTGGTCGGCTAATCAAATATGTTCCCAATCAAGGTCCACTTGGACCATAATTCTAGATCTAACGACGATCTTTAAATAAGGGGACCAAAAAAAATGCATATGGTTACATATGAGAAGGTTTATCTAGTTAAACCACTATCTGACGTTCATTAACCCTAAATAGCAATAGCAGAACCAGACAAATCGAATTATTAAAATCCGTACATCTAGCTATTTGCATGTCCAAATTTCCTCAGGATACTTTCCTTCATCCTCTACAAATGCCTTACAAAATATCATCAAAACTAGTAGCAACAACTTTACATGCATGCCTTTGAATTTCTGGGACTATAGCCTCATCCAACATCCAACATCACCAGAATGAAACTTCAAAACAGAGATATCCGATATCTCATAAAATATGGGCCCTACCTTTATGGTCATGTCATGACGTAGTGGCAGAGAGCCCAAACAATCCTATTAGGGCTGCTATTGCAAGATCGTGGCCAAATAACGTGTCAGGTGACAAGTAACAGTGTGATTCGGGAATGGGATTACGCGAATAGATGTTTACTGGAATTGCCAGAGGAATTAATTCGAAGATGCAAAATTATTATTTAATACTGGAATATGTATTTATAATTCAAAATATACATTTTGAATTTGAAATATTAATTTACTGATTCACTAATAATATAACTACTTATGAATAAATTCGCTTCAAATGTAAATTTTATTTCGTTTAAGAATTTTCAATATTAATATATTTAAAATATATTTTTTCTAATAGTGCTTTACATAGAATATATTATTATTAGTTACTTTAAATGACACTCAAAACTATTTTTCAACCGAATCAATGTTTATTTAGAATTTCAAGAAGTTGATGATTAAATTAAAATCTATATACTTATAATAAATCTGTAGAGAGGTCAATTCTGTACATAAAATATATTTTCAAAATAACTATCAGGGGGTGATTAGTGATCGATACTGATGCCAAAAATGCAATCAGTAAAATTTTTGTCTGTCTGTCTGTCTGTATGTTCCTTATAGAAACAAAAACTACTCCACGGATTTTAACGAAACTTGGTACAATTATTCTTCATACTACTGGGCGGATTACAGTATACTTTTCATCACGCTACAATCAATAGGAGCAGAGTAGTGAAGGGAAATGTTGGGAAAACGAGAGAAGTTATTGCATTTTTAAGCTTCCGTCGCGTGTGCAGCCTTAAAGGTTAAAGTTACATAGAAATCATGTATGACGGAAATAGTCTATATAATATTAACCATAAACGCGGGTGACACCGCTGGCACAGCTAGTACTAAATAAATTATTAGTCAAAACAATATAACTGATTCCTGTTGACCTGGGGCTTAATAACGAACGAGGGACGCTATGCTAGTAGTTCATGGTTGCCACCATGGTTGTCTTATTAAGCTTACAAAACATCTGATCACTTCCAGGAAGTTTATACTCACTTGGTGTTGCCCTGGCCTTCCCAAACCCACCGAGCTGTGACCCGATCGAACACTGGCCAGTATAATTGGCCTCCGAGAGGTCTCCCCAGGGATCAGCTGGATTCCGACACAATATTCTCTCTTTGGTTTAAATTGTCCATTAACCAAAATGACTGGTTTGGCCTAAAGTAATTCCGTCCGTAGCTATTGTTATTTAAACGCATTAATTATTAAAATGTCCCTTAGGGTAGCTTTAATGATGTAGATGTACCTACTTACAGTAAAATAGTACTGAATTATTTATGAACATACTTTGCTTTAAGAGGCTCTGTATTGGGGTATTGGATCTCCATTAATTTCTAAAAAGTTATCTATAAATTTACTAATACATACAAAACATCACGCCCATAATCCTTTGACTGGCTCGATGGCGCATTCGGTAGTGACCCTGCCCCATGCGCCAAGAGTCGTGGGTTCGATCCCCACCCAGGACAAATATTCGTATGATGAATACTTGTGTTTGTTCTGTGTCTGGGTGTTAATATCCAATATTTAAGTATATATTTGTAATACCACTGTTGATTCTGATATCTGTAACACAAGTGCTTAAGCTACTTACCTCGGAGTCAGATCAATGTATGTGATGTAGTCGGATATATATATAATCCTTGAAGGGGTAGGCAGAGTCAAAGGGACAGTAGGCCCCTTTAACCACATTCAGCCAAAAATAAAACTAGGCTGGGTTAGATGGAAAATTGTAAAAAAGGAGTGACAAGTGGTTAGCTCGGCGCCTACACAATCACATACCCAAAACCCATATACCATTAGTCGCCTTTTACGACATGCTAGGCAAGAGACACAGTTGGCCAATTCTTTTTAAGTCCTAGACCAACATGGGAATATATATAACATATAGATGTAAATACATACCGTCACATCAGCCAATCCCCGAAATGGTCGTTTTCAAGGTGCTGTAAACTCTTGGTCACTCTCAGCCAAAAACAAATAGACTTGTGCTAGATGGAAAGTTGAGAAAAGTAGTGACAAGTGGCTAGCACATCCCCTGCACAATCGGTAACCACTCGGTACATCATTGACATGCTCAGCAAGGAGCACAGTTGGTACTTATCAAGTCCTAGACCAACATTGAATATGGAATATTAAATTTATATTCTTGCTTACGGTGAAGTGAATCGGTAGGTAACTAACTAACTAAACCTCACGCCACTTCCCTAGCGGGGTAGGCAGAGAGAACTGAATGCCATATGCGTCAACTTACACACCTCACTCGGCTCTTCAACATTCATGATCCTTTTCATACAAGACCTTCGGTTTTTATGGCTCCTAACATCATCTTCTGTTAATAACGACCAAATCGGTAGATTACTGTCGATATTATCTAACTAAATAGATATTCTTGCTCGAAGTCGTCAGTATTGGATCAAATTTATATACATTTTCATATCTACTAAACCTCCAAAAAGACAAAAATCTTCAGCGCAAACAAACATCATCATCCTCTTGCCCTTCGCCCAGTTCATCTGGGGTCGGCGCAGCATGTCTTCTTCTTCCATACGTCCCAATGTCTTGTCAGTGCGAACAAACAGCAGCATTATAATAGTACCAACTACCAGAACATGCCTACACTACACACAAACTTTTAAAATTCAGTAGGAGGATTTTCATCGCATTATAACACAATATATTTTTTCGTAACATCGGGAGGAAATTAGACAGACGTAAACATAAAGAAAATATTCCATACTTTGTTTCATAATAGTATGAAATGAAATCTATGAAAATCCATATAAGTTAAAATCGGCTATGATTAAACATTACAAGTAATGGCAAATAAATGAGTTGAGCTATAAAAAAAAATTCAGTCGAATTGAGAACCTCCTCCTTTTTTTTGAAGTCGGTTAACAATGTTAATGGCTAAAGGGTATCCGCTCTGACATTGCTTTTTACCATTTGATTTTAAAATAAATTATAAAAAAGAGCTTTATGATTTATTTGATTTAATATTATACCAACTACTTAATGTAAAAAAAAATTTAGATACAAGTCAACATATACAGATTTTTTTTTTTATCATAAACGTATTTTTGCACAATCAACATCTGTGATATATTTATCGACATTATATAAACTTTGATATCGAATACGTAAGGATATATTATGTGATAATATACTTAAAACATACGTAAATACCATCCGTTCCTTAAACTCACAACCCTTTTATCATTTCCCTGGTGAGTAAAAATTAACACCTGAATGACTGAAAACCAAATGAGCTCAGAAAGGCGTTGAACGTACACGAACTTCAATGCTCTCGAATTATTGTTTGTTGTTTACGATTTTACAATAGACCTACGCAATAATAGAACTGACGCGGTACGCTTCGAGCCAGCTATGAATAAAAGGTTTATAGTTTTTTATTTCGCATTCTCTTCAGATGTGGAAATTTAATAACTGGTGGAATACGAAAGCAGCAGTGAGTGCGTAATTTTATTTTCGCTTGAACGGATAAACGGATGCCAGCCAGAGATGTTCGCGTCTTGTTTTGTCTCCATGTACATTTAAATATCCTTGCCATTAGTTAACATAAAAGTACCATTGTCCCGGAATAAATTCGATATATTTTTCTTTGCTCATTCCTCAATATAGAGTGTGGAGATAGAGTGAACACTTAACGGTTTTCAGGGTTGGTATGGAATGGAATTACAATTAATTTCACATTTTAATTGCTATGGGGTTTGTAAATTGGTTATAATATTTTTTATTTAAGTTAAATCCTGTCTCATTTTTTTATTCATACATTTTACAAATTATCTATCTAAAGGTTGGCTGCTCAAAGACAAATGTATTAAAGCATTATATGGCTCCACAGTTTTAAAGAAAACATTTGATTTTGAATTCATTTAAATGACATTACGGAATTTTAAGCTCAACGAGCGAAGCGGCTAAGTAGAATATTTATTAATAAAGAAACGAAAAATATTTTAGGAAAATTATAATAAATTGGATTTTTCATTACTAAACCACCAGGCTGAAGCAAACAAAAATAGAAGCTTATTTTCTTAGGATAGGATCAGCCGTTCAGAAAACTACGCAAACTTTAATTAAACAGAAATGTTTACGAGTAGAAATAATCGTTACTTGCCGTTTCTATTTTTTTCCTTGGCCTATATTATTTGCTACCTTTTTGTACTATGGCTCTTTTGTTCTGGTTGAGAAATACTGTTTTTTTAAACTTAAAGTTAAGGTTTTTTAATATGCTAGTTTACTCAAAAAAAAATTATAGTCCGTAAACAAGATTATCAAAAAATATTGAATATGTATTTTTTGTAACACTCGAAAATTTACAAAGATACAGCGCTTCAAAGATCTGAAATGGGGCACTTTACGTTACTTGGACGGTATAATTTTACGGACCTAGTGACGTCACGCTGTACTTTCACGCGCTGTATCATCATTTTTAGTTTGCTAAACAAAAGAAAAAATACGTAAGTTATATTTTTTGTAATCTCAATAACGGAATATAAAAAAAATATTAAAATAGCCTATTTACTTAGTAAAATTTGTAAGCAAGCCTACTTACAGTAATTAACCGGTCATGTAAAGCCAATTTGTAAAACCAGAGGTATCAAACGTGGGTTTCTGATCATACAAATACATGTCCTATGTAAGTCAGGGACTTAAAAAGCAAGTATCAACTGTGTCGATTACTTAGTATGTCTTTAAAAGCGACTAATAAATTTAGATTTTTTTTAGGCGGAAACTAAGTCACTTTTTTTTTAAGGAAGAAAGCTATTCATTTATTTATCTATATAAATAAAACAAAGTCGTGTTTGTTACACCACTTATAAGTCGAGAACGGCTGAACCGATTTACGTTGTTTTTGATTTGTTGGATTTGTCTTCGTCCAGAATAACAGAATAACTATTAAAAACATTGAAAAATTGACGATAAAACAAAATAAAAGCAAAAGTATTTTCTCATATAAAACGGTGGGATTCGTATCTGTCAATGTTAAATTTTAATTACTGGGCGATACGAAGTTCGCCGGGACAGCTAGTTCATAATAATTTACTTATTGGCTTACAGAAATGTCCAACACGCCAATAAGCTTAGTACTAAAATACAAATTAATTAGATTTAATACATACGATCATGCCAATAATCATGTCAATAATGAAACTAAAAAATACCATTACAATTACAAATTATTATAGCTTCTTCAACATTTTCTTCTTACACAGTCAATTTTGTTTTTGGCTGAATAAGGTTAAGGAAGCATAATGTTCCTTGGAGTATTTATACCCCTTCGGGAATTACGGGCGTGATAATGTACAAGAGGGTTAGACTACCGGATCTCTCACTCACCGAAATATAGTAGTACCGTTATCCACTACTCCTTTGCGTAGATCTCCTGTAAAAGGGTGGTGCTTATCCGGTTCGGACCGGCCCATTTAAATGTAACCAGTGCTTTACCACCTTACCGCTATTTCCCATGTTGGTCTGGCTCTTAAAAATAATGTGCCAACTGCGTTTCTTGCCTAGCATGTCGTAAAAGGCGACTAATGGTATATTGGGTTTTGGATGTGTGATTGTGTAGGCGACGAGGTAGCCACTTGTCATAACTTTTTCATAATTTAACTCACCCCAGTTTTCTTTTTTTCATAACTTACCTTACACCAATTTTTTTTTAGGCTGAATGTGTTTGGTGGGCCTAGTTGCCCAATTGACTCGACTCGGCCTATTTGGGGATTGCGGGAGTGATGTGTATATATGTATATAGATACATACGTAACTATACGGAATATTGGCGATAATTCAATAAATATCAGCAGTTATGAAAAAAAGTACAAGTATTTTAGAATATTATTTTTATAATAGACAAATAACTCTTGTGACGTCATTACGCTGATTACTGCTGCTTCTGTTTGGAAGTTTTAATTAATAGGAATCCTTATATTTCGGATCTCGTTTAACTTTCGACAATTTCGTTTAGTTTTGAGTTCAGAAACCAACTTATTTGTGGTTACGTTTGTAATTACACTAATTATAACTTTACACCGAGACGCCCGGCATAAAACTATTTTTTTACGTGTCAGACTGAAAACTACTTTTCATGTTTCTATAATTTATTTGCTTTTCATTTTTGCATATAATAAACACTGTAATCTATACAAATATTATAAAGAGGAAATATTTTATTGTTTGTTTATATTGAATAGGCTTCGAAACTACTGGACCGATTTCAAAAATTCTTTCACCAATGGACAGCTATTTTATCAGCGAGTAGCATAGGCTATATTTTATTCCCAAATTCCTACGAAAACGGGAACTACGCGGGTGAAACCGCGGGACGCTGTACAGAATAAATTAAAGTAATTTGTCCCTACTTGCCGTTGACTCTGAGTCTGAGGAGTGTCATGACGTGATGAATTGACATAATATATGTCAATTCATCATATAATGTTTTCATGAATAAATGTTCCGATCTTCTTCCCTATTATTATTCTGTCCGTTTGTCGACTGGTCTGTTGGGCGCCACGAAACCAAGGTACGCAGGTTCGAATCCCGCTAGGGGCAAATGTTTCGTGTTATGTAGGGGCAAATGAATCGTGTGAGTCATGGATGTTTATAAACGTATTTAAGTATGTCTTGTCTATCCGTTCGTATCCATAGTACAAGCATCAGCTTAGTTTGGAACTAGAGAATTGGTGTGTCAGTCTGGAGAATTAATAATCTATACTTATAATAAATCGGTAGAGAGGTCAATTCTGTACATGAAATATATTTTTAAAATAACTATCAGGGGGTGATTAGTGATCGATACTGAGGTCAAAAATGCAATCAGTAAAATTTTTGTCTGTCTGTCTGTATGTTCCTTATAGAAACAAAAACTACTCGACGGATTTTATCGAAACTTGGTACAATTATTCTTCATACTCCTGGGCAGGTTATAGTATACTTTTCATCACGCTACAATCAATAGGAGCAGAGTAGTGAAGGGAAATGTTGGGAAAACGGGAGAAGTTACTCATTTTTTTAAGCTTCCGTCGCGTGTGCAGCCTTTATGGTTAAAGTTACATAGAAATTATGTATGACGGAAATAGTCTTTATAATATTAACCATAAACGCGGGTGACACCGCTGGCACAGCTAGTGTATTATATAATTGCCACTAAGTGTATATAAGATACAACTCCTTAGCCGCCATTTTCCGGCATTGCAGTGCCTAGAGTGATATTATCTTCATGATAACCCGTTTATGTAATGTATAGTAACAGGATTAGTGCTAGAATTAACACGAAGGTATAACCTTCGTTTGGAGTAACAACACCGCAGTTACTATTTGTGAAACAACATATGATGTTGTCTGATTTAAAAATATATTGTTGCTCCATAATAGTAACTGCAGTCGATGACCTAACCTGACCTAACCTTATCATCTAACCTCTAAATCAGCTTTATGCACCTCAGGAATCCAATTAAGCGGACAGTGAGAGAATCGCCATGCGACGTCGGCTACGCGTACATCCCCATCGCGTTCGTGCTGCTCCTCTACCTGGTGTACCTGGTGGAGTGCTACCACAGCACCGCGAGGATCCAGCTGGCCAGACGGGTGGACGTGGCGGCTGTGAGCGCGAGGGTACAGGCCATGAGGACTGCCACGCCGAGGGTTTGGTGAGATTGATTGACTTTTTTATTGACTTAATTACACCATTTCATGCAGATTCAATGTAGCCCTGACTTCCAATATGTTGACCATATTTCAGGAGTTAGTACTTTCGTATAATCCAGGATCTAGCGAGTCTGGGAACATTAAGCGACTGCCTATCTGATCTTCGTAACCCTTAGATACGGGAACCAGCCAATTTCAATCATAGTTAGACATCCATAGTTGTTGGAATGTGCAGGTTTCACCATGATGTTTTCCTACACCGCTGAGCTAGTGGTATAAATACGCGCATAGACTTGAAAAATCCAGAGGTACGTACGAGGCTTTGAACCTGCGTGCCTTGGTTAAGAGGCGCGTGTCTACCACTGAGCTACCACTGCTCCGCACTTATATTTCTACTTTCCTCTAAAAGTGTATAATGGTAATAGTAATTTTCATAATCACCTCCTTTAGTGACTATGGTCAAACTGTTTCTTTAACGTAGTGGCATAGCGCGGGTTTTCATCACTCGGGTCAAGGTCAATTTTTCCGCTCCGAGGGGAGAAGTTGCAAGTATTCTGCTTTCCGCTGCTTTAAATGCTGAACATCCTCCCCATAGTAGTTACATTACTGATTTTTGAGATTCTTATACAATTATACTAGTTCATTAAATAAAAGTATTTGACTCGTATTCGGGTTTTCGTATATACTTAGAATAATGTATTATATTTTAATTAACGAAAATAAAAATCGACTTCTAAAAAAACACGCAAAAAACTGTTGATGAAAAAACGCAAAAAAACGTTAATAGGTTTTATGAAAAAAAAAACAAAAAAGAACCTGCCTAAATAGCTATTTAAATACCTAAAGACCATCTCTAGAGTAAACATTTTTGAATAAAAAAAGAATTTTGAAAAACAGTTTAAAATTAAAAAATATCGAGTATCATACATACAAAAAAATAAAACAGTCCAATTGAGAACCTCCTCCTTTTTTTTGAAGTCAGTTAAAAATGGCCTTTACGTTTTCCATTATGTTAGTAGGTAATGACCTAACTAAATCCCATTAATAACAATTAATTTAGTATGTAATTAGAAGACTGAATATCGAGTTGCTAATATCTTCCAATTATGTAATGTAAAATTAGATAAAGCTTGCTGGAAACAGAATTAGGTTGATCACGGAATTGGAATAATTGGTTTGTGTGTCTGTGTTAATGAGTGAAATTGTGAACGTGCTCGTTTACATAATATAGTTTAGTTATAGTTAGATATAGACTACTAATATTATATATCTAACTGCTATCTATCTATTTAATACTAATCTATAATATAAAAATCAATCGCTTAATTTGTTGCTAAGCGCAAATCACGGGAACAGCTAAACCGATTTCGCTAATTCTTTTTTAGTTGTGTTTGTTATCATCAGGTAAAGGTTCTTATAAAAGAAGAAAAATTTAAAGTTGCGCGGAAAATTATAAGAAATGGGTATTGAAATCCAAGAACCGGGCGTTACGTAGTGCGCCGGGTCAGCTAGTATATCATAAGTACGGAAATG
Organism: Glyphodes perspectalis; assembly: GCA_951394215.1. NCBI lineage: Eukaryota > Metazoa > Arthropoda > Insecta > Lepidoptera > Crambidae > Glyphodes > Glyphodes perspectalis. The sequence continues at coordinate 13,511,780 of OX596211.1, read as the reverse complement.
TAGTTAAGTCAAAATACACAGAAGTAGAGTGCTATGTTCAGGCAAAAGAAAAGCAATTAATAATGCTACCAAGGTAAAATAATATTGGGACGGATGGATCGCATTGAAGCGACTGTACTTAATTTGATCATGGTTCCACATCTATAACTATTTCATGTCTTTACGATTTTATCCCACAAGTAAACAAAGTTAGAGTTGGCAGTAGCTTCAATTTAATAATCAGACACTAGTCTATTAATCTAGAACAAAAGGAGACATAATACTAGAAAGAAGATGAATATTGAGTACCTTCTTTATACCTTTACTTTATACCTTTAGTCGCCTTTTAAACACAGTTGGCACATGATTTTTAAGTCCCAGACCAACATTGAACAATGAGCTGGGTTAGATGGAAAATTGTAAAAAGTAGTGACAAGTGACTAGCTCGTCGCCTACACAATCACATACCCAGAACCCCATATAACGCCTTTTACAACATGCTAGACAAGAAACACAGTTGGTACATTATTTTTAAGTTCCAGACCAACATGGGGCTACTTCAGTTTCGTTTTGATTATTCTTACCACAAGTCAAATACACATGTAAACCACAATGATTACCCAGATTGGAGCCCGGAGCCTTGTTAAGTTCTAAATTTAATCTTACGCCTTCGTTACTTGATTAACCTCCTACGCAGATTACCGAAAATAACTCCAAAACAAAACTATTATGGGATTGTAGGCAAGTATGAAATTTACTTCTGTATTGATTAATTTTGGAGGACGTTGTAGCCATACGGTTAAGAAGTAATTAACGCTTGTGACCGACAAACAAATTGTACTACTCATCCATTTGAAACTTGTTTTGTTTTTTATAATTGTGTTATTTGGTTTTAACTTATTGTAGTGGTAAAAAAAAATAAAATCGAAATTTTTAAACCTATAAAAATCATGATTATTCAAAATGCAATAAGGTTTATATTCTACAATAAAATAAAACCGACATCATTATCAATATCAGTTCATTAATTAAATAAGCCACACTTAGTACCGTCCAAAAAGCAAATTATACTTCAACATAACAATTTATCTTTTGTATGTCAAATAGGTAAACTTCGTAAAAGCAATCGTTTGGCTTGACCCAACTGTGATAATATTTTATGAAAATGGCCACTGGTCAGATAAAACGGTTGAACATTATGAGAATTTACGTTGATCCTCTATGTAAATAACAGCGTTTGACAAATAGCACATATCTGGCATTGGCAATTATCTTGATAGGATAAAATTATCCTGTCCCAAGTTGGACTGGGACTTAAAAAGAATGTGCCAACTGTGTTCCTCGCCTAGCATGTCGTAAAAGGCGACTAATGGCATATCGGGTTTTGGGTTTGTGATTGTGTAGACGTGCTAGCCGTTTGTCACTACTGATTAACAATTTTTCATTTTACCCAACCCAGTTTTTATTTTTTGGCCAAAAGTAGTTAAGGGGGCTATCTCCCCCTTTGACTCTGCTTACCCCTTCAGGGATTAAAGGGCGTCATGATATGTATGTATATACATACATATCATGACGTGTATGTGTAATAAATTGTCCTGCGGCACATTAATTTCAGATTAATGCTTACTTAAACTCACGTGAAAAGCACTTTTCAAAGATCTAAACCGTAGAAAAATGCTTTTGTAAGTTCTATAACTCTAAATAGTATTCTTTAGGAGATATACTTTTACTTCGTATCGTATATTCCTATAGTAGTGCTTCCCTAGCGGTTATCTCTGCCTACCCCGCTAGGGAAGTGGCGTGAAGTTTAGTTAGTTAATGCTTTATATACTTAGCATTAGCATTGATTAGCATATATGCTAGATCAAATTCTGGATAAGAACTAAATACTCTTTAAAGGAATTCATTACAAAAGACAAGTCTATAATAATATTATAAAGTTGAAGAGTTTCTTCATTTGTTTGCTTAAACGCGCTAATGTCAGGAACTACTGGTCCAGTTTAAAAAATTCTTACAGTGTCAGATAGCCCATTTATCGAAGAAGGCTATAGGCTATATCACATTAACAATAAATGCGAGTGAAAGCACGGGCTAGTTAGAATAATAAATTGGATATTGAAAAATATCAAATTGTATTTTGAAAAGTCTGTATATCGTGATAAAAGTTGTGACACAAAGCTACGATAACATACTAGGATTCATTTTAGTCCTTTGTAGTTAGGTAAACATTTAAAAATAAATCGAAATATAGAGTCAAAGGATTATTAAATTAGTCTGACGGCTTAGTAGGTAAAGCCTAAAGCTTTAAATCACTTTGAATGTTGACGGTGGATTCTCATCCGTCTTTTCAGATAGCGAAACTCAAGTAACAAATGTAGGTACTCGGGCAAATTTCGAAATTTACGGTTTTTCTTAAATTAACAAATATTTAACCGAATGCCTTTTAAAGAATTCAAAGATTCCCAATTCAGTTCGGCCGATGTCGCCACGGCTTTGGAATTTGCAACTGCTATGTCCGACGAATTTCGGTTCTCGGTCCGACGACACAAATTGTTTACCACGATTGGCCGAATGGCGTTCATCCTAGTGTTCACAGATTAAAGCGTGTACTGTTTAAATGATACTGTCTGTCAACATACGACGCCTGTGCTTGCGCATAAATTGATAGAACGTACAGTAGTAACATGAATATGGTAATTCTTATGAGCTTAGTAATAAAAGTTAAAGTTTTTCAGCTACTTTTGTTACTGACGTTCGATAATAACGTAAATATTTACTATTAACCCGTTTTATAAGTAGTCTCGTATTTACCCACTTCATGCACGAATTAGGAAAACGTATGTCATCTATTTAAAATAAGCATTCAGTAGAATACATTTCTGTTGATTCAAGATCAATTTCTACCATAATATTTTATTTACGACGCAAGAGGTACCTATTTAAAAAAAAACTGCAATTACAATATAAATAGTTGTCTAGATTTACAACAGATTTTTGATGCGAGTATTTTAAATGAGAACAGGTTAAGAAATGTTGAAAGTGAAACTTAAATTATTGCAATACTTAATCATTATTCAAAGTTTGGGAGATTATCGGTGTAAGATTCTCAATTCAGAATCGAGTTGTTGATAGCCTCTGTCCTAATGAGTTTCCGTCGCATATATTTAATTAGAATTTAATTAGACTGGCCCGTTGGTCGAGTGGTCAGAGACCCTGGCCACGAAACCAAGGGTCGCGGGTTCGAATCCTTGTACTCGAGTCATGGATGTTTATGAACGTATTTAAGTATGTCTATCCGTTTACCTAGTATCCATAGCACAAGCTTATATGCTTAGTTTGGGACTAGGGAATTGGTGTGCCAGTCTGAAGAATTTATTATTTATTATTTTATTATTTGTCTGTTATCATCAGAATCTAAACTATGCTTTATTTCGCAGGTGGAAGGCAATCTGTTACCACTATGTACGGCGCAAGCGGCAGGTAACACGATACAGAAATGGCGATGCGTACACCACTACGCAGGTATTATGGAGTATGAAACAGCATTTAGGTCACTCTGTATTATACCCCACCCCTTGCATGGTATACACTATATAAATGATACCAAAACTAAAGCTTTGTTCAATTGTGGCTCTCCAAAGACCGACATCTGGTGAGCGCAGTTCGCTATATACTGTATAATATATAACTGCTTCTGCAGGTAGTCCGAGATCCAGCTGCTTGATTTAGCTACTACGTTCATAAAGTATTTAATCGGAATCAACTTATTTGAATAATTATAAAGCGTAGATACATTTTTGTAAGGTTGCCTACCAAAATGTAGCCGCTAGTATGTCTAAGTATTTTTTTGTATTTTTTTCACAAAAAAGGCACCCGTAGCACCATAAATAGAGGGAATACCCTCACTCACAATTGCACATAAAAATAGGTTTTGAATATAAACTCAATGATATTTGAATGCAACTGGATTTCTGACGCTAAAGCGGCCTAGTTGCTATAAAGCACAAAAAAATATATCTGGCAGAAAACACATTGACCAAAAAAATCAAATTTTCGTAATTATAGTTGCCAGCAGCACAAATATAGTGTGATCACTTTTCTTGCTAGGTGTACTACGAACGTGTGAACACACACAGCGCGAGCACATCCTTCGCGCACGCGTGCTGCGGGCAGCGCGACGCGTCCAGGAACCTGGTGCTCGACGCCAAGACGCCCATCACGAAGGTCCGCTTCAGCAAGGGATTCGCCTTCGCCAACATAGAGGCAGCTAGCGGTGAGTGACTCCTAAGGTCTTCTTATTAACCTCCATGTGGTTACAAGGATAACGCGTCCAGGAACCTCCTGCTAAATGGTAAGACGCGGCTCTGATTGAAGTCTTTCGCCAACAAAGAGGCAGCTAACAGTAAGTGACTCCAGAGGTATTCCTATTCTTAGCTATTACTGTTACTTAGCTGTTTACCCGAGCTTTAATGTCATTGAAAGAGAAAATGCAGGATACAATAAAAATTCTTATTATCTAATCTTCTTTGCCATATGGAAAAAATACACCATTTCTAACTAACATTTACATAACATCACGCCCATAATCCCTGAAGGGATAGGCAGAGTCAAAGGGGCAGTATGCCCCTTCAACCACATTCAGCCAAAAATAAAGCCAGTGACAAGCGGTTAACCTGTCGCCTACACAATCACACACCGAAAACCCGATATAACATTAGTCGCCTTTTACGACATGCTAGGCAAGAACCACAGTTGGCATATTCTTTTTAAGTCCCAGACCAACACGGGTCAGTGGGCTGGGTTGGATGGAAAGCTGTGAAAAAGGAGTGACAAGTGGCTAGCTCATCGCCTACTCAGACACATACCCAAAAGCCCGTAAACCATTAGTCGCCTTTTACGACATGCTAGGCAAGAACCACAGTTGGCACATTCTTTTTTTTTGTCCCAGATTAACATGGGCCAAGTCCCAGACCAACATGGGACAACTAACCTAACTAACATTTTTGTTCCAGAATTCGAAGACCAACGATCAAGATTCTTCGCGGAACATGAGAGATTCGACGACTTCATGGAGATGCGCGAAGGGTTGGATCTCATCGGAGTTAGTTCTTTCAAAGAGTACATGGTGGCCTACAGGTATAGCTTTTTCTACACTATAAATATATTATGATAGAGAAGTTTGTGGACGTAAAATATCCAAACTGAGAAAGATACGTATACTTCGATAGTTTTGAAATATTTTGAAGAAAGCACTTACACAAACAGTTCCTAGTCAAATGTTTCGTTGTTCCTGTTAGATCAGAAGTACTTATGTATTTTCGACAATAAGAACTAATGACGATCGGAAACCCGATAGCGTAAGCCAAAATTGTAGCAAAGTAAAGGATTCATTTATGACAATTTTCTTTTAGGCGTACGAATTGTATTTACGAGTTTATTTTTTTCACATCTACATACAAATATTGTATAAATAATATATATTTTACATAAGTCGTTTGTTGCAGGGAAGCTGATCGATGTCCATGGTATTCTTCACAATTACTTTTCTGGACGCTGTCCTGTCTACTTCTTTCTTGGCCTCTCCGAATCCTTATAGAATGTAATACAGCCTATGTACATTATACGGTGAGTATTTTACATTTTTCAATTTATTTCCTTTTTTTCGTATTTTTACACGGTTTTAAGAAACTCGGTAAATGGATACCGAGTTTGGGGTGGTATTATCAAAGTAAGTTTGGTTTAAAAAGACAAACATAAAAAAATCCATGATGCTTTCAGATCATTCAACTGTAAAATGTATAGTAAATAACGGAGACAGAATGATTAGTATTTGTGTTACACATGGAAACATATACGCATAGAGATGCAACTATCGAATTTTCGTTTATTTTCTTACAAACACTGATGTCAGTCTGATAAGTAAATGTTGTTACAGATAACAAAAATATTTGGTACGAACTACGAACTAGATCCGAGCCGGCAGTTAGATCTGGACACGCACCTCTCAGACACACTGCCCCCAGTTACTGCCACCAACTACGCCTGGGCTCTAGCTGACGAGCAGAGTGCCGTACTCAGCTCTGCCCCCCGTCCGCCCCGTACCTTACCCTTGTCTCATGCGTCCACTGTGGACAGCCTCGAGCTCTTCGCAGCCATCCGAGGCAACTGTGCCTTAGTCCCCTCCTACTCAGAAGCGATGCGAATCGACGCCGCCGTCAGAGAAGAACCGGCTGAGAATGCAACGGCTAATGTCCTGGTCGACATCGAAGCAGAACATAGGCCTAACAGGCCAGCCATAAAAGCGGCTTCCTTCGATGAGCCTCCGAGAAGACCAAGGGTTACCATAGCTGGGACACACTCTAGTAATAACATCGCCGGCTCAGCACAGTCCAATGAAGCTAAGCAGCAGAACAGGCGCTCATGGGCCGGAGTGCTGACAACAACTCGCAGTGCGAGACAGATCTTAGAAGACTTCAGAGCAACTAATCAGGTCAATTACCAGCCGATGCCAGAAGCACAACCTCCTAGTGGTGAGCCTACGCTATATTTCTCAAGAGAATTATCTCCTACATGTTCGAGGGATCCATTTGGAGGTCGAGCTCAAACGACTCCGACAGATGAACCTCCTTCATATGAAGAGGCTCTCAGACTTCCAGCATTGAGGAAATTGACTAGGTCTATTACTGGAACTGACTTGGCAGGACCTAGAAGAGCGTTCCTTAGAGACGTGCTAGCTAATAGAAGGTCTTGTTTGGAAGGAGTCGGGGTGTTGTCGGGAGCTAAGGTGGTGAGGCTGCCGTACAGCGAACCAGGAGAGGAGACCCCACTATAGCGCATCTATAGTGCAATTAACTTTTATGGTGCAATAAAATTGTGTAATTTAGTGTTCGTGTAGAATTAACGTGATCGTTATACAAAAGTCATACAGTGAGATATTGTTTTAGTGTTATATTTACAAATGCTTTGGAACTGTCCAATATTCTGTGGATGAGCTTGCGCAATTATAAGTACGCGTAGTTGTGGACTGGGTCATTGAACTGAAACCTACTTAGCGACTGATTTAATTCATAATTTGTATTCGTACTTTGAATTTTGTATACTTTGAGTAATTGTAATGTAAGTTAAGGCTGTGTCTTTGTTAAACTGTAATATTGTTAAACAAGTTTTCTCCCTTTGACTCTGCCTACCCCTTCGGGGATTAAGGGCGTGATGTTATGTTTGTTTGTTTAAGTTTTCTCAGGGGCAACAAGCGGAATAGAAAGACGTGTAGGGAGAGAAAAGCAATGAGAATGTTTTTAATACAAACATATTATCGTACACTTAACTGCAGCTTTATTTTGTGGAGCAACCTCTCCAAATCAAATCAAATAAAAATATTTGTCAGAATACAATTTTTACATAAATCTTAAGTGAAAAATTCGGTCATGTATTCTGTCTGTTGACAGACGTGTAAAATATTTATAGATTGGTCGACAACATTATTACTCATCTATATTATAATAATAGAATTAAAAAGTAATGCTTTACTAACATTCGTTCACCTAAAGTTATTTATTGTTAATATATGTAGTAAATACCTATATGTATACTGTACTTAAAAACGTAGCCCTAATTAAAGATTTTCGCAGGCTTACCAAGTATAGGTACCTACTCATTAAACATATATCGTGTGCCTAATGTTCTACAAAATGTAATTGCAGAGAGGTCCAACATAATCTTTATCCCACGTGGTATGTGCGTTACAAAGTAATTAGGTATATTTAAAACGTTTGAGGAAACATTAAAAAAGGTTTAGGTACAGCAAAATGAAATCCTATTTTATTAAAGCAATTTATCGTAAAAAAGAGATCAATATAAAACAAAACATGACAAATATATATTTAGCACTTTATGCTTTTTTTAAACCGCATGGCGTTTTAATTTAAAATATCTACATTTCAAATTTTAACACGAATCGTTTCATTAACGATTCGATCTCTATCCCATCAATATTTTTTCCTAATGACTGAACTTTTTCAATTAAGAACGAAATGAAACTGTGAGCCACTTATCGAGGAAAGTTTTGAAACGCTTATCATAAACTCTTGCCCGTTATCTAAAATAACGTTTCCATTTCACGGGGCATATTTTCCGAATATCACGGTGGCAGTCCCCTCCAGTTCGTCAGTTTTATCGCGGTCAGAATCATTGGAAAGCTCCGCAATTATGCTAATATGAACGCGGGTTTACGGGCGAATTTAAAAAATATTCCTTCGCTGTTTTTAAATCGTAAGCGAGGGAAATGTTAGGATTTTCCTTTGCACGAAATTCTATCGACGCGGATTCGGGAAGCGTAACATCGCCAGATTTTCTCATTAGATTTAATTTATGTAATGCGTGTTCTCAGACATTAGCCATTTGAAGTAATTGATTCTACTTATACCGAAGTTGTGATTGATCTACGTCTGCGGAATGATCTTAATTATTAGTTATATTTGTTGTAAAATCTATGAATTGTTCTAATGGAGTATATTTACTGTATAATTGTCTCCGTAAGAACAAACAACAGTTAATAATTTGCACCAAAATTTTGAGCACAGATACTTAACATATAATAACTAATGATTTACATTACCTGAAACCCGGTGGAGTCTCATTTGCGATTACATGAACATTTAAATTCGACCCTAACCATTAAAAATATCTTGGCAAAGTCATACCGTATTGCTTTTAAAGTACTCATATTCTATTACTAGTTTTTACCATCATTGTGACTCATAGTTTGATAGTGTCAGCCTTCTTCTACCTACGATCAAAGACTTCATAATCCTTGAAATTCAGGACCGCAGGCGTTACCTTGATGAAATTTTTTAAAACCCCAAAAAGCACAAAAGCGAAGTTAAATTATTTCATTCGCATCCTGCACATGTAAATGTATGTAAATGTAATTCCGTTGGTTGTTTATCCTAATTGAATACTTACTTTCCGCTTGGTGGCCTTGGGGGCCCATGTTCTATTTTTTTTGGGTGTAGGTCGCAGGGCAACCGAGTGTTGAAGTACTTGCCAATTATGGTTAACGCTTTTATAGAGTAAGGTATGGTGTAGTCAACAACGAATAGTGGAGGGAATGTGGTCGTTGTCATTTAAAAATAAAGTTCAAGTTTGTTTAAATTTAAAGTTATAGAAAGTATATGTGTTTTTTATATGTTTAATAGTGTGGGGGCAACAGATTTTATATAAACATACTCGTATAATATACTATCGAAAGCATTTATAAGTATACTCTTTACAAAAATTTAACTTAATGCAATTGTTTGCGTGGGGAATTACGCACCGTCCAAATAGACCTGAGTAACAGCCTACAAGGGTGTGTCAGGCTCGGAACTGCCTGGCAGTACCTGTTCCTCTACCAACTAACCTCACGGCTGCCATTCTTCGGGCACTGAATGTAGACTGTCTGGATCCCCACTGCCGGGATTCGCGCGAAAAGCCTACACAGCGCGCTGTCGCCTTACGGCCCATCTCGGGAGAGAGGAAACCTCTTTCCAGAATACTAATGTGCTGTGTAGGTACGACAACACCGACAGTTGTGTGACCTGGACATTCTAACGGACAAGGTATGACACGAGTTGTCGTCTTCCCCGGAGACGATTAAGTGCTTGGCGCAAAAAGCATTCAGACCCTTTTAACTGTGATCAACCGACCTCAGTGCTTAATTTTTACTTAACTATGTATGAAATAAATTGATTTAATTTCTTACGATGTCTCTAGTTGTTGTTGACTACACCAATATTAATTATATAAGGCAGTGCCTTGTATTATTGTTTTAAGCTGTAGGCATTTATATTACTGTCGTGTGCAAATTAAAATGTATCCAACTGTACATTTAAGGCGGGTGGACTTAGTTACAGTAATTTGCACGCGATCGTCAAAAGATATCGCTTCTCATAATTAAATTGAAGTTATTACTGAGATAATAATGTATTAAGATAATATCTATTTGCATAAAGTTTACTGGGTCACTTGATGTATCGAGTTTTGTCGTTGTATAGAGCAAATGTATATTTAACATTATTGTTTTACCTTTTACTTACTGTATAATTGAAATGTATATTATACATATTGGCTTGTTTTGTTGTAATAATTGTGAGAAGTTTTATCTTTTCAAATGAGCATATGCTTTTCAAAGCTATACAGAGAGGGAGCTTAGAAAGTTTACTTATAATGAGAAATATGATCATACAATACGTCGACTAAGAATAACTGTCTTACTGACAGCACGGACTAGTAAAAAAAAGAATGACTCCACGCTGTCATACTATAGCGTGAAGCCACGTTTATGCATGTGTGAGTGAGATACCCATGGATACCAGATATCGGATATCTGTCATTCGGAGCACTTATTATGTCAATGTGAGACGTAAGTTGCGTGTTAATTTGGAGCACTTGAGGAGCTTCAACGTCTAGTTAGTGGCGCGGAGTTCTTCTTTTTTTACTAATCCGTGACTGATAGTTCTTTTTATTACATTTTTGGATTCGTTTTTTTTGCATGAAACAGTTAAGCACTAATATTTTAAGTTTCGTTATCTTACTGCCTAGCAACCGACAACTAAGCCTACCCATTATTGTTAGCCTCAATTGTACAGGCGATAACCCAAATATTCAAGCTTGATTTTAGTTTACGTAAAACCTCTTTGCTACTTATTTAACTAATTAACCTAAGGTACTAATTTAATGGATATTTGAAAATTGGCGAAAACTTTTTTTTTTTACTTTTCATACAAAATAGCCAATCAGCTGATAAATTTTTGTATGGGAATGGAAATGTAACAAAAAAATTCTAGTTTTTTACAATTCTTTAAATTAATTACTTAGAATAATGAGTTAAATAAATAACTAAGTGGTTTTGCATAAACTAAAAATATTCGAGCTTGCTCCAATACAAGAATCCAGTCAATATTACCTATCCAATCATTCAATGTCATTTGACTGGCTCGATGGCGCATTCGGTAGTGATCCTGCCCCATGCGCAAAAAGTTGTGGGTTCGATCCCCACCCAGAACAAACATTCGTGTGATGAATACTTGTGTTTGTTCTGTGTTTGGGTGTTAACATCCAATATTTAAGTATATATTTGTAATACCACTGTTGATTATGATATCCGTAACACAAGTGCTTAAGCTACTTACCTCGGAGTTAGATCGATGTATGTGATGTCGTCAGATATTTATTTATTTATTTATATTTATATCACCTAACTTCTCCTTCTGTATTGCTTTGAAACTTACAAATAAATTGAAGCACAATTTAGCTAAGTACTTAGGTAGAAAATGATAACTAAATTATGTAGTAACAAATAGCAGAAACAAGCTAACGTACCGAAAAGTGATATTACGATAAAGTATATTTAAGAGGTTTCGACTTAAGACAAGTCGTTCAATTAACTCTGACTATGGAACCAATTAAGTATTTCCCGCCAGATATTTTCATTATGATGTAAGTATTTGATGAATTTTTGATCCCTCCCCAAATTCCATTGCTTAATAAAAAAGAAAATAAAAAGTTTTAAAATGTTTGTGTAAAGTTTTAATTAACTCGAGTATAACCCATGTTATACTCGAGTTAATAGTATAACATGGGTTATACTCGAGTTAATTAAAACTTTACATTGAAATGAGGTCATGTAGAACAATTTAAAGATTCGAATTTAAAATTTTAATTGTTCTCTTGACGATGAACTAATTTCATTTAACTATTTTTTATCTAAAATATTATATTTTATAAAATATTTTAAAAGTTCAATTATACCACAATACTCCTTTTTCCTCAAATTATTTTCATTAATAATTTAATAATATATTTTAAAATTATTGTCGTCCGCCTAAATAAGACATCATAATAATTTGGGACATGATTATTGATATTTATTATTGGCTGCATGTGGTTAAAGGGGCCTGCTGCCCCTTTGACTCTTCCTACCCCTTCGGGGATTATGGGGGTGATGTCATGTTATGTTATGTTATGTTATGTTATGCTATGTTATGTTATGCTATGTTATATTATGCTATGTTATGTTATGTTATGTTATGTTATGTTATTATTGATTTATGCTTGAGGTACGTTATATTATAAACGCTCTACTCATTAGAGACTGTTATGATTCGTCCCGATGTTATAGACATAACCTCTTTACTACTAAATTAAATGCAAACGCTTGTAAATATGATAAGAGTATTATAATGTGGAAGTTAGGTAACTATAAAGTGCCAATAAAGATATAAGATTGTATTAAGTAAAGATAAAAAAATAACGGTAAGATGACAAATTGGCTATTTGTAATTTGCTTATGCACAAAGTGCGTGTTACTTAGAGTAAGTTTGTGACTAGCAAGCGAGTGCAATGTAGTAGTTGTACATTGACTCATTTGTATAGCAGCGAGCGCAGTACCAACATACAAAGGATTCAATGTACACCACATTGCATTCGTGCTAGTTACACATGAAAAAAATTAAGAATTTTCTGATAAAGTAATACAAAAATTTTATGATTACAAGGTAGCTTTCAAGATAAAGCTGGTTTAAAATGGTTTGTCAGAGACTTTGCAATAGTGAAGTTAGTAGTAACCAAATAAACTAAACACTTTATAATACGACCCTTATTTTCTTAGCGTGACGATAACCATGCTACGGTTGAAACCACGCGACTAAGGGTTAAGTATTTTATGCAATGCAAATGCGAAATGGTCTTAAAATAAGTTGGTTACTCACAAAGTTATCGATAGAGTAATGGTAATGCTAATTAAAGTTTTGCAGGAAAAAATAAACGCTCGAACAGACTATAATCGCACAAACTTGTTTGGTAGCCTTTAGACTGCAACCAAAGTTAAACGATTCTGTTCGATTTAAATCAAATTGCAGCCTGTTTGGTTGAACATTTTATGATTTTGATCAAACTTGTTCAATTTCAGCCAGATTTTCAAATTGCTAGTAATTAATTACCATTGCACTATGATAGCTAACAAGTGAAAGAAATATAAAGTAACAACATCTTTGTAAGTAAAACGCTTTTTTACGAAGAATCAATATCCGACTTCTACTATTCAATTTATGTAAGCGGTTGTTTATGTTAAAATAATATACTTATTTAATATATAGGTATCTGGTGAATGGTATATGTCTGTATAGTTTAACATCACAACTCTCAATGGTGGAATTTTCAATTCAAAAAACTGCTTTGAATTCTAGCCTTAACAGTAAACAATGATATGTAATAATTTAATGTTTCGTATTGTCATACAATGATATTTTATTGAAATTAGTGGTCGATCCATTATACATTTAATACTATTAGAATAGTGTGAACTAAACCTCTGTTGTGTGTGAACTTTAAATGCTTTACATTTGATTGTTCTCTTTACGCGATACGAGCGATAGCGAAGTTCGTTATGGAATCGCTAGCGTGCGTTTGGCTAAGCACCCTGGTCCGATTTGAAAATTTCCTTCAGTGTTAGGAGCTCATTCATCGAGGAAGGCTATATAACATTAACCTTATGGTTAATGTTATATAGGTTAATGTTATATAGGAAGGCTATATAACATTAACCTTATGGTTAATGTTATATAGCCTTCCGCGATAGCGAAGTTCGTTATGGAATCGCTAGCGTGCATTTGGCTAAGCACCCTGGTCCGATTTGAAAATTTCCTTCAGTGTTAGGAGCTCATTCATCGAGGAAGGCTATATAACATTAACCTTATGGACCAGGGTGCTTAGCCAAATGCACGCTAGCGATTCCATAACGAACTTCGCTATCGCTCGTATCCCGCGTTTATACGCGGGTGAAACCGTGGACGCAGCTAGTCTATTATATTAATGATTTTGTTGTATCTCTTTCACTTGTATTAAAAAACAATGGAAACGGATTATGAATTAATGTAGATATACCTACGATGTAAGATACCGCTTTTCATGTCGCACATAAAATAACTATTGTAAAATACGGATAGAGTAGTTACGCTACAGATAAATATTTTCGATTGTAAATTACGAGCGAGAGAAGTTTATTATTTTCAATAAACTACGTGTTACGAAGAACTATTGAGTTTTATTTGTTAAACTAATCTACATATACACTGTAATACCCGAAATCCCCGTAGGTATAAACAGTTAACTCATTAAGCGGAGAGCTTAATGAGTTAGCTGTTTAATTTACCCAACATTTAAATCGACTGGATTATATGGAAAAATTGTGGAAAAATTTACTACTTTTAGCTAAACTAAGCATACTGTATACGCCTTATCACTACAAGGCACATACATGCTTAAGTTAATTTTATCTGTAACATAACATAACATCACGCCCATAATCCCCGAAGGGGTAGGCAGAGTCAAAGGAGCAGCAGGCCCCTTTAACCACATTTAGCCAAAAACAAAACTGGGCTGGGTTAGATGGAAAATTGTAAGAAAGTAGTGTGGCTAGCTCATCGCCTACACAATCACATACCCAAAACGGAATATACCATTAGTCGCCCTTTACGACATGCTAGGCAAGAAACACAGTTGGCACATTCGTTTTAAGTCCCAGACCAACATCGGACATATCTGTAAGTAAGTGTTTATCTGAAAAAATCTTATTAGGAATAGTACTAACGGGATTAAACGCGATATGCTTTATGTAGTTCACAAGTAAGTTCATACGTTGGTTTGTTATTTATTGATGATTAGAGATTCGTAAATGTTAATTGAACACAGAAAGTCTTTTAAATACAGAAGTGGACTGCCTGGCAAAAACATGTTGACAAAAACACTAACTAAGAAGATTTACTGAGACAATTATTTACACGTAATTGTTGGAACTTGGGCTTTGAAACTTGTTACTTACATATTCAATAGCGAGTCGTGTGGCGAACTTTATTTCACCTCCGTTCAACTTGGCACCGATTTAGTTCTAAATTCTTTTATCGGCGACGCCAATGCCTTTTATGTAGTGTCTCTTATGCTGAACTCTGCTTCAAAAGCATTACATTTATGCCGTGAAACAAATATTTTACCAAAATACATTAAAGTTAATAAAGCTAAAACGACTTTGTGTAACTATTGCGTATTCACGGATACATAACTTAACCATACATCAGATCATGCTCACAATCCCCAAAGTGGTGGGGAGAGTCAGATGGGCAACAAGCCCCCTTAACTACATCCAGCCAAAAATAAAACCGAGCTGGGTCAGATAGAAAATTGTGAAAAAGTAGTGGCAAGTGGCTAGCTTATCGCCTACACAATCACGTACCCAAAACCCCTTGAACCATTAGTCGTCTTTTACGACATGCTAGACAAGAACAGTTGGCACACTCTTTTAAAGTCCCAGAGCAACATGGGACAGTCCCAGACCAACATGGGACAAACTTACTTAACTAATTGTTATGAAAGGTCCTACGCAAGTAGTTTAATAAACCCTAAAAAGGACGTAAGCTACTTTGTTCCTAATAAATAATCATAGGCACCAAATGACTTGCTATGTTGAGTCCGAAAATGATAAATAAAAATATAGCTTGCAGTTTTAAAGCTTTAGAGTACAATATCCAATTGAATTTAATTCAAAGTTAAAGACCATTAAATACATAGATGTCCATATATAAACTTATTTAGAATTCATACTTTAAAAATTTGTGAACGCTTTCTTCAGAAATGTATCGTTTGTTAAAAAAAAAACAGTCGAATTGAGAACCTCCTCCTTTTTGTTTAAAGTCGATTAAATTATACAGTTGACAGGTCGCTGATACCCGCGTTACCGCGGATTAGCCCTTATTTGTTCGACTCTTCCATTTGTTGAAACAACTTCGTTTATCTCAACAATGATTAATGGTAGGAACTAATGTTATCCCATTTGTTCATTGTTAATTATGCATATTTCAAAACGTTTCGTCTGTTGGAACTTAAATTTAAATTGATTAGTTAAACCATTCGCTGATTTAGAGTCTTAAAGATCCCAATTATAAATTAAATTTTATTTCAAACTAACTGTCCCGGCGCACTTCGTGAGCCCTGATCTCGGATTTCTTTTTATTATTTTTCTCGCAATGTTTCCATATTTTTTTTAACGTACAAACCTTCCCTAGAAGATTACCAATATTTTAAAACCAAAATCAGCCAAATCGGTCCAGCCGTTATCCAGTTTTAGCGAGATTAACGAACAGCTATTCATTTTTGTATATAAGAATAAAAAAATCAACGAATACCTACGTAAAAATAATAATAAATAAATGTACTTCTACCAAGTATTGAAGCGATAATAAAATGTGCACACGACTCTGTTTTCATGGTTTTTAAAATGATAGATAAAGATCTTTAAACAAATAGATTAATCGTATATTTATATTAAAAGTATGAATTCTAATACAAAGCAACGGGTGAATAACATATTTTATAATTGACCCCATATGAAATAGTTCAAAACTGAAATAGACTCAACATAGTAGGAGAATAACAAAAGGCAAATAACACGTTACTAGGTATTTAAGACCCTAAGCGAGCCTTCACGAGTTAATGGAATATAATAATAAGTCTTTTTTTTTTTCACAAACATTCCAAACTTTTTCATTAATGTTCAAATCATGACCTAAAATATACAGAGTCCGTATTTATAGCCGGGACTCGTAATTAATTACCTTAAATTAAGTCATTTATAATGTTAATTTCATACTTGCTGAGGGGGAGGCGAAGGGTCTTAATTTTCCGTGACACGGAATCTTTTTAATAATTTTTTCCCATTTTTTATATTACATAAACTGGGGCACGTCGGAAATCAGGATTGAAGACGTGATCTCATAATATCTGTAGTAAAATACCCTAAGGCATTAATGATTTTCAAAACAGTCCGATAGAAAATAATATTCCTGTAAAATCTATACTTATAATAAATCTGTAGAGAGGTCAATTCTGTACATGAAATATATTTTCAAAATAACTATCAGGGGGTGATTAGTGATCGATAATGATGCAAAAAATGCAATCAGTAAAATTTTTGTCTGTCTGTCTGTCTGTCTGTATGTTCCTTATAGAATTTTAACGAAACTTGGTACAATTATTCTTCATACTCCTGGGCAGGTTATAGTATACTTTTCATCACGCTACAATCAATAGGAGCAGACTAGTGAAGAGAAATGTTGGGAAAACGGGAGAAGTTACTCCATTTTTAAGCTTCCGTCGCGTGTGCAGCCTTAATGGTTAAAGTTACATAGAAATCATGTATGACGGAAATAGTCTATATAATATTAACCATAAACGCGGGTGACACCGCTGGCATAGCTAGTAATAAATAATTTTCAAATCTCTTTATCTCCATTGAACGTAAACGTTACGTTTAAGTTAATTGACAAGCTTGTTGGCGCATTCGGTAGTGACCCTGCCCCATGCGCCAAGAGTTGTGGGTTCGATCCCCACCCAGGACAAACATTCGTGTGATAAATACTTGTGTTTGTTCTGTGTCTGGGTGTTAATATCCAATATTTAAGTATATATTTGTAATACCACTGTTGATTTTGATATCCGTAACACAAGTGCTCAAGCTACTTACCTCGGAGTTAGATCAATGTATGTGATGTAGTCGGATATTTATTATTATTATTATTTATAATTGTATGGTAATACGTGTATATTTTGTCATTGTATTAATTTAATTTTCAGTTGTATCAAAACCGTCATTAATGAAAGTAGACATGAATCATCTTCCTAGCGTTATGTCCCGTGTAGACGGGGTCCGCTTAGACCATGATCCAGGATTTAGCGAGTCTGGTAATTACATTGAAGCGACTGCCGGTTTGACCTTCGTAACCCTAAGATAGGCCAACCAGACAATTTTTGGGTCATGGTCACAAATCCAAAGTTGTTTTTGAATTTACAGGTTTCATCGCGATGTTTTCCTTCACCGTCGAGCTAGTGGTACAAAATAGGTACATAGATTTGAAAAATCCTGAGGTACGTGCCCAGGTTTGAACCCGCACTCCTCGGTTAAGAGGCGCGTGTCCTTACTTACCATTGAGCTACCACCGCTCCCACTCTAATGAAAGTAGACATGACGGTGATTGAATTTTGTCTTACTAATAAATATTATAAACGCGAAAGTTTGTATGGATGGATGTGTGGACGTTTGTTACTCTTTCACGCAAAAAGTACTGTATGTATTTTAATCAAACTTTACAATAGTATAGCTTATACATTAGAATAACACATAAGCTATGTTTCACCGATGTACCACGCGAGCAACGCCGCGGGCAGAAATCAGTCTAAATATGAAAAAAACTGATTATTGTAAGTAAAAAAACTAAACTTTTACTATGTCCCGGCGGAATTTTGTTAGATAAGATATAAAAATATTCGTCCAGGGAACATTATATTTTTCTTTTAGGCTCTGTTTACCTTTGTGTGGAATACTAGGCTGAATTCTAGCCACATTATCACAAGAAGAACAAACACCTTCTGTACCATAAAATATTATTTTTTCCGTGAGGTCGGCCAATAACTCTGAAGATTAACCTGCTAATAATAAATCATTTGTTTTATCTACAAAATATTAAAGGCGTCTCATATGTATAGTTATACAGCATGAAAGACGATTCATAAGTGATTGAAAGCCTATATAAATAAAGATCATTTAATTTCAAATATATACAGTACCCTAAATATTTTTCTTTTACAGCCGTAAGCGAACTATACGTAAACTTTTTAAACCGTATCCTAACGAATAAAAGAAATAATTATCAAATCGGACTGCTCTGTAAAAAGTTATGTGATGAAGTCGACGGGAATATATATATTTTCTTGTATGACAAGAAAATATATATATTCCCGTCGACTTCAGACCGCCCTTCTCCGTATTTTTTGTCGGTTAAAAAAAAGACACGCTGGCTAGCCCTGCAAATTTCCTAGCTCCAAATTTTCAGTGGAATTAGAACCTGCAGTAAATAATTTACTAACTAACTAACTAAACTTCACGCCACTTCCCTAGCGGGCTAGGCAGAGGGAACCGAACGCCATATGGCACGATCCTTACACACCTCACTCGCCTCTTCAACATTCATGATCCTTTTCATATAAGCTCTACTAGTTTTTATGACTCCTAACATCACCTTCTAATATACGACCTATCTGGTCGTAGTAGGTAAGCCTGGGCCTTCTGCGGGTCCTACATCCTTCCACTTTCGCATTGTATATCTGTTTAGTCAATCTTTCGTCAACCATGCTTTCCACATGCCCGAACCACCGGAGCATGCCTCTTCTTACCTTTACTCTTGCCTTGTAAAAATTTACTGATAATATTACTGATTTGAACTTAATAAATGACCGCAAATGAGTCAATACCACATTAAATAGAGTCAACCAATTTTTTACACTCGTCAGCATTCCGCGTCTCGGACATAAAATAAATCCCGTAAACTCCAACATAGGCAATAACATTTTATTATCATTCGCACAGTCACAGCTTTGGGAATATACATTGGCGCCAGATCTCCAACAAAAGCACTTATTTTAATACTCTACGCAGTATAAAGCCAGGCTTAAGTATATACCTTACTAGCTTCTGCCCGCGGCTTTGCTCGCGTGGTACATCGATAAAACATTGCTTATATGTTATTCGGGTGTATAAGCTATATTATTGTAAAGTTTCTTTTAAATCCATTTAGTAGTTTTTGCGTGAAAGAGTAACACACATCCATACATCCTCACAAACTTTTGTACTTATAATATTAGTAGGATTAATTTTTTTCTTGGTTGGTTACATTGTGGTCTGTGGTCGTAAGCACCTGCAAAGTTTTTTAGTCGCCCAAGTTACGAAACTGTATGATCTGTTTTTAAACTGACAGTAAACTACGGTTCTCTCTGCCTACCCCGCTAGGGAAGTAACGTGAAGTTTAGTTAGTTGGTAAACTATAAAATTTGTTTGACGATCTAAATCAAGTCTGTGATCTTTACCATTTGGCGACTCGGCGGACCCCGACAAAAAAACGGGACATGGCGCTAGGAAGATGATGATATTACGTATAATCATATCATCATATCATAACATCACGCCCGTAATCTCCGAAGGGGTAGGCAGAGTCAAAGGGGCAGCAGTTCCCTTTAACCAAATTCAGCCAAAAATAAAACTGGAAAAATTGTGAAAAAGTGGTCACAAGTGGCTAGCTTGTCGCCTACATAATCACATACCCAAAACCCGATATACCATTAGTCGCCTTTTACGACATGCTAGGCAAGAAACACAGTCGGCACATTCTTATTAAGTCTCAGACCAACACGGGACGAATAAATAAAAATATTACCTATAAAATACCGAAATAGATGTAAAAATAAAAAGAAATAGAACGGGGAGGGGTAAGGGCCGGAATTCGCCTGTGGTCTCTCAGTCTCTTTCTTTTTTTAAGAAAGATAGCTCATCATCTTCCTAGCGTTATGTCCCGTGTTCAGACGGGGTCCGCTTAGCCATGATCCAGGATTTAGCGAGTCTGGTAATTACATTGAAGCGATTGCCGATCTGACCTTCGTAACCCTAAGATAGGGGAACCAGACAATTTTTGGATCATGGTTACAAATCCAAAGTTGTTTGAATTTGCAGGTTTCATCACGATGTTTTCCCTCACCGCCGAGCTAGTGGTATAAATACGTACATAGATTTGAAAAATCCAGAGGTACGTGCCGGGTTTGAACCCGCACTCCTCGGTAAAGAGGCGCGTGTCCTTACCATTGAGCTACCACCGCTCTCTTTAAGAAAGATAGCTCTCCCTATTATTAAATGCATCATTGTACTATACCAAACATCCGGGGTTTAAGTGTCACCCATCATATAAATCTACTGAGCATTAAACTGGTTCCCCGTTTAATCGACTGGTAGCAACAAAACGTCTATTTTCATCTCGCAAATATTGAGTTAGCGATGCAATATCCCGGTGACAGGATCTCTGCACACACGCAGGCGCGAGTGCCCGGCGAACACATCCGCGGCCATAACTTTTAATTATAAATTGTGTTGCTGGACAGATTCTGTGCCCACACCAATTAGCCACGTGAAAATTGCTTCCGAATTGCTGCGGAAAAACCGCATTCGAGTTGTGTCCCGGTGGGCGAACGTCTGGTGGAATGGAAATTGGACACGGACATTTAATGCTCCATAACTTATAAGGTAATATGGTAAATATTTTCTACGCAACATTTAACTTTGCACGCTTTCAAAAGTCAATAAATACATTACGCCTATACGTCATCGGTTAATTTGGACAAATTGTCCATCATACACTACAAATGTTTAAAAAGGTAGGTATTTAAGTGGAATTCCGTAGAAAAAATATTTGATCATAGCTCAAAATTTATCATACAAGCTTTTAAAGATAATTGTAATAATATCCAAAGCGAAAGTCCTAATTTATACAGTAATTAAAAACCTTCATACGCAATTTAAACCTTTAGTTGTAATAGCGAAATGCAATAATAACAGCCAAACGTTTAGCCATACACGTTTCTTTTTTCAATCGACTCAACACAAGTCTACAAAAAAAAATCCTAATGTTTCCATATACAAGCTTGTATGTCCACATATACAAGTGCTCCTAGCGGGATTCGTTTCGTAATCAGGGTCTGTAACTGTAACCACTAACTACGAAATCAAGAGGCCCGTCACAATGCAGTTTAATATACTCGTATAAATAAATCTTTCGCATGACCTGATCCAAATAAGATTACTTATTCTGTAACAAGGTCATGTTTGATAACGGATGTAGCTAGTATGATTTTAAACTCTCGCGTTGGATTATCACTAGAAATAATACTGCTGGGACTTAACGCGATATTCATTATGTAGGGCATGAGTACTTACAGCTTGACGTTTCGGCCGTGTTGCGACGACTGTGGTCACAAGCCGACTCTGTGACCACGGTCGTTGCAATACGGCCGAAACGTGAGACCGACGGCCGAAATGTAGCTACTACATAATGAATATCGCGTTGAGTCCCAGCAGTATTATTTCTAGTGATAATCCAACGCGAGAGTTTAAAATCATACTAGCTACATCCGTTAGATAAAGGAGAGATGCTAGCTAAAGTTACAGATAATATTGTCTATCAAAAATGCCATCCCCGTCACATGTCGCTGCGTGATGTAACGGCGGGAGCATTCACGAATATTGATAGGCGACGTGACTTCGATCACGCTAGTGTACATACAGTATACAGCATCATAAAGGGCATTGCAAGAACAATTTCTAGGGAAACAAAGAGAACACTTTGTTTTATCGATTTTCTATAGTTTTCAATACAATACAATACAATACAAAAATATTTATTTCAGATAATAGGTTTAAGGGTACAATAAAACTTTTAAACAATTAGAAGCCTGTGTTGGGAGAAACTAGCTCTTCCGCCTGATATTGCAACTGTACAATATGCTGTTGATTTTATAATATTACTTGAATTATTTCTATGACACGTATACTTAAAACTAAAAGAAGAAAAAAAAGGAAATTAGAGTTTTATTTTTTAGTTTAGCAGCCTCAAGTTGACTTGGGACTAATAAATGAACTGTGTTCCTTGACTTGCAGGTCGTTAAAAGTGACTAATGATATTTAGGTCAGTGATTATGTAGGTGAAGAGCTATCGACTAGTTACAACTTTACAC
The DNA here is from genome assembly GCA_951394215.1 of Glyphodes perspectalis. Taxonomy (NCBI): domain Eukaryota; kingdom Metazoa; phylum Arthropoda; class Insecta; order Lepidoptera; family Crambidae; genus Glyphodes; species Glyphodes perspectalis. Next base: position 13,489,163 of record OX596211.1, on the reverse strand, counting down.
AATTTCTCATATCATCTTTCTAGTTTTGTCCCGTGCTTAGACGGGGTTGGCTTAGACCATGATCCAGGATTTAGCAATTCTGGTAATAACATCGAAGCGACTGCCGGTCTGATCTTTGTAACCCTAAAATAGGGGAACCAGACAATTTTTGGGTCACGGTTATAAATTCAAAGTTGTTTGAATTTGCAGGTTTCATCTCGACATTTTCCCTCACCGCCGAGCTAGTGGTATAAATACGTACATAGATTTGAAAATCCAGAGGCATTTGCTCAGGTTTAAACCCGCTGCCCTCGGTTGTGAGTCGCGTGTCCTTACCATTGAGCTACCACCGCTCCGTTACACAATTTCTCATTGCTTCTTGAACTCTGCTCATCCCCTTCGGGGATTGCGAGCGTAATGCTATGTAGATGTAGCTTCTGACCTTCTCAGCTTAGATAGGGTCAGACAGACAGACAAATTGGATCATTGAGTATGTTATCTAAGTTGTGCCGGCGTTCATGCGCATGTATTATTAGCGTCACGAAGTACATTTCAAGAGTAACATAAAGGGATACAAAGGGAACATTCGGTTTTATCGTCTCGTTTCTTTAATGGTTATGCAGTACTAGTGGTACATTAGTGAATAACCGGTTTTCTCGTGTGGTGCAGCATTAACGAGCATTAACGGGACTGACCTGATTGCAAACGGCTATTCAACTCTACAACACTTTGATTAGATGAAAATGTATAAATGCAACTAGCCGTGTATTATTTTTATGGATAGTGGGCTAACGTGATTAAAAAGGTATTAATTTCTCTGTTAATCTCTATATATAAATAGGTGCTGAAGTTGCCTACAAGGAACGTTGTCTTTTTTGAAGGTTAATGAAAAGAGCAATGCACAAAACTTTACGGTTTTTCGAGTCAACCTATTTATAGCTGCAACATGACATCTCCTTTATCTCAATATTATATAGCTGACCCGGCGAACTTCGTTCCGCCCAAAAGTCAATGCCACATAATCGGGTTAAATAAATTGAGATGTAAGGTATCATATCTTTCAAGTTAGATCAAACTGCACACGGTGTGCAAATTTGATTAAAATCGGTTTAGTAGTTTCGGAATCCATCGCGGACAAACAACGTGACGCGTAATTTATATATATTAAGATAAGCAGTAATTACATTTCTCAACTTTTGTAGTATCATTAAGTGGGCTAAAACGATTATAATCTATGTTTAATCCTCGAGTCTCAGTAATGTATAACATAAGACCAGACATCTATACTTACTAATAAAGCTGAAGAGTTTTTCCTTTGTTCGGTTAAACTAATCTCAGGAACTACTGGTCCAAATTACTACGGTCCGACTGGCCCGTTGGTAGAGTAGTCAGAGACCCTGGCCACAAAACCAAGAGTCGCGGGTTTGAATCTCGTTAGGGGCAAATGTTTCGTGCGCTGAACATGGATATTTGTACTCGTGTCATGGATGTTTATAAACGTATTTAATTATGTCACCGTCCACTTAGTATTCATAGGACAAGCTTAGTTTGGAACTAGGGAATTGTGTGCTAGTCTGAAGAATTTATTTATTTACTAGCTGTGCCAGCGGTGTCACCCGCGTTTATGATTAATATTATAAAGACTATTTCCGTCATACATGATTTCTATGTAACTTTAACCATTAAGGCTGCACACGCGACGGAAGCTTAAAAAATGGAGTAACTTCTCCCGGCTTTCCAACATTTCCCTTCACTACTCTGCTCCTATTGATTGTAGCGTGATGAAAAGTATACTCTAACCTGCCTAGGAGTATGAACAATAATTGTACTAAGTTTCGTTAAAATCCGTGGAGTAGTTTTTGTTTCTATAAGGAACATACAGACAGACAGACAGACAGACAAAAATTTTACTGATTGCATTTTTGGCATCAGTATCGATCACTAATCACCCCCTGATAGTTATTTTGAAAATATATTTCATGTACAGAATTGACCTCTCTACAGATTTATTATAAGTATAGATAAATTCAAAAAATATTTTTATGTTAAACAGTAAATTTATCGGGAAAGGCTATATAAATATAATCACGCAACGACACATTAACTATAAACACGGGGAAAACCAGATAGTAGAAACCACGTGTACAGATAGTCCGCTATAAAGAACACCACCCTTGTCACGCATCGCCCCGTGATGTACCGACGTGAACATTTGCGAATATTGATAGGCACTTCACATGTAGGCGACGCGACGTGATACCACTCACGAGCGATTGTTAGTAGCATCACGAAGTATATTGCAAGGCATCACCCAGAGTAATAGGGAACAATCGGTTTTATCATTTTCGTGTCTTTTTTTAATCTTTGATGGTTCTGTACATATTATTATTGAGAAACTGAATTTAAAAACATTTTTTGCGCAACCCTAATTTTTTGACTAAAATAAGAGTAGACTAAGTTCTACTCTTATTTTAGTCTACTATCTGTTTGAATCGTCTATATCGCTCCGGATATTACCAGGGCAAGGAGATATACAAAATATTTGTGTCGTATTCACGGACTAGTTCAAAAAAAGGACTCCGCGCCACTAATTAGACGTTAAAGCACGCGACTTAGGTCATGCATTGACATAAGCGAGAGATTTCCGATACCTGGTAGCCTTAAGAATCTCACTCACACATGCATAAACGTGGCTTCATGCTATAGTATGACAGCGCGGAATCCTCGGGCCCCTTACCTCTACAATAAAATAAACCGTATACTAACTATTTACCCCATGCCACTCTTTGAGTGTAAGATAGCTTTGTGTGAGTGGCTCTCTTCTCTTAATTACACGGACCGCTAGGTATCTTTACACACACAAACACAAATCACCCGACATGCGCACACGCACCTGCTACACCCCCCCCCCCCGTACGCACACACACACACACACACACACGCGCACGCGCACACGCACACGCACACGCACACGCACACGCACACGCACACGCACACGCACACGCACACGCACACGCACACGCACACGCACACGCACACGCACACGCACACGCACACGCACACGCACACGCACACGCACACGCACACGCACACGCACACGCACACGCACACACACACAAGCACACACGCACGCACAATACTTACCTTAACTTATAACTTTACCAACAATGTTATAAATAAATCTTATTGTTAATGCTATGGAAGAGCAAGGCTATCCCGGCACAAGTATCGCCTTGATAACTTTTTAGGAAGCCCCGGCAACTGACATGTAAAAGATTTTATGAAATAAATACATTTTTATTTTATTATTTATTATTAATCCTTCTTTTTTTAGTAGTCCATGGCCTATATAAGCATTTACATGTAATAAGCTGTTATTTTAACATCATAAACAGACAATTCAAATATATTTAGATCTAGTATTTTTTGGACTAGGTCACATACGTTATTCAACCTTTCAACATTCTGGTCCATGATATTTGAATAAAAGAAAAGGCTAAAGGTTATTCGTCTAGTACACTGTTTTTCAATATTTTTAAATACGCGACCCCTTTATAGGTCAAAAAAATATTCGCAACCCCCTTAGACCATAGACAGAAAAAGTTTTTTACTGAAAGGGCCAGAACTTTTCCGTTTTCCTTTTGCCGGTGACCCCCGAGTAAGGCTTTGCTACCTCCCTGGGGGTCGCGCCCCACAGATTGAAAAACACTGTTCTAGTATTAACTTTATCTGGTCTCGACAAAGGTCCTAGGTCCTAGATACATTTACCTAATCCAGTAAATGTGAATTTAGAAATAGACTAAACTAAAAGTATTTTATGCTCTCTAGTTCTTTGAAATATTTAATGTAGATTTAGTACGTATAAAGAATGTGCGATTGAACTTTTATCTTGGAAAAAGCCAACTAATGGTCTGTTTGGTTTGGGTCTGAGATTATGTAAAGAATTTGCTAGCATCTTGTAATTTTCCATTTAACCCATTTCAATTATATCTAGGCAAAAGTGGTTAAGTATCTTACTCTATGCATGATTCCAGGTATAATAATATCTATGTTTTAAACATGGTTTGTCATATAACGAAATCGGTTCACAGAGGCAAACGTTCTAAGGTAAACACATACAGAAAAAACATAAAGTTGAATTGAGAACCTCCTCCTTTTTTGTGTCCGTTAAAAAGTACTTCAGACATAAATAAATAAATAAATTTAATTCTCAAGACTGACACACCAATTCCCTAGTCCCAAACTAAGCTTATGCTTGTGCTATGGATACAAGGTGAACGGATAGACATACTTAAATACGTTTATAAACATCCATGACTCGAGTACAAATGCCCATGTTTATCACACGAAACATTTGCCCCTAGCGGGATTCGAACCCGCGACCCTCGGTTTCGTGGCCAGGGTCTCTGACCACTCGACCATCGGGCCATTCATGCTCACACATGCTCTGAATAATTATAGTATTAACATACATTGTCACTTAATTTGCCAAAACATATTAAGCTACCTTTGTCTCGTTAGCAGCACAATTACGGCAGTAATATCGTGTAAATATTGATGCCTGTTCTGTATCCGGGACAACATACAATATCAAACATTCGCTAAAGAAAAAAGCTCTCATTTTTATAGCAATTTCTGTACGTAAAGTGTTGGTTGTTAAAGAAACATGTCGCGTAACAGCGTAGAAATACTGTCGGCACAAGAACTGAGCAAACAATATCAACTGAAGCAATAACAAAATATATTTTCATTTGTATATAGGTACGGATTTCTCTGGAAAAATACATATTAGGAAAGTTGTTTTGGCATGTCGTGTAAATTGTATTAAAGTGATACATTCTTACTGATATTATATTATGAGGGTACTTTTACTCTCTGTCTCTTTGTATGTTACGTGTTAACGCTTGAACCAATTGACTGATTTCAATGAAATTTGTAGTTCCAAAAGTTTTGTAAAAAGTGACATAAGACATTATTATCCAGGATACGATTCACATGTGCTTTTTTGAGGCCTACCTAAATAAAGATATTTTTGACTTTGACTTTGACTTTCAGGAAAAATACTAATAAAGAGGTAAAAATTGTCAGTAATCTCTGGATCTACTGAATCTTTCTGAAAATTATTCTATAAAGTGTGATGTGCAAAAGAATCTGTTACAAATCTATTTGCAGAAATAAATCATTTAATTTTAAATGGAAAACCACATTATTTGTGAGTGTCATAGGCTATTTAAACTATTGGCAAAATTTTATCCCCACCACGAAACCACGGGGCCCTGCTAGTGTGCAATAAATATGTTATGTCAGCAGACTAGCTTCTGCCCGCGGCTTTGCTCGCGTGGTCGCTCGATAAAACATAGCCTATATATTATGCGGATGTTTAAGCTACATTATTCTTAAATCTTATTAAAATCCAATCTGTAGTTTTTGCGTAAAAGAGTAACAAACTTCCACACATACAACTTTCGCATTTATAATATTAGTAGGATAGTAGAACTAGTCCCACGTGGCAGAGCCGTCAGCAATAACTAGTTATCTCCATAACTCGTTTGTGAAGCTTTATCACATGTTTACAACAACACTTTCAATTACTCGTTTACAAGTTCGATCAAACAACGTAACTGCTAGGAAAATCAATTTTCTCCGCCCACGCACTTGTAGAATTAAATCAAAATTTTGCCTATTAAATGCTGACGGAAGCACTCCAGCCTTAAACTTGTGTTTACAAGTAGAGTAGGAGAGGTTAAGTGGATTGACTTGAGCTTCTTGGAAATTTACGTATTACGTAAACTTCGTAGCACTTCGCTACGAGAACAATGTACCGCGCTCACGTGTACATTGTATTATTAGATCAGGATTATATTCTGTGCCGATAAATGTCAATTTCTAATTTAATTAGTGAGAAATACAATCTTTATGCCTGGTTAGCCAAATGCGCGCCAGCGATTGCATAACGAACTTCGCTATCGCTCGTATTGCGCCACAAACTTGTTTACTAAGAAGTCATAGTGCGGAACTCGGAGTAAGTTCTCGATTTGTCCACCCGAATATGTGGCGCGATACGAGCGATAGCGAAGTTCGTTATGAAATCGCTGGCGCGCATTTGGCTAAGCACCCTGGAGACAAAATGCAAGCAGACTGATCTAATATATCTCCACAAATTTGTTAATTCCCTAATACATTTACCAACACTTCTATCTGCCCCGAATTTCAATACTCTTTTCAGAACTCGTAATTTAAAATTATTTTCCCTTTGTGTATACCGCAACAATAGATCGTTTTACAACCCCATAGTCCGTGTATGTCGCCAATACAACGAACTTGCTCGGAACAATCAGGATGTCGATATCTTTGCTGTTAGTCCAAATGTATTGAGGAGGGCCGTCATTTCCCTCCTAGATAAATTATAATTTTTTTTTACTCAGCCCTTCAGGCACCTGTCTTGTTTTTTTTTTATTGTTTTTATGTCAGGGATACATGTTCTTAGGTGCCAGTTTAGTTTTTAAGTTATATTATATATGCTTTTAATGTACAACCTTATTAAAGGTTGCCTGTTTTGTGTCCTAATAAAATAAAAATAAAAAAAGGTGTAAGAAAATTAGTACCTTCATTAAATTCTGCTTTTACTTAGCATTTCTTTTTTTTCTAATTACTGGAAGCTTTGGTATTGTAATCATCATACTGTCATACCCGGAATTGCCGTAGGGTAAGTAAAGGCCCATTACCGTCCAAGGATCAGCAGATGTATTTCAGTAAGAGAGATTTTTTGATTACACGTTTTTGTATATTTTATATGTATATCAAACTAGCTTCTGCCCGTGGCTTTGCTCACGTGGTACGTCGATAAAACATAGCCCATATGTTATTCGGGTATATAAGCTACATTATCCTAAAGTTTCATTAAAATCCATTCAGTAGTTTTTGTGTGAAAGAGTAACAAACATCCATACATCCAAACAAACTTTCGCATTTATAATATTAGTAGGATGTATCTTTCACGTACATTTGTACAGGTTTCCTCAATTTTACATAAAATTCTTAATGCTACGAATATTTGTAGCATATTGCTACGAAAAACAACTTCCTCGGGCCGCACATTTGCAGTGGTAAATCAGAACTGTATTCAACACTGACCGATATCGGTTGACCGTCTCTAACCCCAATGTCCCGTCCCGTCCCGCATCCATTACGTTACAGGACGCCCTTTGAGCTGATGCTGTGATTGCTATTCATTAGTCATCCTTTAAGGTGTGCCTATTCTTTAAGATAATATATTTCTGAGAAAATTTATGTTCCCTAAATTGGCTAAATCATTCCTGAATGCTTATAATTGTATTTGTTGCATTTGTAATAAAAGCGCAATGGCATGTTGAAAGTTAAAATTCTCACTAGTAACAAACCATGCTCCCCTATGGTCTTGGAAAAACATGACAAGATTTAAAGTTTAAGCTTCCTCAAATGCGTGTTATATGAAATATTACAGAAATAAACTATGCATGCATGTGCATATTCCACACAAGCATACATGCATGCATGCATGATTCATGTATAGTGCAAAAAATTTATAAAATCTGAAATATGTATTGGCAGAATCTGCATAAAATGCATCTTCCAATCCCGGTGCTACGTAAACTTCGTAGCACTACTATGTCACTGCTACGAAAAACAATTTCCCCCGTCCGCACATTTGCAGTAGTAAATCAGAATTGTATTCAACACCGACATCGGCTGACCCTCACTTTCCCGAATGTCCCGTCCCGTCCCGCATCCATTACACTGCGGGACGGCCTTTGAGCCTGTGATTGCGGCCCATTAATCACCTTCGCAGGTATTCTTGTTCCGTTCGGCTGAATGATGTTTATTACGCATAATATGGGTTCTGGGAAATGAGATAATTTATCAATAGGATGCCTTTTGCCGAAGCAAAGCGGTGTGAAGTGAACGTCATAAAAGCCTATTTATTTAACCCGTATCTTGTCCAAATGGTCAGTGGAATTTTCAGGATCTTTTCGACTTACTACTTTTGGAACTTAGACCGGTGGTAACTTAATAGTAAAGACACACGCCTCATACCTGAGGGGTGTTGGTTTAAACGCGGGCTTGGGATTTTTTTAAATCTATGTCCGAACATAGAGCAAGAGCAATACATCCGGATGTATTGCTATTACTATCGGGTGATGATGAAAATTTGTACGTCGACGCCCATGAATGTATTAAACACGATCCAATGTATCTGGTTCCTGCCTAAGTTACGAAGATCAAACAGGCTCGCTTCAATTTAATTACTCGACTTACAATATCCAGGGACATGGTCTTAGCGGCTCCGACTCAGACTCAGGGCACCTAACGCTAGAGAGAGTTTTAATCGAAACTTAAGGAGTGTTCATTTCATTTATTTGTTTACAATAGAATCGCTTTTTTAATAATTAATACGGTTAAAAGTCACCAAACTCTAGGATGCCAGAGAAATCCTTTAAAATATTTTACTTGAATTTCGCACCGTATTTTAAATATTCGACGACATCACATACATTGATTCGACTCCGAAGTAAGTAGCTTATACACTTGTGTTGCGAATATCAGAATCAACAGTGGTAATTAATACTATATTACAAATATCTACTTAAATATCATTTATGAACACCCAGACACAGAACAAACTCAAGTATTTATCATACAAATTTTTGTCCTTGGTGGCGATCAAACCCATTACTCTTGGCGCATTGGGTAGGGTCACTACCGAATGCGCCATCGAGCCAGTCAAATTATTTAGCCAGTTAACGTATTCAATGACTTGAAACGTTTTGTTATGTCTGTAAAACATAGAAAGCTCTGCTTTCGACTTTCTATCTAGTTTGAATTGATTCGGACTGTCCGATATTATTTTTATTTATTAACCACATTTAATCATCTTCCTAGCGTTATGTCCCGTGCTTAGACGGGGTCCGCTTAGACCATGATCCAGGATTTAGCGAGTCTGGTAATTACATTGAAGCGACTGCTGATCTGATCTTCGTAACCCTAAGATGCAAATCCAAAGTTATTTGAATTTGCAGGTTTCATCACGATGTTTTCCTTCACCGTCGAGCTAGTGGTATAAATGCGTAGGTACATAGATTTGAAAAATCCAGAGGTACGTGCCCGGGTTTGAACCTAAACTCCTCCGTTAAGAGGCGCATGTCCTTACCATTGAGCTACCGCCGCTCCTATTTATTTAATATAATGCGCAAAATATTTTTCATGTACATTCCCTATTGGTCAAGGACGGTAACAGCCTGGAAAGACTCTTTCACTATTATTATGTACCACCAACTGCCCACACGCTCGCCCACGCGGAATACGATCTATTATTTGGAGTTTTCTTAGGGAAGTAACAAGTTATTTTTGGAACGGAAACTATAATAACGATCTCAAGCAGACTGGATCTCATGAATAAATCATGTTTCCGTATGTTCTCAAGCAATTTAAGGGGAATACAAAATAAAACAATGTTGTTTAAGTTAACGTAAAAATATGCACATAGTCACTCTGCTATATTTTGTGAAATCTAAAAACTAATTTTGATTATCTACGTATTATTTTATTAAAATTTTACAGATATTTTCATTCAATTATTATTATCGTATTTAAATAGGGTATTTTAAGAGCGGTGGTAGCTCAATGGTAAGGACACGCGCCTCTTAACCGAGGAGTGCGGGTTCAAACCCGGGCATATACCTCTAGATTTTATAAAATCTATGTACATATTTATACCACTAGCTCGACGGTGAGGGAAAACATCGTGATGAAACCTGCAAATTCAAACAACTTTGAATTTGTAACCATGATCCAAAAATTGTCTGGTTCCCCTATCTTAGGGTTACGAAGGTCAGATCGGCAGTCGCTTCAATGTAATTACCAGACTCGCTAAATCCTGGATCATGGTCTAAGCGGACCCCGTCTAAGCACGGGACATAACGCTAGGAAGATGATTTAAATAGGGTATTTCTATGAAACAAAATTAAATCCAAAACTAAGTCAACAACCCCATTGATTCGATGCAACAGACCGGATTCAAAGCGAACGAAGCCATGGGTAAAAGCTACTTTTAATTTAAATAAAAATGCATCGTTTTTTTAAGTTCCATTCTGGCGGCTACCTTTCAATTCTACAGACTCAATAATCCGAAAACAGAACTTATGTATTTACATAAAGAAAAAACTAACGAATTTGATCGAATGGAGTATTCGCAATTTTCCTTCTTTTTCTGATATAAACAGCTAAACAGTAATAGGTTTCCATAATTGGAACTGTTGAGCTAAATTGCGTAATACTCCGGTGTGATTCCATAATAGATGAAGTGGCGGAGTCAAACTGAGGACGTTTAACGTAGGAATTTAGCATTTACCGCCAGAATTTGCTATCAATTGCTGGGTGATAATTAAATCTCAGCACAAAATAATTTGATAACAATAGACGCTTCAATGGTGTAACAAACTAAGTCTAAATTGATAATCAAATCAATACTACCCCGTCTTATAATTTCAACGAAGCGGAGCGAAGCAGCGGAGCGGAGATACGGAAAAATATGAACCAATAGGAATGCACAAAATCTACGCTCCTCTTTAGTGGACGTTTTCTATTGGTGAATTTTCAACTCGCCAACCTCTCCGCTACCTTGCTCCACTCCGGTAGACAGGCAGCCTTATTTGTGTAAAATAAAGCTGTGATGACACAATAATAAAGACAGGTGCCTTATAAACAAGATATTTACCGAATGAAAGGCTAAGTGTATCACTAACAAAGCTCCTTCAAAAACGTATAACCTTTATAATTTTTTTCTGGCTCCCCTCAGCTACAATAGTAACCACAATTTAAGAATCAGACTTGTTCAATCTGGTATTATGGGCGTAAGCAGCTATTGATCAAAGGGAGGGCAATATAATATTTTTTGGTCCAGGAGTGGCAATACAATATTATAGATAAGTTCTTATAGTCAATAGACCTTGGCACACGAGTTCCAGGGGATGGCAGCTGCCCCACGTACTTCTTGCGTACACCCATACCTAGGAACATGGTCAAAAGGATATTAACGAGCGGGATAACGCTAGGAAAATGATGGCAAAAAAAATGGTGAAACAATCATCTCTTAACTTTTTTAAATTTTTTAAATATTTCTCTTTCACATATTTATAGAATTGCTGTTTTTCCATGTAGCAATTGCAAAAGAAAAATAAAAAATCACCTTTAGAGCCGCAAAACTTTTAACATCTCGTACTCTTACAAGATATGGTAATGACGTCATCAACTCAACTGTAGCAGAAGTATTTGCCGTTACAATTTACCATCGACGATCGGTAATCAGATCTCGTGGCGCCAAATAATTGGATCTCGAACGACGCCCCGGCCTTCGATTTGTCTAACGAGCGAACAGCCTTACTAGCTAATATTTTGTTTTCCGAAAAAGAGCTCTGATTGGAAATCGTAATGAACGCTGATTTGCCTTGGTGTTTTAGACAAACGAGCTTTGATATATTAGGGCATCGGCAGTCAATTTTTAAGTAAGTGTTTACCATAAATTCCATTCTTAAATGCAAATGAGCTTGATTCCGCACTTCTCGCGATTAGGGTTGCCAGGTCGCCCAACCTAGTAGCCGGACAGACCAGCCAGTTTGGCCGGACATTAGGGTAAAAGGCCGGACACCCTACATTATTGACGGACTGTGGGAGTGATCGACAGTCCACTCGCCTGCGCTCGGCTACGCTCGACGCTCACTCATTACCGAAATGTAGAAAGCATATTAAAAGCCATACAAGCCGGACACCATTTATGTTGGCCGGACACGCAATCAAAAAACCTAACTATGTCCGGCTTTATCCGGACGTCTGGCAACGCTACTCGCGATACAAAGGCTACGGCTGACTACGTTGACTAATTCCAACAGACCGTAGGTATTTTGATATCTTTAGTCATTTATATAAAAAATATTAAGATGTTTGCACTCCAAGACTTCATATATGATTTTAGGCTTTCACTGCAGTCTGCATGTGACCAAGGCCGCTATAACGCGAAAACGTTAAACTCTGAGCTCTCATGTTTTACTTCTTTAATGCACGCGTTTAATTATTTAAGTAGGTATTCATTTTAAGCAAAGAATGTGTGTCCTAGAGTTAGAGCGATGGTAGCTCAATGGTAAGGACACGCGCCTCTTAACCGAGGAGTGCGGGTTCAAACCCGGCACGTACCTCTGGATTTTTCAAATCTATGTACGTATTTATACCACTAGCTCGGCGGTGAGGGAAAACATCGTGATGAAACCTGCAAATTCAAACAACTTTGGATTTGTAACCATGATCCAAAAATTGTCTGGTTCCCCTATCTTAGGGTTGCGAAGGTCAGATCGGCAGTCGCTTCAATGTAATTACCAGACTCGCTAAATCCTGGATCATGGCTAAGCGGACCCCGTCTAAACACGGGACATAACGCTTGGAAGATGATGAATGTGTGTCCTAGAGTTGTTTACTTGCAATACTAATTTTCAATTTATAATCATAAAAGTTAGCTTGGTAAACTGTTATGGTTTACCAAAATAACTAGATGTTAATTCTATGTAAAAACTAATCTATCAATCTGTACTAAGTACACATCGATTAACTGATACATTGATTGACGTTTTCTTGCGTAACTTGTCTGCTCTATTCCTACCTGGGGTCAAATGTATGTTTATGATTTTAATACCTATCACCAAAAACATGTTGTCCCATGTCGTTCTGGGACTTTAAAATAATGCGCCAACTGTTTTCTTAGCCATGTCGTAAAAGGCAACTTATGGTATATAGGGTTTTTGGTATGTGATTGACTGGGCGAACAGTTAGCCACTTGTCACTACTTTTGCACAATTTTCCATCTATCCCAGTTTTATTTTTAGCTAAATGTAGTTAAAGGGGCTTGCTGCCCCTTTAACTCTGCCTACCCCATCGGAAATTCCGTACGGGCGAAATAAATAAATAATAAATAAATTATTCAGACTGGCACACCAATTCCCTAGTCTCAAACTAAACTTATAAGCTTGTGCTTTGGATACTAGGTGAACGGATAGACATACTTAAATGCGCCCTACAGGGGGGGCTCCGAATACTCCTGTGGTATCCCTGCCTGTCGTAGGAGGCGACTAAAAGGGCCTTTGGGGCTGTGGAGTGTTTGCGGGGGGGCCTGCATTCACTTCGTTAAGCAGCCCCAGAGAAGATGACGACACGTGGATCCTCGTCCGTTAAATAGGATGGGGTGACACTGTGGTCTGTGCCGTCATAAGCACCGCGAGGTGTTCTGGGGGCGAGGTTGCCTCTCCCTCGAGATGGCCGCATGGATCGGCAGCGGCGTAGACGTAGATTTCGCGTAGAGTCCCGAGTGGGGAGCCCGGAATCTGCGCCAACGCCCGAAGAATGACCACCGTGAGGTTTAGTCGGTAGTAGAGTGCTTTCCCCGCCTCTGAGCCCGACACATCCCTCGTAGGCCGAACCTAGGTTTACTTGGACGGTGCGTAAATGCATTCCTCAAGTAAAAAAAAAAAAAAAAAAAGACATACTTAAATACGTTTATAATACGTTTATAATGTTATATATGTTATGTATTCGTACTGCCCTATTCTTACCTGGGGTCACTGTATCATGTTTATGTTTTTTATTTTTTATACCTATCAACGAAACATAAACAAAAATAATTGGACTCCACGCGACGCCAAGAGCCACCAATTTGTCTAACGAGTCGACTCGATCATTATTTTGTTTTCGGAATCGCCACGACAGGTCATTTCTAATTGCTCTTGTTTATTTTTACAATTTTGTTGGACTTTGGACAAGAAAGGTCATTTGTTTTTTCGGATTAGTCGAGAAGATCCAACAAACGTCTGCCCTTTTCTTGGTTGGTCTATTAATAAAAGGTGCAATGATTATCTATATTCTTTCAGAGTTGTACCGTAGAGCTTGCATGAAAACGATCAGTAATGTTGAAGAGGCGAGTGAGGTGTGTAAGGATCGTGCCATAAGGCGTTTGGTTCTCTCTACCTACTCCGCAAGGGAAGTGGCGTGAAGTTTAGTTAGTTAGTTAGTTTTTTTTAGAGTTGTACCCTATTCATAGTCTCTGACTACTAAACGCTTGGGCTAAGCGAGTCTACTTGAACATAGATTGCCTTAGACCAATTACATAATTGTTATACATTTTCATGATGTTTCGCTTCCTCATTTCCGAGGCAGGAGTGTGTAGTGTATATATATACTTTTTCATATATATAATTTTTTCTTTTTTCTTCCTGGTGATGGCCGCACCTCTGCATCGCGCATCCGTTTCGATTAGGGTGTCGATCATCAACTTGTCTCACCCGTTGGGTTGGTACCGTGAGAGGGGGACGGATGCGCGGTGTAGACCTGGTACCCGCTGAAAACCAGCGTCGTGACCTACCTGACTGTCAGGTGGGTCACGACTTAAGCTGAGCGGGCGCCCTTGTGGCACACCTTATTATTTATTTTGTGTGTTAATTTTCTTTCTTTTTGTTACTGTTTCTGTTTGCTTTTTGTTTTTATATTGTATTCCTTGCGTGTGTGCCAAATAAAGCTTTTCTATTCTATTCTATTCTAGTGTGAACTGAATATATTCATGTGTCCTTAGATATCTATCGTTGAAAGTAATTAGAACAGACGTCAGATCAAGTATATGGAGAACAGTTATTGAGGCGTAGCCTTGCAGATGAGAACACACTCAACCATATCAATGGGGTGTTTCTCACTACACGTCGTTCATGACTCGATACGACTGTATGCCAAATGTCCACTAGAAAGGTATATGATGTCTATATATGGTTAAACGAAACTAATGTTGGATTATACACATATTGAGTATAGGTGATATGGTCGGCACGTTATGACACAGTTTTAAAATAAACCCAACTAATTTTATATCTGGCCACAAGTATATAAAGGCTATGTTATTGCAAAAGTTTGTAGGCGTGACTGTAGATAAATATAGTTTTAGTCAGCTCATAAGAAAACAAATAGATGCTACCTAAAAAAACGGCTTCCGTTTTCCCATCTCCTTCCTTAGTATTTTACACAGATCAGATACAAATTCGCCTATTTAATTATAAACACAAAGGGAGCGAATCTGGCAATTTGTCCAACAAAAAACGGAAAACAGCCCCCAGGGCGGCGGGCAAGATTTTATTCTCCAGTTTATCGCATTAATCCCTTAAAATGAGGATTAATATTCGAAATTAATTTGAGATCGCGAACATCTTAGAGTTTAGATTGCCTTCACAGAACTTGGTGAGAGTGTTTTAACGAAGTTATTGATTGATTCGTATACTGTAGGAAATAGCTGCTTAAATTGAAAGGGAATTGGCTGTCTTCGGTAGGTACACGGTTGTAACGAAAGGGTTCGATGTTCGGGAGGAGGATCATATTTATCTCTTTAGATTGTCTCCCTCTTTATTATCTTTACAAAATAACTGAATACTCTGTGAATATTGCAAGTGTCTACCTGATGTTAGCGATATCGAGCAAAAAACGGCAAATATTTATTTAATTCTGTTTTTAAACGACTTAAAAAAGGAGGAGGTGCTCATTTCAACTGTTTTTTTTTATTTGTTGTTATAGCGGCAACAGC
The DNA here is from genome assembly GCA_951394215.1 of Glyphodes perspectalis. Classification (NCBI taxonomy): domain Eukaryota; kingdom Metazoa; phylum Arthropoda; class Insecta; order Lepidoptera; family Crambidae; genus Glyphodes; species Glyphodes perspectalis. Next base: position 13,473,547 of record OX596211.1, on the reverse strand, counting down.
AGTAAATCATTTGTGAAAATTTCAAGTGTCTAGCTATCACGGTCCATGAGATACAGCCTGGTGACAGACTGGAAACGAATGGAATACAAAATAAACTTCATCAAAACAAAGATATATTGTAGCAAATATTATCAATATAAATTACAAAAAGTGTTTTTCCTTCCTGACATTTTCGCTGTCTTCTTTCTTCTATTATTTTTAATAGATACATGTTTATGGCCGCTACGGCCAGCATACCAAAAAGGTTCATAAAACCTAAACACAGACTGATGGAGAGACGGACAGCGGAGTCTTAGTTAGGGTCCCGTTTTTTTGGGTACGGAACCTTAAAAATAACCTTGTTTATGTATGTTACTGGTACGTTAGCATAATACGTGATAGTTAACGTTTGAAACCAACAAAGGGAACGGTGCCAGCATAATTTAACGTGAACTAACGTAACAATGCTGTTGACTAAACCGTAGTTTGCGTTCAATACCTCCGGGCACAGCTGTGGTACAACCACACACAGTAAATCAGACTGATACACAAACATACTGATTGAATACACGAGCTACATTGCTTCTTATTGACTGATATTAGTTAGTTCATAGTTTTGGATATAAAATATGCTAATAACCAATCTTATTTTCATCTTCCTAGCGTTATGTCCCGTGCTTAGACGGGGTCCGCTTAGACCATGATCCAGGATTTAGCGAGTCTGGTAATTACATTGAAGCGACTGCCGATCTGACCTTCGTAACCCTAAGATAGGGGAACCAGACAAATTTTGGATCATGGTTACAAATTCAAAGTTGTTTGAATTTGCAGGTTTCATCACGATGTTTTTCCCTCACCGTCGAGCTAGTGGTATAAATATGTACATAGATTTTTTTAAAATCTAGAGGTACATGCCCGGGTTTGAACCCGCACTCCTCGGTTAAGAGGCGCGTGTCCTTACCATTGAGCTACCACCGCTCCAATAATAACCAATCTTATTTTACTATCCATTTAAGCATAAATTCAAACAAAACAATTTTCGACAATGACACATTTGACAACATTGACAATCAATAAAAAAGTCAGCTAGCATGTTTCACATCATGCGTAGATGAAAAGAAATTAAAAAAAAATCATATACTTATATAAAACGTTTTCGAGTCTTCAAATCACGCGAATACACAAAACACAGAACATTTCATTTAAAATAAAATAAAAAAATAGGTGAATGTGTGATACGTTTTTACAAAAAAAAAGAACGCGCTCTAATGCTCTGGAAAAATGTTGACGCGCGAAATAAAGGTAACACGATTTGCCCATACGCGACAAAATTTCCTGTGAAAAATTGAATGTGATGGTCGGAAACCTATAAATATTTAGGCCTCAATCTGATACCGCAGTTATGAAATTCTAGTACGAATTTTAAATGTAACAGATGTAATAAAAATGGATTCTTTGCAGATATCTTTCGTTCGGAAACAGATTAACTCTGTATTAAATTAGATTTAAATAATCTAATTAAGGCATCCAAATAGGGTTCCTATAGTCTCTATAAATATTTAGTCTAAAAGATAGATTTAGGCATCTTAATAGTCTTGAAGTCTACAAATACAACTTTGCATGTGTACATGCAAAAACATATTCCACGGCGGCCGTTCCATTTCAGAATCACCTGGGATCAAAAACCGCCGTTATAAAAACGTATTTATAACCTTCATTAGGTATTAATGTATTTAAATCAATCGCAAACTCACAGATTTGTATTCAAGCAATCACTTCAATGTAAAAAATCTTGTTACCTATATTACCTTTGGCATTCATTCACGCAAACGCGAAAGTTTGCGTTCAAACTTCTGAATTTAGCACAAACTCGAATATCCGAGCCAAATCAAACCAATCCACTGAATTGCTGATGGAACGGCTCGATCGTTCCTCGCCCGTCGCGCATAGCTATACCTGCTTCTTTATTGCCTATATGAATCGCTTTGTTAATAATATAATTTAATCTATACTTATAATAAATCTGTAGAGAGGTCAATTCTGTACATGAAATATATTTTCAAAATAACTATCAGGGGGTGACTAGTGATCGATACTGATGCCAAAAATGCAGTCAGTAAAATTTTTGTCTGTCTGTCTGTCTGTCTGTATGCTCCTTATAGAAACAAAAACTACTCCACGGATTTTAACGAAACTTGGTACAATTATTCTTTATACTCCTGGGCAGGTTATAGTATACTTTTCATCACGCTACAATCAATAGGAGCAGAGTAGTGAAGGGAAATGTTGAGAAAATGGGAGAAGTTACTCAATTTTTTAAGCTTCCGTCGCGTGTGCAGCCTTAATGGTTAAAGTTACATAGAAATCATGTATGACGGAAATAGTCTTTATAATATTAAATATAAACGCGGGCGACACCGCTGGCACAGCTAGTTTTATAATAAAATGCGTGCTAAATAATTCTATTAAATTAACTAAAAGCTTCGTGTTGTCATTACTCAATGTCAATACTTAATAGCAACTAGTTTTATTCCCGTTATTCCTAAGAAGAAGGCGGAGTCAGCAAGTTTCTTTAACAAGTTTAGCTACAAATAAAATTGAGATGAAAACTTCTGAAAATTGTTGACAAGTTGTTAGCTCCTCGCATACACAATCACAAGTACCTAAAACACCATTAGTCGCCTTATTATTTAGTGTCGCTACTGAACTGACTAGCTCGATGGTGCATTCGGTAGTGACCCTGCCTCATGCGTTTAGAGTTGTGGGTTCGATCCCTACCAAATACAAACATTCGTGTAATGAATACTTGTGTATGTTCTGTATACAGATACAGAACATACAAATAATATGTACTTAAATATCAGATATTAACAAAGGTTTAATATGTGATATTTAAGTACATATTATTTGTAATACCTTTGTTGATTCTGATATCCGTAACACAAATGCTTAAGCTACTTAACTCGGAATCGGATCAATGTAGGTATGTGATGTTGTGTGTAGAGCCCGAGTGGGGCAAACGCTGGAAGGGGTCGTTGGCGTAGCGTAACGTTCCCAGGCCGATTCAGAGGAACACCCCTGGGTTTTAGTGGGTAGCCCCCTACTATGGGGGAAGAGTCTCACATAACCACTTCACCCCCCTGGGTGGAGTGGTATGCGTAGAGCATATCCCAGGAAAAAAAAAGGTATGTTATGTAGTTGGATATTTATTCATTATTTTTAAGTCCGTGACTTACATATGACTAAAGTATTTCTAAAAGATATGCAAACAAAACATGAAAGATCGCATGAAATCGCTCGGTTCTACCGTATAGTCGAATACTTGACGAAACTTTGCCAGCATCGGAATAACACGAATACTCGAATAGGCGTTTATAACGATACACCGACTTGGAGACTTGATAAAGTTTCTACAGATACGCTTTGGAAGTAATGCAAAGGAAACTTGTAAGGGAGAAGATTTAGTTCTTGGAGGTTTAGAAACTCTAAACCACTCAGAGTTTGTGAGGCGCAATGACGTAAATTAACTTCCCAGAGGAATCGATAATTTCCTCCCTTTTTTCGCTTGCACGAGCATTTTAAGTGGAATTTTAAAAATATTTTATTTAATTTGCATCATATAAACAATTGTAGTTCAAGAAAGTTGTTAAAAACTACATGCTAGAAGCGCAACTAATGTAAAGAAGAAATAATAATTTCATGAAAGATGCGCGTATCCCGTTGAAACTTATAATATGTTTTAAATATAAAAAAGTTATTACTTCACAAGTACCGAAATAAAAAATAAGCTATAGATATCTCTTAAATGAGCTTGTATTTACTTGCAATATGGCAACACTGAGCGAAAATTAACAAAAAATTAAAAATGTCGACAAGTGAATCGTTTGCCGTTAACAAAATAGAGTGAATATTGTAAATTTAACAATTAAATCGTTCACATTCGCCCACCCGCTCGTTATGCTACAAATTTGCATTTAAATTGTTTCCATAGGATGCCTTTAAAGCATGAAATCCAATTTTATTATCGAATCCCGATTCTATCCAATTAATTCACTTAATGATGAATGTAGGCTTTTGTTATAAACTAATACCATTGATGTTTGCCCCAAATATGGCTCTTAGTAATTAATATGTCGTCTCGATCGTGTTGATATTCCAATTTGAGACTTGCCTTCATTTATTTTAAATTTCGTTTTGTCAATGTCCTGATGATAAATAAATCTATCATCATCTTCCTAGCGTTATGTCCCGTGCTTAGACGGGGTCCGCTTAGACCATGATCCAGGATTTAGCGAGCCTGGTAATTACATTGAAGCGACTGCCGATCTGACCTTCGTAACCCTAAGATAGGGGAACCAGACAATTTTTAGATCATGGTTACAAATCCAAAGTTATTTGAATTTGCAGGTTTCATCACGATGTTTTCCCTCACCGTCGAGCTAGTGGTATAAATACGTACATAGACTTGAAAAATCCAGAGGTACGTGCCCGGGTTTGAACCCGCACTCCTCGGTTAAGAGGCGCGTGTCCTAACCATTGAGCTACCACCGCACTGATGAATAAATATGATAAATAAATCTATAACCAAATAAAATATTTAGGTATTTGTAAAACTCTTCCGATATAAAACATATATGTGTATATTATTTGTTCCAGTAGATTCTGTCGATTATAGAAAAACATTTAATGTTTGATATAAGACTCTGCCTACTCCTTTGAGGATTAAAAAAAGCTACACACATGAATACATAACATCACGCCCATAATCCCGAAGGGGTAGGCAGAGTCAAAGGGGCAGCAGGCCCTTTTAACCACATTCAACCAAAAAAAATAATTTTGAATTTAAATAGACTTCAAAGATACACTTACGTATACTTTTAACTTTAGTTCTTAGTCCAGTCAATAAAGCTGTAACTTTGCCATTTTCCCGTTGATCCCATCCTTTTAACTCAAAATGGCAAAGTTAAAGCTTTATTTTATTGACTGGACTATCAATATTTAGTTTATCTGATTCGAAAATATCGGGCATGATGGTATATATAGGAGTACACATATGTCTATAGTATGACTCCTGCGATCAAGCAGGTTGCACAGTGCAGTAATCGACAAATATTGTAAGATCTGTAACAAATTATTTTTGGTTTCAAATTATTTTTCTTAGAAAAATTCTGGTATTTTATACTATTTTATTATTTCTTATTTCTCTAATTTTCATCATTACGGGCTTTTGGCCAAGTAAGAATGAAGGTAAAGCTGTGTGGTATGTATTATCAGAATCGGATTTAGAATGCTTATTATTATTATGTCACTCGGCACAATCACGGGACAAGTTCGGGTCTTTAAGGCATAGGGACATAGATCCAACATGTTGAGGCCTATAAAATTGTTATTATTTCATACATACACGCCCACATTGACTTGTAAATCATTAATTAAGTGATCATTAGCACATACAGTCTGCAACTCTACATTGTGAAGTAGAGGAATCGACTGTGGTGATAAATGACGCCGGCAAATGAACTCTACGGGACCACAGAGTTATCGCTACAATCCGCTCTACCCCTATAGAGCTCTACCACTCGATACATTAATGAGTACGTAATTAACTCTTTTACAGCTCTGTAAATCACTTGTGCTTTGAACTTTTTCCAGGCAGAGGCGTCGGTGTAATTTGTATTATTATTTACCAGTTTCGCTTCGGTTTTTCTAGTGTTAACGTCAATTTTCTAATACTGAGGTCATACTGATTTAAGGATGGCAAATGGATAAAATATATAGATATATATCGTATCGATACTTATCAAATTAATGAAATCGTATCGACACTTGTGAAATTTATCAATATTTCTACAAAAAAAATATCTAAATCGATTTTTTTGTTCAAGAAGTTTATTTATTGCGCAAAAAAAGACGTAGTAGGGTATGGAACCATATTTTCTATCTCGACTAACCTTGCCCAGCTATACCCTAAATCTTATTTCGTGACCTGTCCGTTTATAACAATCGAAATGCACCAAATGGCGTAAATAAACAAACTATTTAATAAATGGATTACTTGGACCGATAGTATTCGGTAACCGAACGTCCGCCGCGCTCGGCGGCACATCAAAGGCGCGCCCCGCTTTGATCTTGCCGCACGGCTGGCCGCCTCTGATATTGTCCCGCCTCGAGCCTCGTATCGTATCGATTTGTTTGTACACAGGTATTTTTATAATAGGTTCGCAAATTGGTATGTCGATGAGATGAATGATAATGAAATCTTTCACAATAATATTTAATTTACAATAAATTGGTCCCATGTTAGTCTGTGACTTAAAAATAATGTGCCAACTGTGTTCCTTGCCTAACATGTCGTCACTACTTTTTCACATGATAATGTGTAGGCAGAGTAAAAGGGGCAGCAAGCCCCTTTGACTCTCCTTCGGGGATTACGAGTTATACAATAAATTATGCAATTTGACACCCTTAAAACCGTTATTGTCTAATATTATGAATGCTAAAGTAAGTGTATGTCTGCCTCTCTCTCTCTCTCTCTGTCTCACTCTCTCTCTTGCTCTCTCTCTCTCTCTCTCTCTCTCTCTCTCTCTCTGTCTCACTCTCTCTCTCTTGCTCTCTCTCTCTCTCTCTCTCTCTCTCTCTCTCTCTCTCTCTCTCTCTTGCTCTCTCACTCTCTCTCTATGTATAGTTTTTACACCTAAATTCTTGACGAATTTAAAGTAATTAAAGTAATTTGATACTTTAATATTTTTACGATATTAGGCACAATATCGTAAAAATATTGAAGTGTGTGTAAGCATACACGCCAGTTCATTTATTTGTATTGAAATACAGACTTAGACTCCGTCTACCCCTTCGGAGATTGCAGATGTGTTGACGATAAATTAATGAATACGAGTTCCTGAAAGTAACACACGACCTTCATTAAGTTTAAGAGAATTGCATTGTACGAAATTTGAATGAGTAAAATTATCGTCGGAGTCCGGATGCCCTTAGCCCGGATGAGGCGATAACACAGACTTGGATAGCTCCATTGTCTTCGTGTGGCATTGTGACCGTTTATCAAAATTTCAGAATTAAGATCAGCTTAAATGTTGAGAACTGAAACCTTGTGGTGATTAAATGAGACGGGGATATCTGGGCCCAATTGTAATAAGTTAAGAAAAAGTTAAAAAAATTCGTTATCTTTTTCTGTTTCAATATATAAATAAAACTCAATCAACAAACTTTGTCTGAATGTGAATAGATGGATTAGCTACCGTGTTGTCTGTGGCTACCTCTGAGTCTTGCGGGCGTGATGTATGATCCCTTATAAAACTGTATCGGCACGACGAATAGAATATTGTAAATACCATATTAACGCAACAGTGCCTTAATGCACAAATAATAAAACAAAACTCGGTTATTAATGAAACAGTTTCCACGGGAGCGGTTACAGCTCGTAATCAATCATCGGCAATGGTACTTTTGCCGCTCCATATCATCAGATACAACGTTTAAAGCCATGCCACATAACAGAGCGATAGCTTTATTACAGGCTAATAAATACTCACCATCCAACCCAGCCCACCGTCCCAAGTCTGGGACTTAAAAAGAATGTGCCAACTGTGGTTCTTGCCTAGCATGTCGTAAAAGGCGACTAATGGTATATCGGGTGTTGGGTGTGTGATTGTGTAGGCGACAGTCAGCCGCTTGTCACTGATTTTTCAATATTTTCCATCCACCCAGCCAGGCTTTATTTTTGGATAAATGTGGTTGAAGGTTGGCCCTTTCTTTGACTCGGCCTACCCCTTCGGCGATTATGGGCGTGATGTTATGTATGTATGTATGTATGTTCTATAAATGAAAGATTCCTTAACATGAGCGTACGCAAGGCTGCCCTGCAGAGGTCGAAACAAAAAAATATTGTAGTGCCAAGGAGGATTATTAGTCAACAACTGATTGCAAATACATACCTGAAGTTAATAAACTGCTATATTTCTATTTTAGGTTGGCAGTATTGAAAACAGAATCGTGGGTTCAGTCTTTTATTACCAGTACATTATACCTTTATCCCTTGACTGTCTCTTTGGTTGTGGCATACGCCGCCTAAGGACCAACGTCTCGGGTTACAAATCCCCGGTCGGGCCAAAAAAATTGTGGCTGTGTATTTCAATATCGTCGTCGAAGTCGGTGATTTAATCACCCGCGTGCCTTGGAAAGCACGTTAAGGCGTGGGTCCTGCGCCTGACCTCTCTCCGGTTATGTCGGATTGCCGTCTCGCCGGACTATGAGAGTGAAAGAACAGAGAATGCACCTATGTTTGCGCACATACTTGTGTACTATAATATTTCCTGATCGGATAATCCTTGTTGAGATTGGCTGCCGTTACCGATCGGTTAGGAGGATATTATATTTATAGCGTATCACTAAGTGGTCTCATAGCCTACCACTTTAGATATATTGCAGCACTTTGCCCATAGAGGAAAGGCCCACGCGCTAACTTTAGTATTGATGGATCGGGTCTCCAATCCGAAAATCTGTTTCGGACTTTAAGCTTATCGGATTTATTACTTTCAGGACCATTTGTAATTGCAGAGGTATTAAACACTTATGGCGATCCCAAAGATTAATCAATTGCGTTGAAATTAATTGAAATTAATTAACATTAAATTGTAAAAACTTTAAGAGCGGTGGTAGCTTAACGGTAAAGGATTGCTCCTCGTACGTCTAGGGGGTTGGCTTCGAAACCAAGCACGCACTGGATTTTTCAAATGTATACTCGTATGGACCTATACCACTTGCTCGGTAGTGGGGAAAACATTAACAGATGGTCGCAGGGGAATGCGGCCGGTGTCCCAACTGGCTCGTTTCCCTTTGAGCAGTTGCGGCCTATCTCGAGGTCTCTCTTGGCTTTGGCCCTGTTATGGTAACCAGAGCCTACTAAACCCCCTGGTACGAGCCTACTAAACCGAAACCGTCGAAAGTCGACCGTTATTTTAGTCCATTTCACCTAAGAAGAGTTCCGTGACACTTTGAATTTGACGTTAATAGTTATGCATCCGTATGACAGACATTTGATTTTTTTTTTCAATTTGATAAAAAGTTCTAGGGCAGTTGTTAAATCGACTTTTTTGTTTATTTTATTTTGAATCCTGACGAAAATTAAAATTATTTCAAACTATATATTTATTATTTTATTAATACTGGTATTCTTACCTAAGTAATATGCAGATATGTCTTAAGCGCACGCGATCGGAAGACTCGGAATTATCCAAATAAGGATGGTTTATTTTTGTTTGTCTCTTAGGGGACACTTCTTTGTTGTCACTGGGTTCGGAACATTATTTCGGTGGAGATGTACGCTTATGAAATATCTTTAGTAAAATATAGCTCGATGACAAGATGCCGGCCATATCGATTAATGATGTGACGTGAATAGTAGTGTCAATCTCTATGAGTAAACTTTCCGATTTCCGTAGTACCTAAGTATGCAATTTATACGATATTTTTTCTAAATTTAAATTATATAGGTAGTAATAAATTTATGAAAATAATTGATAAACCGTGTTTACATTAATAAATGGTGATTATTAATTATTTTTTACAATGATGTTACCGTATAAAGTCAAATAAGTTTAAAACTGAATAATTTGATTCGTAAAAAGTACGATGCATGAAAAAGAGCATTGACCCCTGTCACGGGAATTTTCTTACGTGAAACTGACTATAGTTTGATTTAGTTTTTTTTTATTATCTATACTTATAATAAATCTGTAGAGAGGTCAATTCTGTACATGAAATATATTTTCAAAATAACTATCAGGGGGTGATTAGTGATCGATACTGATGCCAAAAATGCAATCAGTAAAATTTTTGTCTGTTTGTCTGTCTGTCTGTCTGTCTGTCTGTCTGTCTGTCTGTCTGTCTGTCTGTATGTATGTATGTTCCTTATAGAAACAAAATCTACTCGACGGATTTTAACGAAACTTGGTACAATTATTCTTCATACTCCTGGGCAGGTTATAGTATACTTTTCATCACGCTACAATCAATAGGAGCAGAGAAGTTAAGGGAAATGTTGGGAAAACGGGAGAAGTTACTCAATTTTTTAAGCTTCCGTCGCGTGTGCTGCCTTAATGGTTAAAGTTACATAGAAATCATGTATGACGGAAATAGTCTTTATAATATTAACCATAAATGCGGGTGACACCGCTGGCACAGCTAGTTTATTAATATATGAGCTTTCTGCACTCTTTCACCGTATAAACGTTAACTGTTCCAAATCTAATACTCCTCCGTCCGCGTAATTCTCATAAAAAGGGGTATAGATAAATTTAACTAACTAGCAAGTATGCCATTTCCCTAACGGTCCTTACACACCTCACTCGCTTCTTAAACATTCATATCATCATCTTCCTAGCATTATGTCCCGTGCTTAGACGGGGTCCGCTTAGACCATGATCCAGGATTTTGCGAGTCTGGTAATTACATTAAAGCGACAGCCGATCTGACCTTCGTAACTCTAAGATAGGGGAACCAGACAATTTTTGGATCATGGTTACAAATCCAAAGTTGTTTGAATTTGCAGGTTTCATCACGATGTTTACCCTCACCGTCGAGCTAGTGGTATAAATACGTACATAGATTTGAAAAATCCCGAGGTACGTGCCCGGGTTTGAACCCGCACTCCTCGGTTAAGAGGCGCGTGTCATTATCATTGAGCTACCACCGCTCTTTCTTAAACATTCATAATCCTTACATAAATTATGAATATTATTACAAAAAAAAACAAATTTGCGATAAAAACAACATAAAAAGCGAACCTATTATTTTTATCAGAGAGCACTTCATTAAATGTATTTATAGTCTTCCAATCGCCTAAAAAAGTTAGTTAAAGGATGACTGGCCCGTTGGTCAAGTGGTCAGAGACGCTGGCCACGAAATCAAGGGTCGCGGGTTCGAATCCCGCTAGGGGCATATGTTTCGTGTACTTAACATAGACATTTGTAGGTACTTGAGTCATGGATGTTTATAATGTATTTAAATATGTCCGTATCCGTACGCCTAGTAAGCTAAGAATTGGTGTATCAGTCTAAAGAATTTATTTATTATTATTATTTAAAGCAAGTGCGAATTAAATCTGAATGTACCGTTATATTTAGCATGCGTTCAAAAATTAATACTTAGTACCTCATTAATGCCATTAAATTAATATAAAAAAAGACCAGACTACATCACATACATTGATCTGACTCCGAGATAAGTATATTAAGCACTTATGTTACGGATATCAGAAACAACAGTGGTATTACAAATGTATACCGACTTAAATATTAGATATTAACACCCAAATACAGAACAATCACAATTATTCATCACACGAATGTTTATCCTGGGTGGGGATCGAACCCATAACTCTTAACGGCCAACTACCTATAGTACAAAAAAACTGACATTGATTGTAACAATCTTATACTTTTTCAAAAAGCTTTTCTGGAACATTCATAGTTTTCATTCTGAGAAATTAATAAAATCATAAAACACTTTGCAATAAACATTAATAAAAAATATCGACACCTATTATTGGAATGAAAATCAATATTTTCATTGACTTCAAATCGCAGTTAGAAGACAGTTATCGTAAAACAGGATACTACCATTCTAATATTTTTTATTCATAAATCTCATTACAATATGCTTCATTAATTCTATTTGCCGTCAAGTGGCTTACCAAAGTATTTTGGACACTTAATTAAATAAATAAATATCCGACAACATCACATACATTGATCTGACTCCAAAGTAGCTTAAGCTCTGTTACGGATATCAGAAACAACAGTGGTATTACAAATATATACTTAAATATTGGATATTAACACCCAGACACTGAACAAACACAAGTATTCTTGATACGAATATATTCTGTCCTGGGTTGGGATCGAACCCACAACTTTTGGCGCATGGGGCAGAGTCACTACCGAATGCGCCATCGAGCTTGTCATTAATCTAATTATTTCTAAATCTACACAATACCCATGTCGGTATTTCGTTTACGTATTTTACATAAGTAATATTCTTTCCATGAATCGCGGTTAGATTTTATAGCAAACAGCCAAAGACAAACTATGAGGTCAGGGATTAATTGGGCATTTTGTAAAAATATACTGGTATAAAATGTTGGGTAATTGATGACCAGCTCCACAAATTGACAGGTGTAAGAAGCAATCCCACTGATGATCATCAATAACGTTGCGAGTAAAACCGTGTTGCAGACATTAGTATTAGATCGCCTCACATTCTTAGTTTTTAACAGATTCCAAATAACAACCATGTACATTACAAAAATTACAAATTGCACGATCTCTGGCATTACTGAAAACATTATGAATAGTATATATTTGCTATTACTGAACTTCACTTCAATTGTATTTAAAATAGCTGCGCATACGGGTATAGCCCATCCATAGATAGCGCTTTTAACGAACCTCCCTTCACTCGGTAACTTGAATATCTTCACTACACTGCAGTAAAACATGACACACATAATCAACGACCAATTACAGTAAGCATTCATAAAAACAATATAAAAAATTAAATAACAAATATAACCACAAACATAGTTTATATCTATGTATAAATCAACAAATTCACATTCTATTAGGTTCCTGAATAATGCCACGATAATAATATTCAGAAATACGTAATTTTTGAAAGTCCGCCATTTTCGCAACATAATCCAAGAAAATGAGCCGTATAGTAAAGTTATTACTGATACCGATACATCTATGACGTTTAAACATTTGTGCACTTTAAACAATATGTGGTGTTTATATAATGTAACAGAATATGGGTCGTTGTTAAATACTACTGTAGTATTTAAACTTGTAACATTCGTTAAATTCATTTTATTGTATTCTATTATAATTCTCATTAAAATTATACAATTTACATTAAAATCGCCTAAAAATAAATTAAAAATACAGAAACACAGCACCAAACAGTTTCTATAAAATTATTTTAAACGAATATTCAACTGATTGAGTGTCACGTTGAAATATGTTCTTCATTATCATACATTCGGTATGACAGCATGATGAAAATGCTTGTCTGACATTTTTTTATTTAGCAGCAGAACAATTACAGCTCCAAAGAGTCGATCACATTATATTTGACCGAAGTTCCAATGTATAAAAATTAACACTGTTTTTCTTCCAAACAATTCTTACTATCTTATTCGCAAACTTGTTATGAGTTCTTAGTACAGTTACAACTGATACTCCATACATTTCAAAAGCAAATAAATACAAATGAATAAATTATAAATAATCTGGTATAAAATCTCATTATGTTTATCACTGTGATTGTATAAATGAAAACCTTATACAGTATGTACATATATACATCGTGATCATAAAGTATTGAAGGCTGTTGATAAAATATAGTATTTACGTACATATTCTAGGTTAACCACTGTTTGCCTGTTGGAATTTGCTTAAATCTTTTTTTGCCATTTGAAACTCATTCCCAGCTAGGCAAATGTTCGTGTTATGATTACTGGAAAAGGATAAAAGTATCCGGGAAATATTACAGTCTCTATATAACAAACCGATTAAGTAAGCAGCTCGTTAAATGCAAAAGACTGCCCCGTTGGTCGAGTGATCAGAAACCACTGGCCACGAAACCTAGGGTCGCGGGCTCGAATCCCGCTAGGGGAAAATGTTTCGTGTAATGAACATGGATATTTGTACTCGAGTCATGGATGTTTATAAACGTATTTAAGTATGTCTATCCATTCACATAGTATCAGTTTAAGCTTAAGCTTTTACAAGCATAAGCTTAGATTGGAACTAGGGAATTGTTGTGTCAGTCTGGAGAATTTACTTATTTATTTTAAAAAGCCCAGACACAGAACAAACACAAGTATTCATTACACAAATGTTTGCCCTAGGTGGGGATCGAACCCACAACTGTTAGGGTCACTACCGAATGGGCCATCGAGCCAGTTGTAGATATATAATAAAAATGTTATAAGATATATAACACAAATGTAATATTAACATCAAACGTTTTATACTATTTTTTTTATATGTAATATAAATATAAACATCAGACTACATCAACTCTTAAAAGCACTTGTATTACAGATATCAGAAACCACAGTGGTATTACAAATATATACTTAAATATTAGATATTAACACCCAGACACAGAACAAACACAAGTATTCATCATAAGAATATTTGTCCTGGGTGGGGATCGAACCCACAACTCTTGGCGCATGGGGCAGGGTCACTACCGAATGCGCCATCGAGCTTGTCAACTATTTGTGTTTTTAACATTCATAGCCATAGCACATCCTGTTTAATTGAAACATTTAGTTTTAATAGCGGCGATAAAGATAACAATGCTTATGAATGGTCACTCTTAAAACACATTTTATTTATTTGATTCGTCAACATCGTTCATGTGCCATCATCTATGTTAATCATAGATTACAGAAAGTAATATTTATTTTTTTTAAAAATAAGCTGCGTTCTGTATCTGCATTACTTTTGTGCTATTATTTTATGAAAAAAAAAAAGAAATGTTAAAATCGCGAAATTGAACTCTTTTAATCTCGCGTTTGGTCCACTATAGATCGAATGGTCTGTTTTCTATGAAGAATGAAGCATCAAATATTCTATGAAGAACAATACGAAATAATGTCCTCCCAACCGATATCGGTCACGGCGGCCAATCTCAACGACGATTAGCCAACTGCGCAGGAGATATTATAGTGCACAAGTGTGTGCGCAAACACAAGTGCACTCTCTGTTCCTTCACCCTTATAGTCCGGTGAGACGGCAATTCGACATGACCGGAGAGAGGTCAGGCACAGGACCAACGGCTTAACGTGCTTTCCGAGGAACGGGGGTGATTAAACCGCCAACTTCCTGACTCCGGGCCGTTACTGAGTAATTTCGATATTGAAATACCCAGCCACATATTTTTGGCCCGACCCGGGATTTGAACCCTGGAACCCTTGGTCCTTAGGCGGCGCATGCTACCACTAGACCAACGAGGCAGTCAATGCAATACGAAATATCGACTATAATACATATTTATATGTGAACTGTTTATGATAAATGAGTAACAGGTATGCTTTCAATGAATATCACAACTACAGAATCATTAATTACGAAAAATGAATCTGATACTTGTTCTAAACAAGAAGAATATTATTATAAAATATATGTTACTGTGTGTTCATACATTAACGTCATAGATATTTTATTGACAATGACCACTATATTGTACGGACTATTTTCATGGACACTATTACAACAATGGCGGACTTTCAAAAATTACGTATTTCTAAATGTAATCGTTGCAGCATTTTTCGAGAACGTCATGGAACTATTAGCGAATAATATAGATCTTACCGACAATATTATTTTTTTTTATTTCGGTTTTGAAACTGCTCATTGTTACTGGTCATTAATTATGTGTCTCATGTTTTACTCTAGCATAGTGAACATTTTTCAGCCTCAAAGTCAAGGAAGGTTCATAAAAAGCGCTCTCATTGGGTGGGCCCTACCCGCATGTTCAATAATAATACTTAAAATGTTAGTAGAGTTCGAAATCCTCTTAAGTTGGGCAGATATGTACATGTATTTGATATATCAAGTGATACCATTGATGATTCAATTGGTGATTTTTGTAATGTATATGATAGTATTTTGGAATCTACTGAACACTACGAATGTGAGGAGATCTAATACAAACCACTGCAACAAGGTTTTACTCCTTACATTACTGCTGCTTGTCAGTGGGATCGCTTCCGTTACTTGTCTGATTATAGAGTTGCTTTATAATGAACAAACGTTATTAATGATGTTTATTCAAAATTTGGACCTTCTCCCCAACCTCATGATAAGCCTTTGGACATGCCTTACTAAGTCCAACCGCGAGGCATGGACGCAGTACTGCGCACGTAGAACTTGGATACAAAATACTATCGTTAATGTTGTGTAGCAACGAAATTCTTAATATTTGTTGATTCCATTAAAGATTAACTAGTTGTATCGATACCATTAGTGATTTTTATCATAGAAATCGAATTTTTAACTATTTTTTTTTACTTGAAAATAACTGCAATTATTGTAAATCTGGTGTAAGATATATTAGTGTAAGATTTTTTAGAAATAATTTGGTACCTTTTAAACCTACTGTTAGAATAATA
The DNA here is from genome assembly GCA_951394215.1 of Glyphodes perspectalis. Classification (NCBI taxonomy): domain Eukaryota; kingdom Metazoa; phylum Arthropoda; class Insecta; order Lepidoptera; family Crambidae; genus Glyphodes; species Glyphodes perspectalis. The sequence continues at coordinate 13,457,367 of OX596211.1, read as the reverse complement.
AAATTATAAGTGACATATAAAATGCGTTTAAATACAAAGGGTTGTTTAATTCTCCCTCGTGCTGTTTATTTGGCGACAAGCTAGCCACTTGTCACTACATTATCTCAATACTCCAACTGAACCCAATTTCATTTCGTTTTTGGACTAGCCGAGCCCGCGGTTTCATCCGCGTCTATGGATAATGTGATGTTATATAGCCTATAAGCCTTCCTCGATAAATGGACTATTCAACACAAAAATAATTTCAATAAGGACCAATACTCTGGTCGGGTCAAGTTTTTGGTTGTAATTTATATATTTTTATCTTATCTTAACATCACGCCCGTGATCCCCGAAGGGGTAGGCAGAGTCAAAGGGACAGCAGTCCCCTTTAACCACATTCAGCCAAATAAAACTGGGCTGGGTTAGATGGAAAATTGTGTTAAAGTAGTGACAAGTGGCTAGCTTGTCGCCTACACAATCACAAACCCAAAACCCGATATACCATTAGTCGCCTTTTACGACATGCTAGGCAAGAAACACAGTTGGCACATTCTTTTTAAGTCCCAGACCAACACGGGACAATGGGCGGGGTTAGATGAAAATTGTGAAAAAGTAGTGACAAGTGGCTAGCTCGTCGCCTACACAATCACATACCCAAAACCCCATATACCATTAGTCGCCTTTTACGACATGCTAGGCAAGAAACACAGTTGGCAAATTCTTTTATAGTCCCAGACCAACACGGGACCTATATTTTTATTATTATATATATTTTTATTTTGAAACTTTACAACAGGCCCACACTAAAACGTGGTTCAAAGTCAATTATGATTGTACACCTTGTATAAATTGTATTGAAAAGAGTAACTACCGATTTTCTTGCCGGATTCTTCTCGGTAGATACAACATTCCGAACCGGTGGTAGAATCATATAGCTGTGGCTTTACCTGTATTTGACGATTTATAAGTGTTTTCTTGAAACCTATATAAATAAAGAATATTTTGACTTTGACTTTGACTAGAAGGTTCTGAGATTAGCTTTCAACCAAACAAGCAAACAAACTCTTCAGCTTTATATATAACTAGCTGTGCCAGCGGTGTCACCCGCGTTTATGGTTTATATTATAAAGACTATTTCCGTCATACATGATTCCTATGTAACTTTAACCATTAAGGCTGCACACGCGACAGAAGCTTAAAAAATGGAGTAACTTCTCCCGTTTTCCCAACATTTCCGTTCACTACTCTGCTCCTATTAATTATAGCGTGATAAAAAGTATACTATAACCTGCCCAGGAGTATGAAGAATAATTGTACCAAGTTTCGTTAAAAGCCGTCGAGTAGTTTTTGTTTCTATAAGGAACATACAGACAGACAGACAGACAAAAATTTTACTGATTGCATTTTTGGCATCAGTATCGATCACTAGTCACCCCCTGATAGTTATTTTGAAAATATATTTCATGTACAGAATTGACCTCTCTACAGATTTATTATAAGTATAGATTATAGATGATGACTCCGTTGGTCTAGTGGTAGCATGCGCTGCCTAAGAACCAAGAGGTCCCGGGTTCAAATCCCGGGTCGGGCCAAACATTTGTGGCTGGGTATTTCAATATTCAACTTACTCAATAACAGCCCGGAGTCAGGAAGTTGGCGGTTTAATCACCCTGCGTCAGACCTATCTTCGGTCATATCGAATTGCCGTCTCACCGGACTATGAGAGTGAAGGAACAGAGAGTGCGTGTTTCCGCACACACTTGTGCACTATAATATCTCCTGCACAGTTGGCTAATCCTCGTAGAGATTGGCCGCTGTGACCGATATCGGTTAAGAGGATATTATTACTATAGATGACTATGGTTTTTATGAGCTCATTGCCCCTTCGGGGATTGTAGGCGTGATGTCAATATAAAACTTGTTTTTTTATTTTTTCAGACTTAACATTAACGTTTTATAACGATCAATGACGAAATGACCCATCAGTTTTAAATACAGAGTCCTTCTTCTTGCTAATGATACACCTTTCATTCCACACACTGAGCCCAAAACCGAAATTAATGGCTGTCTCGCGACGGCATTAGCGGAGACAATTAATTAGCTAATCATTGGGTATGAATATTAGTGGATGGAGAGGAAGAGGAAGGCCAAATAAGAGATGGATGGATTGTGTGAAAGATGATATGAGTAAAATGGAAGTGGATAGCTTGATGACGGCTGACCGGGACGTATGGAAGAAGAAGACATGCTGCGCCGACCCCAGATGAACTGGGGGAAGGGCATGAGGATGATGATTGGGTCTCAGCCGCAGTAATACCTACCTTATTAACTTTGTCCCGAAACACATTTTTTCATTATAGATCTAATGGTTACGTGGTTAATGCCACGATATATTAATAAAGTCTTCAATAAATTGACCAAATTAAAACATGCAATGTTTCTTAAATTCGCGCTTTGAGAATACTTTACGGTACTTTGTGTGATTTCTCGATGATGAAAGATGACTGACTCGATGGCGCAGTCGATAGTGACTGTCCTATGCGCCAAGTATAATGGCGCATACGACAAAGTCGAATGTTTATCCCCAGCCCGGATAAACATTAGTCTGATGAATACTTGTAATTATTCTGTGAATATCTATATACTAATATTTACATACATATCGGTAATTTCCGCTGTTGGTTCTGATATCCGTAACACAAGAGCTTAAGTAACTTAGTTCGGTGTGGAAATAATGTACCCATGTAATATTGTCGTGATATTATATTATGTTTCTGAACAGAACAACCGCACTTTTGTACACCGGACGCTACGTGTTAAAAAGCGATTTGCTGCTAAAAACTTTTTATGCGCATCTTCTAAATGATTCATAAATCGCACATTCAGAGAAGCGGATGATAAATCTCCCGCTTCTCCGGAATTCGCGGCTTTGATTGATGATAACGGCCCACCCCGGGGCCTGGTTACTATCCGGCTCCCCTTATTTGTGGTAATGTTTCAATTATTAGGATTTTGTCTAAAACCTCTTACCAAAATGTTAAAGAAGGATTGTGATACTGCGTGTGAGCACATAATGTTTAGTAGTAGAAAAAAACGCCGCCCTTGTATAGATATTTACACAAATACGGAAGGGTTGTCACAAATAAAAAAATTAGAAGGATGTCTTTTACGAACCTGGTACTTATTGATATTGCGAAATTATAAAAAAATATTAATTAGGGATGGCATATTAGGGGTAAGAAGTATCAAAATACATATATACCTAATATTATTCTGAAATAAAAACAAATTTCTAATTTCTTTTCAAACTCAAAATATCTTTGGTCAAAATAAGACTTTTACAAAATTACTTTTTGAACGTCATAAAATTAATCACTAAAACTATCAGGTAGAAGTAATGTTGGTATTGCCGTTTTCTTCAATGATTTCTTTCCGTATGTGTTTTTCAAAAAGTAAATTGCAAATATGTGCATTTATTTAACTTTCACTAGTTCTTTCTACTAAATCAGGTCTTTTACAAGCTGTCAACCATAGTCTGCATCTGAAAATGTAGAATTTCATCTTTATTATGTATGTTCCAATATTATTTATTATTATTATTAGTATAGTATAGCCACCTTCGGACTCCATCATCAGATCTAGGATATCATGTAGCACCAAAGTGTTTGCCAAAACAAATGGAACGAGCCCAAGCACGAGGGGTTCATCTTTTTAGTTTAGGAGTTCTTATGGCCACCTTCGGACTCCATCATCAGACCCTGGATATCATGTAGCATCAGAGGGTTGACCCACACATACATACATATATATGCAACAATTATATGCTTACCTTTCTTCATCGTGCGGAAATTGATGAAACCTTAGTTCTTTATTTATGCGAAATGAAGATTTTCACGCACTTACAGAACATGTTGTATGCACCATATTAATTAAATTTGACTGCCTCGTTAGTCTAGTGGTAGCATGCGCCTCTTAAGGACCAAGAGGTCCCGGGTTCAAATCCCGGGTCGGGCCAAAAATTTTGTGGCTGGGTATTTCAATATCCAAATTACTCAGTAACAACCCGGAGTCAGGAAGTTGGTGGTTTAATCACCCCCGTGCCTCGGAAAGCACGTTAAGCCGTTGGTCCTGCGCCTGACCTCTCTCCGGTCATGTCGAATTGCCGTCTCACCGGACTATAAGGGTGAAGGAACAGAGAGTGCACTTGTGTTTGCGCACACACTTGTGCACTATAATATCTCCTGCGCAGTTGGCTAATCGTCGTTGAGATTGGCCGCCGTGACCGATATCGGTTAGGAGGACATTATTATTATTAATTTAATAAGAAATTAAAACTGTAAAGATGCGTAGCCCTAGAAGACTTGTCCCAAGCTACTAAGAACGGCGAAGTATGCAGCTCCTCTCACGTCTCACCCCTCACGCCCCGAACGATTACCCTGTCTATTATAGACGTCTCCGTCGGCCTACTGTATGAAAATGTTGTTTAACTGTGCTTCTACTATTAACTGGCCCGTTGATCGAGTGGTCAGAGACCCGTCCACGGAACACGCCAGGGGCAAATGTGTGATGAACATGGATATTTGTGCTCGAGTTATGTATGTTTATAAATGTATTTAAGTACGTCTATTCGTTCACCTAGTATCCATAGTACAAACATAAGCTTAGCTTGGAACTAGGGAATTGGTGTGTCTGTCTGGAGAATTTATTATTTATTATTATAATGTCAAATATCCCCATTTCAAATATTGGTTAAATTGGTTTTCAAACAACGCAACAACTACTTACTCACACCCCGCACGTTACAACTCATACAATGTAACATACTGACATAAACAAGCAACCACCACATATATACGTTTATACATACATACATAACATCACGCCCATATACACTACAGCTATACGGACCCAAGATGTCGAATATTATTCACTGTTTTCTTTCAAATAAAAGTTGCCATCTTATTTATTATTACTTACAAATAATTGCTGCAGCAACAAAACTTGTACTTAGAACATTTCAAAAGTCAATTAAATAAAATACATTCATGAGTAATCTGCTGTTAATGAGCCTTATTATTTTTATCACTGTGATTGTTTAAATGAAAACTTTATACAGTATGTTGATACAACGTTTTTATTAAGTGAATACAGTATTGTTTAAATAAAAGCGTTATGCACATAGCCAAGTCAACAACTATGTGCAAACGAATCTGCTTAAATGTTTTATACATACATACATAACAACAAGCCCATAATCCCCGAAGGGGTAGGCAGAGTCTATGGGGCAGCAGGCCCCCTTAACCACATTCAGCCAAAAACAAAACCGGGCTGGGTTAGATGGGAAATTGTGAAAAAGTAGTGACAAGTGGCTAGTTTGTCGCCTACACAATCACATACCCAAAACCCGATATACCATCAGTCGCTTTTTACGACATGCTAGGCAAGAATCACGGCTGGCACATTCTTTTCAAGTACCAGACCAAAATGGGACAATGGGCTAGGTCGGATGGAATATTAATATACATGTTTTATTTACCCTCAGAAGCTCGGAATTAGCTAATGACAAATGTTCATGTCATAATTACTACTTGAGATGGATGTTTATATATGTACGTTTAGTTAGTTACCTACCCAGTGGCCACAATGTAAATTAAATAATTATTTTAGAGATAGAAAATAAAAAAGCAAAAGCCACTTTATTTGTTATGTCTGACTAACCGATCACTATGAAAGAGGAATGGCAGAAGACCCACACTCAAACGTTAATGAAAATAGCTTACAACTGTGTAAAAATATGTTTAATTACTTACTTTGGCTTATTTATAGCTGCCTGTGAAAACTACACTTCTTATTATTTGACTATTTATTAAAGCTGTAAGCATTCACACATGCATAAACGTGGCTTCACGCTATTGTATGACAGCGCGTTATCCTTCTTTTTTTACTATTCCGTGGCTGCACTATTAACTGATTTTAGTCTGATTTTAGCTTTTGACACTTGATGTGACAACGTTCTATTGCCGACATTTATTTGATCGTCTTCATTTTTAGAAATTCTTCCCATTTAATTAAAAACATATTTATATATGGCCGAATTGAGAACCTCCTCCTTTTTTGAAGTCGGTTAAAAATAAAAACTTGTTTCTCGAATCACAACAATCGTTTCGCACTACAAAGCAATTATAGAGTTTTGCGTATATTGGAAGTATTGGAACTTATTTACATAGTTAAGTTTGGTTTACGTTTGGTTTGGCTCTTTATTAGCGTTTTTTGTTTGTAATTTGTACGTTTTAAAATAAAAGTCTAATTACCTGCGTAAAAAAATATTTACTTTTTTTTTAAATTTCAAACTATCAATTTCATGATTTTCATATTTCTCATTATGTGGATTACCTAAAGAGTGGGTTGACTTATGCCACTGTTCTTTAGCAAGTCTGTGTGTGTGTTTAAGCACGGATCCAACATACCATTCGTAAGAAATGTAAGTGTTAGTCAAAGTCAAAGTCAAAATACTTTTGATTTGACTGGCTCGATGGCGCATTCGGTAGTGACCCTGCCCCATGCGCCAAGAGTTGTGGGTTCGATTCCCACCCAGGACAAATATTCGTATGATGAATACTTGTGTTTGTTCTGTGTCTGGGTGTTAATATCCAATATTTAAGTATATATTTGTAATACCACTGTTGATTCTGATATCCGTAACACAAGTGCTTAAGCTACTTACCTCGGAGTCAGATCAATGTATGTGATGTAGTCGGATATTTAGTCGAATATATATATCGATTTGAAACAAACACTTATAAATCGTCAATTCAACAGGAAAATCAACTAATAATATGAATCTACCACCGGTTCGGAATGTTGCTTCTACCGAGAAGAAACCGGCAAGAAACTCGGTAGTTACTCTTTTCAACAACATATTTTACAAGGGTGTATAGATCTTAATTGCATCTGAACTATGACATGAAGTCGGCTTGTCAGACACCAAAATATAAAATAACGATGTTTACAAAATTTGAGCATAATTTAACCAGACCAGAGCAGACCAGTCCCCCAAGCTGGCACCTGTTCCCAAGCATGACGTATGTGTCAGCCATCGCTTCACATAACGCCACCACCCCAGCAACGTTATAGTGAACATGACTACTCAAGCTTGGCGCGGTAAAAAAATAAATAAAAATACAAGTATTGTATTCAACAAACCAACCGTAGGACATAGCTCAAAAGTCCTATTGAATTGTATTGAAGTTATATAATTGAGATTATATCAAATTATATAATAATAAATAAAATTAATTAATTATTTAATTTACAATATTACATGTCCATAGCTTTGTGAAAAATTAGTTAAATTAATAATAACAATAAAAATTGAGAGTGGTAACTAACTGGTTAGCCTTAAGCAGACTATAGGTTCTTGCCATATAAATAATCTTCAGCTTTATAATAACCTTTTTTCATGAGGAACTCTTTAATATGCAACTTAAACTTGTGCATAGGCAGTTGGACAACCTTTTGTGTAAGCTTATTAAACATCTTAATACTTTGTTCAACAAATGAGTTCTTAATTACTTTGCTTAAGGCTTGGAACAGCTAGCTTGTCTTTGTTCCTGGTGTTGAAGTTATGAGTATTAGATTTTGGAAGGAGAGAGTCCCTGTTTTTAAATACATACATTTAACAATCACGAATGTTCTGTGAAGCCATAGTAAGAATGTTGATCTCCTTAAATAACTCTTTAAGTGAGTCACGTGATCCAAGTCGGTCTAGTAGCTCTCTTTTGTAATGTAAAAATAGTCTGGATATCAGTAGCTGATCCCCACAATAGTAGACCATATGACATGATGCTATGGAAATAGCTAAAATAAACTAATCTAGCTGTTTCAACATCAGTGAGATTTCTTATCTTTCTTACTGCATACGCAGCCGCGCTAAGTCTCACTGCTAGGGCAGAAATATGAGGAGACCATTGTAATTTTGCGTCTAAAGTGATGCCAAGATATACTGTTTGGTTGATGACATCAATAAGCTTATCGTTTATTTTATTTATTGTATTGACCTGCTAACATTGGGCATTGAGAATTTAACACATTCGGTTTTATTTGCATTACCTAAGCATTAAGTTAGTCGCTGAAAACCAATAAATAACTTGGCTGAGTGTGTTATTCACATTGTTACACCAATCTTTACCATTATCCATACCATTTGTACTGACGAACATCCTGTTTAATTGAATCCTAACATTGAATTTTAATAATGAAGATAAAAATAACAAGCCCCATGAACAGTCACTCTAAAACGCTTTTTATTATTAACTTGGTTTGAAAACATCGAGCGTGTAGGTGTTCACCTCTGCCGCTGCAACATTAAGGTTATTAATACTTACTTTGAATAAATAACAACGTTTTGCAGCGCTACTACAACAGAGAAACACTGTAACCAAGGAATTGGACTCTTTTAACTGGTGACCAAATGATCAGTTTCCATGGAGAATGAAGCATCAAACGTGCAATGAGGAAGAAAACGAAATATTGAGTATATCTATTGACGTTTTTCCACACTGGATCGAAGTAGCCGTTTTAATATAAGTATGTTTCAAATTAGTTATTGATATCCAATGTAAGTTTATTGAAATGTTATTTAGGTATATGAACTAAATATTATAATAGAGTAACAAATATGCTTTCAATTAATGTCACAACTATAGAAACACCAATTACGAGAAATGAATCGCTCGCGGATTATGAATCGCTCTCAGATTATATGAAGCTATATTTTTTAATATATGATATTATAAACATCATAAATATATTGGTTACCATAACCACTATATTGTACGGGTCTCTGTCTTGGATTTTGTTGCAAAAATGGCGGACTTTCAAAAATTACGTATTTCTAAACGTAATTCTTGCATTATTTTTCGAGAACGTTTTAGAACTTGAACTGGTTTCTATAGATATTTTCGAACATTATTACTCGTTTAAATTTTTTATTCATTTATATTGGGTTACAATGTTGGCTTTACATTTTTGGTCATTAATTATGTGTGTCATGTTTTACTCTAGTATAGTGACAATTTTTAAGCCTCCGAGTCAAGGGAGGTTCATAAAAAACGCTCTCATCGGATGGGGTATACCTGTGTGTTTAACAATATTACTTTTCATATTAAACGAGACCGAAACCGTCCTTAGTAGTATCTATATATATGTATTTGAATTGTTACCAGATATTATTCAATTGGTGATTTTTTTAATGTATGTAATAGTGCTTTGGTTTCTACTGAAAACTGAGAACGTGAGAAGGTCTAATACAAACCTCTGCAACAAGGCTTTACTCGCTACGTTATTGCTGTTGACCAGTGGGATCGGTTATATCACTTGTCGATTCGTATACTTGCTAAAAGGACGTCTAACACCATACATATTTTTTATTGGAAGTGTAGATCTTCTCCCCAACCTCATAATAAGCCTTTGGATATGCCTTACTAAGTCCAACCGCGAGGCATGGACGCAGTACTGCGCACGTAGAACGGGGATACAAAATATTATCGTTAATGTTGTGTAGCAACGGAATAATATTTGTTCAATCTACACGATTATTTTTAGTTTATGCGAAACCTCTTACCTATTATTAATTTCATTATTGAGGAAAACTAATTTAAAGAATTAAAAAAAAATGCAAATCATAACTTTACACTTTTTATACAAAACCTGAACAAAAGATGTTTAGCTGATAAGTAGATATTTTAACTCTAACATTAAATAATATAAATCAGTTACTTAAATTAATGTAATATAAATCAGTTACTTAAATTAGTGATTTGCTTAAGCAAGAAATATCATATATTGTATACGGGAGGCGCTTTTTATATATTTTTGAAAAGAAATCAGAGTTTGAATTAATTATTTAGACTTGAAAATAATTGCTTCATTGTAAAATTGGTGTAATTAGTGTAAGATATTTAGAAATAATTTTATGCTTTTTATATCTACTGCCAGAATAATAAGTGACATATAAATGCGTTTAAATACAAATGTTTATTTAATTGTATCATGTTGTTTATTTGGCGGCAAGCTAGCCACTGCTTTTTCACAATTTCCCATCTAACCCAACTGCATTTTATTTTTCGATGAATATGGTTTATTGGTTTAATGAATTTATCGCTCCTTAGATAGACCCTTCGGGGAACAATCCCCGATATTGACATCACGGCTACAAAACCGTGATGTCAATATACCGTTTTTTTCAAACTGTCACAAAGATTATATTTAGGGGAACCGTATGGTTCCCCTAAATATAATCTTCCCGTTCGTCTAATTTTGGAGGAGAAAATTGTCAAGAATCTAAACTATGTTTTCCTTTTTTTTGTAAATACTAGTAAGTGTTTATGAAAAATAGCAAAACATAGAGGCCCATTCAGTAGAATGTCTACACTAAACGTTTTTAGTTGTGATAAAAATTTGGTATTTTTGGCATTCTTTAGGGCTTCTAGTTGCTTGGAAAAACTAGTTATCGAAAGAAAGACAGAAGCATGGAATCAGTAAATATTTATTTTCAGTAGGTACGAATATAATTTCTTTAGTGTGACAAATCAAGGAGGAATCCTTTCTATGGAAAATACAGTGCCCGCCTCCTCTCTTTATGTAATCACCAGACTCGCTATCCTGGATCATAGTCTAGCAATTAGAAGTGGTCCTGGAAGTGGACTAAACACAGGAAATGATGCCCGCAGTATAATAAATGCTTCTGTGTACATAAATACAAAAACTGAACAGAACAACCACTCCTTACACCAGTCGCTACGTGTTAGAAAGCGATTTACCGCCGAAACATTTTTGCGCATCTTCTTAATGATTCATAAATCGCACATTCAGAGAAGCGGATGATAAATCTCCCGCTTTTCCGGAATTCGCGGCTTTGATTGATGATAACGGCCCACCCCGGGGCCTGGTTACTATCCGCCTCCCCTTATTCGTGGTAATGTTTCAATTATTAGGGTTTTGTCTAAAACATTTTTTTAATAGGTACCGTCGATGGGGGCGGATGCGCGGAGTACAAGTAGGTACCCACTGAAAACATGCGTCGTCTGCCTGATATCAGGCAGTCTCACGACAGAGCTGAGCGGGCGCCGTTTTAGCACACATTTGTTGTGTTTCCGTGTTTCTATATTTTTCTTGTAGCTTGTGTTTATTTTGTGTGTGTCGAATAAAGTTTATCTATTCTATTCTATTCTATTCTATTTTACCAAAATGTTGAGGAAGTATTATGCTACTGCGTGTGAGCACAGAATATTAAACAGTAGAAAAATTTTGCGAAGAGAGGAGTAATTGATATCAATATAAAATAAATAAATAAATATAAAATATCAGACTACATCACATACATTGATCTGACTCCGAGCTAAGTAGCTTGTGTTACGGATATCAGTATCAACAGTGGTATTACAAATATATACTTAATTATTGGATATGAACACCCAGACACAGAACAAATAGAAGTATTCATCACATGAATGTTTGTTCTGGGTGGAGATCGAACCCACAACTCTTGACGCATGGGGCAGGGTCACTACCGAATGCGCCATCGAGCCAGTCATTGATTGATATGAGTCATTGATATTTATTGATATATATTCATACTTCTACTATTCCAAACATCCCCATTTCAAATATTGCTTAAATTAGTATTCAAACAACGCAACAACTACTTACTTACTGCAGTAATCCCTATTCACAAAAATGGCCGCATGGACGATCCATGTAATTACCGTCCCATTTCTCTACTCAGTGGTTATTCTAAGCTGCTAGAGCGTATAGTTAATAAACGGTTGGTTAAATTCCTAGAACAAAACAGTAGTTTTTCTGACCGTCAATTTGGTTTTCGTCAGGGAAAATCCACAGAGGACGCAGTAAATCTTCTTGTGGACACAGTTGTGTCCCACCTTGACCAAGGCAGATGCTGTGTTGGTATTTTTCTAGATTTCGCGAAAGCTTTCGACACAGTTTCGATCCCAATCCTCCTTCAAAAACTAAGTGTCCTAGGAATCCGGGGATCAGCTCTGTCTTGGTTCCCCAGCTACCTAACGGAGAGAGGACAATGTGTGAAGGTGGGCAATCTTGTAAGCAGTGTACAACCTGTAACTTTCGGAGTACCTCAAGGTAGTATCCTTGGGCCAAGTTTATTCATTACGTATATAAATGACATAATGTCAATTTCTCCCCAAAGCAGTGAAATCATCTGCTACGCTGATGATACAGCTGTACTATTTCACGGTGAATCCTGGACAGATACTCATCACTCAGCGTTATCAGGATTAAAAAAGATTCAGGAGTGGCTAAATAATAATATTTTAACTTTAAATGCTGAGAAGACTAAATTTCTCTGCTTTTATAAAACCGCAGCATCGAGTCCTCCCCATTCCCTGCTAACAGATATGAAAATTCATAAGCCTACCTGTAAAATTAACTATCTCGGATTTCCTCGTTGCAATTGTAATCGCATAGAAAGAGTCGACTCCTTAAAATACTTGGGCATTATAATTGATGAGAACCTTAACTTTAAGAAGCATGTATCGGCAACATCAACTAGAGTTCGAAAACTAGTTCATACAATGAAATTACTAAGAGAGGTCACCGATGGCAGTATACTGAAGACAGTATACCTTGCATTATGTCAGTCAGTGATCAACTATTGTATACTGGCTTGGGGTGGCATTGCATCTTCTGTGTTAATAGTCCTAGAGAGAGCTCAAAGAGCAGTGCTTAAAGTAGCCTTAGGAAGACCCAGGCGATATTCCACAACTGAAATCTACAAAGAAGCCCAGGTCCTAAGCGTTCGAAGGTTATATTTGTTCAGAGCCTCATTGTTTATGCACCGTAAGGCTGTGCAACTGCCAAACTACAGTATGCTCCTCAGTAAAAGAATTTTTAAATTACCAACTACTGAAGTCAGAACCACTTTTGCTCAACGTTTCGGAATTTTTCTATTTTCTCGCATTTACAATAGATTAGTCAACATTTGTGACATAAAACGGGCAAAATTCCACCCGGCCAAAATTAAAATCAGGAATATATTACATGCATGGGATTACAACAAATCAGAGGATATTTTAAAGATTTCAGCTTAAAGCTAACACTAGCTCATACACACGTACTCACACATTCATACAAATACACACACACGCACATACACACACACGTTCGAACTCTCACACACACGTTCGAACTCTCACACACACGTTCGAACTCTCACACACACACAAACAAACTCACATCTTATTTGCGCATTACTTTTAAACCTACTTGTTATTGGATATCAATTTACCTTTCCCGTGTTAACTGTGTTTCTTTGTGTTTTTAATTAGTTTTTTTTTATGTTTTTTCTGTCTCTTTTATATGTCACACTAATGTAATTGTTATTTTCAATGTACTGAATCCCACGATACAGGCCCAGCCTAGTGTGGGGGTCATAGAATAAACTAAACTGGCCTAAACTGGCTTCTGTGTTTTTGTCAAATAAACAATTTTATTTTTTTTTTTTTTTACTCACACCCCGCACGTTACAACTCATACACTGTAACATACACACATAAACAAGCAACCACCACATATATACGTTTATACATACATACATAACATCACGCCCATAATCCCCGAAGGGGTAGGCAGATATATAAGTTTATGATGTTGTAGTAGTAATAAACGTATACCTATATTGAGTATGAATATTAGTGGATGGAGAGGAAGAGGAAGGCCAAATGAAAGATGGATGGATTGTGTGAAAGATGATATGAGTAAAATGGAAGTGGATAGCTTGATGACGGCTGACCGGGAAGTATGGAAGAAGAAGACATGATGCGCCGACCCCAGATGAACTGGGAGAAGGCCAAGAAGATGATAATGTTGTATAAAGCTATATGACGCTAAAGATGTTAATAAAAATACGCTTTGATCAGCAGTAGACCCACTACAGCTATACGGACCCAAGATGTCGATTATTATTCACTGTTTTCTTTCAAATAAAAGTTGCCATCTTATTTATTATTACTTACAAATAATTGCTGCAGCAACAAAACTTGTACTTAGAACATTTCAAAAGTCAATTAAATAAAATACATTCATGAGTAATCTGCTGTTAATGAGCCTTATTATTTTTATCACTGTGATTGTTTAAATGAAAACTTTATACAGTATGTTGAAACAACGTTTTCATGAAGTGAATACAGTATTGTTTAAATAAAAGCGTTATGCACATAGCCAAGTCAACAACTATGTGCAAACGAATCTGCTTAAATGTTTTATACATACATACATAACAACAAGCCCATAATCCCCGAAGGGGTAGGCAGAGTCTATGGGGCAGCAGGCCCCCTTAACCACATTCAGCCAAAAACAAAACCGGGCTGGGTTAGATGGAAAATTGTGAAAAAGTAGTGACAAGTGGCTAGTTTGTCGCCTACACAATCACATACCCAAAACCCGATATACCATCAGTCGCTTTTTACGACATGCTAGACAAGAATCACGGCTGGCACATTCTTTTCAAGTACCAGACCAAAATAAGACAATGGGCTAGGTTAGATGGAATATTAATATACATGTTTTATTTACCCTCAGAAGCTCGGAATTAGCTAATGACAAATGGTTATGTCATAATTACGGTCATTACTACTAGAGATGGATGTTTATATATGTACGTATAGTTACCTACCCAGTGGCCACAATGTAAATTAAATAATTATTTTAGAGATAGAAAATAAAAAAGCACAAGTCACTATGTTTGTTATGTCTGACTAACCGATCACTATGAAAAAGGAATGGCAGAAGACCCACACTCAAACGTTAATGAAAATAGCTTACAACTGTGTAAAAATATGTTTAATTACTTACTTTGGCTTATTTATAGCTGCCTGTGAAAACTACACTTCTTATTATTTGACTATTTATTAAAGCTGTAAGCATTCACACATGCATAAACGTGGCTTCACGCTATTGTATGACAGCGCGTTATCCTTCTTTTTTTACTAGTCCGTGGCTGCACTATTAACTGATTTTAGTCTGATTTTAGCTTTTGACACTTGATGTGACAACGTTCCATTTCCGACATTTATTTGATCGTCTTCATTTTTAGAAAGTCTTTCCATTTAATGAGGACTATCGCGTATGAATTCGCCGCTAGGGGCGCTTGTGTAGCGTGAGGTCTCCGAAATGTCAAATGATGGTCTAATGTGACTGTTTGTGGGTTGGCTACGCGGGTTTATTCCTATTATATTTACAAACACGTGAATGTTTTGAAGGGACATAATTGACCCTGCGAATCGCTAATAACCACTGCTATAAGACAGTTTTATCTTTCGGAAACTTATGTCCGCCTTTTTTTCCGAGCAAAACGGAACTGCACAACACTGTGGCATGGCCAATACGATTATTCTACGGTTTTATTGTATTAAATATAATTTAAAAGTAAATTTTTGTTTTGGCGCCTGTAATAACAAACTTTGACAACCGCACTTTAGGACCTCACTCTACAGTGGCGCCACCTGGTGAGACAAAAAACGATAGTCCTCATTATAAATATGTATACGGTCGAATTGAGAACTTTTTCTTTTTTTTGAAGTTGGTTAAAAATATAAACTTGTTTCTCGAATCAATCGTTTCGCACTAAAAAGCAAATTTTTGCGCATATTGGAAGTACTGGAACGTATTTAAGTTTAGTTTACGTTCGGTTTGCCTCTTTATGAGCGTTTTTTTGCTCGTAATTTGTACGTTTTAAAATAAAAATCTAATTCCCTGCGTAAAAAAATATGTCCTTTTTAATATAAAACTCTATCAATTTAATGATTTTTATATTTCTCATTATGTGCGGGTTCCCCAAAGATTGGGTTGACTTATGCCACTGTTCTTTAGCAAGGCTGTGTGTGTGTTTGAGCACGGGTCGAACATACCATTCGTTAGAAATGTAATTGTTAACACCAATCTATGCCATTATCCATACTATTTGTACTGACGAACATCCTGTTTAATTTAAACATTTAATTTAAATAATGCAGATAAAAATAACAAGCCCCATGAACGATCACTCTAAAACGCTTTTTATTATTAACTTGGTTTGAAAACATCGAGCGTGTAGGTGTTCACCTCTGCCGATGCAACATTAAAGTTATTAATACTTACTTTAAAAAAATAACAACGTTTTGTGGCGCCACCGCAACAAAGAAACACTGAAATCAAGGAATTGGACTTCTTTAACTGGTGACCAAATGATCAGTTTCCATGGAGAATGAAGCATCAGACATGCAATGAGGAAGAAAACGAAATATCGAGTATGAGAATATATATTGACGTTTCCTTTTCCTCACTGGATCAAAGTGGCCGTTTTATGTTTCAAATTAGTTATTGATATCAAATGTAAGTTTATTAAAATATTATATTATGTATATGATATATATATGAACTAACTATTACAAAAGAGTAACAGATATGCTTTCAATTAATGTCACAACTATTGAAACACTAATTACGGAAAGTGAATCGCTCGATTATTCTCCAGAGCTATATAATTTAATTTATGATATGATAGAATACACAAATATATTGGTTACAATAACCACTATATTGTACGGGTCTCTGTCCTGGATTTTGTTGCAAAAATGGCAGACTTTCAAAAATTACGTATTTCTAAACGTTATTCTTGCATCATTTGTCGGGAACGTTTTAGAACTTGTACTGTATTATTATTATTCTATAGATATTGACCAAGATTACGTGATATTTTTAAATTATATATATTTCCTTACAAAGTTGGCTTTTTGTTTTTGGTCATTGATTATGTGTGTCATGTTTTACTCTAGTATAGTGACAATTTTTAAGCCTCCATGTCAAGGGAGGTTCATAAAAAGCGCTCTCATCGGATGGGGTATACCTGTGTGTTTAACAATAATATATTTCATATCAAACGAGACCGAAACCGTCCTTAGTAGTACCTATGTATATGTATATGAATTATTACCAGATATTATTCAGTTGGTGATTTTTTTAATGTATGTAATAGTGCTTTGGTTTCTACTGAAAACTGAGAACGTGAGAAGGTCTAATACAAACCTCTGCAACAAGGCTTTACTCGCTACGTTATTGCTGTTGACCAGTGGGATCGGTTATATCACTTGTCGATTCGTATACTTGCTAAAAGGACATCTAACACCATATATTTTATTTATTCAAAATGTGGAATTTCTCTCCAACCTTATAATAAGCCTTTGGGTATTCCTTACTAAGTCCAACCGCGAGGCATGGACGCAGTACTATGCACGTAGAACTGGGAAACAAAATACTATTGTTAATGTTGTGTAGCAACGGAATAATATTTGTTGATTCCATTTAGGAGTAATCCCTCTTTAAACCAATTGTATCGATACAAGATCGATAATTGTGATTTTTTATCATAGAAATCGAATTTTAAACTATTTTTTTTTTATTATTGTTCAATCTACATTGTTATTTTTAGTTTTTGCGAAACCTTTTGCCAAATTATTTATCTCATTATTGAGGGAAACTAAATTAAAGAATTTAAAAAAAAATTGCAAAACCTTACTTTATACTTTTTATATTAAGATGTTTAGCTGATAGGTATCTACACTCTAAAATTAAATACTATAAATTTGTTACTTAGAATAACGAGTAAAGCAAGTAGGTTAGTGATTCGCCTAAGCTAAAAATATTCTATATTGTATACGGGAGGCCCTTTTTATAATTGTTTAGACTTGAAAATAACTGTTTTATTATAAAATTAGTGTTATTAGTGTAAGATATAGAAATTTAGAAATAATTTTATCCCTTTTATATCTACTGTCAGAATATGTTTAATAATAAGTGACATATAAAATGCGTTTAAATACAAATGTTTATTAAATTGTCTCTTGTGTTGTTTATTTGGCGACAAGCTTGGCCATGACTTTGACCCATCTAACCCAACTCCATTTTATTTTTCGATGAATATGGTTTAACTAATTTATCGCTCCTTATGCTTTTTTTCTAGACCCTTCCGGGAACAATCCCCGATATTGACATCACGGCTACAAAACCATGTCAATATAAAATTAGTATTTTTTTTTAGACTGTGACAAAGATTGTATAATAAGTAATATATAATGCTAAATAATATATAATAATAAGTATATATAATACTATGACGGTCAGATAGGCAATCGCTTTAAGAGTGCTTGAAACAACTAACGATTAAAATTTAAATTCAAACAACGACTACTTACTCACACCCGCACGTTACAACTCATACACTGTAACATACATCCCGTACAGA
Organism: Glyphodes perspectalis; assembly: GCA_951394215.1. Lineage (NCBI taxonomy): Eukaryota > Metazoa > Arthropoda > Insecta > Lepidoptera > Crambidae > Glyphodes > Glyphodes perspectalis. Next base: position 13,439,072 of record OX596211.1, on the reverse strand, counting down.
CACGCCGTAATCTCATAAACAAGCAAACACCATGTCATTTCATCATAGTTTTTTTATTCTTAAGTAACGATGATCAATGTTCAGCAATTAGATTATAAATTAGTTTCTACAAATGAGAGTTCCATGCAATTAGGAAGAATACAAATTATCGATTATGAGAATATTCTTCAGAACTGTATTTAGATTCAATAGTGCTTAATTGAAGTGTATCGTGGGAAGAGCAATTGGTAAACTGTACTTTCTGTTTGTGAAATGTGTAAGATGGATATAATAATTAGCAATATTCTGTTGACGTTTTTCCTCACTGTATCAATGTGGTGGTTTTGTGTTTAAAAATAGTTATAGATATCAAATATAAGTAATTTAAATAAAATATACGGTATATATACAGCTTATGACCTCATTCTTCTATTACGTTTAAAAAATGGCGGACTATAAAAAATTACGTATTTCTAAATGTGATTTTCTCTTTGACTCTGCCTACCTCTTCGAAGATTATAAATAAATTCTTTATTTTTCCACCAGAACATTACATGTTTACACCATTTCACGTTAGTAGAAATGCATCTTAAGATGATGATTATGGGCGTGATGTTATGTATATCCAAAATTTTGGGCCTGACCCGAGATTCGAACCCGTTTAGGCGGCGCATCCTACCCTAATGGTAGCATGCGCCGCCTAAACGGTACCAACGCGCCAGTCTTGTAACTATTTGAGTAGTTTTAACCTTGTCACATTTGTTATTATATAGGGCAGCATATGTCAGATACGAGATTCATAAACTAGCTCTTCTGAATGAGTATCAAAGTAGCTTTATTTACTTTGCGCTACGGATATTCGTAGCCCTTAGAGCGTAACACTGCGTTTCGGCTACGAACAACAACGATGTGGTACGAGTGAATTATGCAAAGCTGTATGTAACCTTCCGGTCAGCTATAAGTATAGGTCAGGCATAGTCGCCACTATTGTTTAAAAAAGAAAATTTTAGGTTGCTCCTGCAGTTAGGAAGTTGTCCCATTACCAGCTGCACGTTCTGAGCTTTAAATCTAAAACATTTTAAGTATTTATTAACAGTCACCCTAGCTAAGTTTCTAGCACCTAACGACCAATAACATTGACAAATACTTATTCGCTAAAAGTGATAAGGCCCAACATGAAATAATTTTTTGTGTTTATTTTCAAATAATATTTTTGTGAAATGATGCTTACTGCATATGGCTTTGATTGACTCGTGTTTGTAACCAACCCAACACTATTGTTGAATCACATAAAAAAATACACCGGTTAATAAGCAAAGTCAAAGATTCTTTAATTTTAGTATAAAGTCTTGCACTTAACAATGCCCCACAGAGCTCTAACCGAGGAGTAGTAGTAGCCTTAATCGGATTGATGAGATAATGAATTGCGATATTCCTCCCAATTTCTACTAGTGATACCATCTAATTTTATGGACATCATATAAATAATAAGCGAATCCCAATGTTGGGTAGGCTCATGCAACGCCTTTAGAGCACTAATATTTTTATTCATAATATTTTAACTTTGCCACTTTATCTACTTTAGCTATTTGTTTGTTTACTAATTAGTTATTATCAGAAGGTTGACTACTAATAGGTTATTCAAATGAAAGTTCATAAAATCAAAACATGTATTATTCTCATTCACACGGAAAATGTTCACAAAGACTAATACATTTAGCGTTACTCTATTGAACTATTCTATTCTATTTTACCAAAATGTTAAGGAATTATTATGATACTGCCTGTGAGCACAGACTATTAAACAGTAGAAAAAAATTACGAAGGGAGGAGTAATTGATATCAACATAAAATAAATAAATATAAAATATCAGACTACATCACATACATTAATCTGACTCCGAGCTAAGTAGCTTGTGTTACGGATATCAGAATCAACAGCGGTATTACAAATATATACTTAATTATTGGATATTAACACAGAACAAATATAATATTCATCACACGAATGTTTGTCCTGGGTGGAGATCGAACCCACAACTCTTGGCGCATGGGGCAGGGTCACTACCGAATGCGCCATCGAGCCAGTCATTGATTGATATGAGTCATTGATATTTATTAATATATATTCATACTTCTACTATTCCAAACATCCCTATTTCAAATATTGCTTAAATTAGTATTCAAACAACGCAACAACTACTTCTCACACCCCGCACGTCACAACTCATACACTGTAACATACTGACATAAACAAGCAACCACCACATATATACGTTTATACATACATACATAACATCACGCCCATAATCCCCGAAGGGGTAGGCAGATATATAAGTTTATGATGTTGTAGTAGTAATAAACGTATACCTATATTGAGTATGAATATTAGTGGATGGAGAGGAAGAGGAAGGCCAAATAAAAGATGATATGAGTAAAATGGAAGTGGATAGCTTGATGACGGCTGACCGGGAAGTATGGAAGAAGAAGACATGATGCGCCGACCCCAGATGAACTGGGAGAAGGCCAAGAGGATGATGATGTTGTATAAAGCTATATGACGCTAAAGATGTTAATAAAAATACGCTTTGATCAGCAGTAGACCCACTACAGCTATACGGACCCAAGATGTCGATTATTATTCACTGTTTTCTTTCAAATAAAAGTTGCCATCTTATTTATTATTACTTACAAATAATTGCTGCAGCAACAAAACTTGTACTTAGAACATTTCAAAAGTCAATAAACTAAAATACATTCATGAGTAATCTGCTGTTAATGAGCCTTATTATTTTTATCACTGTGATTGTTTAAATGAAAACTTTATACAGTATGTTGAAACAACGTTTTCATGAAGTGAATACAGTACTGTTTAAATAAAATCGTTATGCACATAGCCAAGTCAACAACTATGTGCAAACGAATCTGCTTAAATGTTTTATACATACATACATAACAACAAGCCCATAATCCCCGAAGGGGTAGGCAGAGTCTATGGGGCAGCAGGCCCCTTTAACCACATTCAGCCAAAAACAAAACCGGGCTGGGTTAGATGGGAAATTGTGAAAAAGTAGTGACAAGTGGCTAGTTTGTCGCCTACACAATCACATACCCAAAACCCGATATAACATCAGTCGCTTTTTACGACATGCTAGGCAAGAATCACGGCTGGCACATTCTTTTCAAGTACCAGACCAAAATGGAACAATGGGCTAGGTCGGATGGAATATTAATATACATGTTTTATTTACCCTCAGAAGCTCGGAATTAGCTAATGACAAATGTTCATGTCATAATTACTACTTGAGATGGATGTTTATATATGTACGTTTAGTTAGTTACCTACCCAGTGGCCACAATGTAAATTAAATAATTATTTTAGAGATAGAAAATAAAAAAGCAAAAGCAACTTTGTTTGTTATGTCTGACTAACCGATCACTATGAAAGAGGAATGGCAGAAGACCCACACTCAAACGTTAATGAAAATAGCTTACAACTGTGTAAAAATATGTTTAAGTAGCTGTGCCAGCGGTGGCACCCGCGTTTGTGGTTAATATTATAAAGACTATTTCCGTCATACATGATTTCTATGTAACTTTAACCATTAAGGCTGCACACGCAACGGAAGCTTAAAAAATGGAGTAACTTCTCCCGTTTTCCCAACATTTACCTTCACTACTCTGCTCCCATTGATTGTAGCGTGATGAAAAGTATACTATAACCTGCCCAGGAGTATGAAGAATAATTGTACCAAGTTTCGTTAAAATCCGTCGAGTAGTTTTTGTTTCTATAAGGAACATACAGACAGACAGACAGACAGACTGACAAAAATTTTACCGATTGCATTTTTGGCATCAGTATCGATCACTAATCACCCCCTGATAGTTATTTTGAAAATATATTTCATGTACAGACCTCTCTACAGATTTATTATAAGTATAGATTACTTTGACTTATTTATAGCTGCCTGTGAAAACTACACTTCTTATAATTTGACTATCTATTAAATGGAACGTTGTCACATTAAGTGTCAAAAGCTAAAATCAGTCTAAAATAGTAAAAAAAGAAGGATAACGCGCTGTCATACAACAGCGTGAAGCCATGTTTTTGTTTTGTTTCTTTTTTTACTAGTCCGTGGCTGCACTATTAACTGATTTTAGTCTGATTTTAGCTTTTGACACTTGATGTGACAACGTCCAATTTCCGACATTTATTTGATCGTCTTCAATTTTAGAAAGTCTTCCCATTTAATTATAAACATGTATACGGTCGAATTGAGAACTTTTTCTTTTTTTTGAAGTTGGTTAAAAATATTAACTTGTTTCTCGAATCAATCGTTTCGCACTAAAAAACAATTTTTTTGCGCATATTGGAAGTACTGGAACGTATTTAAGTTTAGTTTACGTTCGGTTTGCCTCTTTATTAGCGTTTTTTTGCTCATAATTTGTACGTTTTAAAATAAAAATCTAATTCCCTGCGTAAAAAAATATGTCCTTTTTAATATAAAAGTAACAATTTAATGATTTTTATATTTCTCATTATGTACGAGTTCCCCAAAGATTGGGTTGACTTACACCACTGTTCTTTAGCAAGTCTGTGTGTGTGTTTGAGCACGCGTCCTACATACCATTCGTAAGAAATGTAATTGTTAACACCAATCTATGCCATTATCCATACTATTTGTACTGACGAACATCCTGTTTAATTTAAACATTTAATTTTAATAATGAAGATAAAAATAACAAGCCCCATGAACGATCACTCTAAAACGCTTTTTATTATTAACTTGGTTTGAAAACATCGAACGTGTAGGTCTCCATCTCTGCCGATGCAACATTAAAGTTATTAATACTTACTTTGAAAAAATAACAACGTTTTGTGGCGCCACCGCAACAATGAAACACTGTAACCAAGGAATTGGACTCTTTTAACTGGTGACCAAATGATCAGTTTCCATGGAGAATGAAGCATCAAACGTGCAATGAGGAAGAAAACGAAATATTGAGTATGAGAATATCTATTGACGTTTTTCCACACTGGATCGAAGTAGCCGTTTTAATATAAGTATGTTTCAAATTAGTTATTGATATCCAATGTAAGTTTATTGAAATGTTATTTAGGTATATGAACTAAATATTATAATAGAGTAACAAATATGCTTTCAATTAATGTCACAACTATAGAAACACCAATTACGAGAAATGAATCGCTCGCGGATTATGAATCGCTCTCGGATTATATGAAGCTATATTTTTTAATATATGATATTATAAACATCATAAATATATTGGTTACCATAACCACTATATTGTACGGGTCTCTGTCTTGGATTTTGTTGCAAAAATGGCGGACTTTCAAAAATTACGTATTTCTAAACGTAATTCTTGCATCATTTTTCGAGAACGTTTTAGAACTTGAACTGGTTTCTATAGATATTTTCGAACATTATTACTCGTATAAATTTTTTATTCATTTATATTGGGTTACAATGTTGGCTTTACATTTTTGGTCATTAATTATGTGTGTCATGTTTTACTCTAGTATAGTGACAATTTTTAAGCCTCCGAGTCAAGGGAGGTTCATAAAAAACGCTCTCATCGGATGGGGTATACCTGTGTGTTTAACAATAATACTTTTCATATTAAACGAGACCGAAACCGTCCTTAGTAGTATCTATATATATGTATTTGAATTGTTACCAGATATTATTCAATTGGTGATTTTTGTAATGTATGTAATAGTGCTTTGGTTTCTACTGAAAACTGAGAACGTGAGAAGGTCTAATACAAACCTCTGCAACAAGGCTTTACTCGCTACGTTATTGCTGTTGACCAGTGGGATCGGTTATATCACTTGTCGATTCGTATACTTGCTAAAAGGACGTCTAACACCATACATATTTTTTATTGGAAGTGTAGATCTTCTCCCCAACCTCATAATAAGCCTTTGGACATGCCTTACTAAGTCCAACCGCGAGGCATGGACGCAGTACTGCGCACGTAGAACTCGGATACAAAATACTATCGTTAATGTTGTGTAGCAACGGAATAATATTTGTTCAATCTACACGATTATTTTTAGTTTATGCGAAACCTCTTACCTATTATTAATTTCATTATTAAGGAAAACTAATTTAAAGAATTAAAAAAAAATGCAAATCATAACTTTACACTTTTTATACAAAACCTGAACAAAAGATGTTTAGCTGATAAGTAGATATTTTAACTCTAACATTAAATAATATAAATCAGTTACTTAAATTAATGTAATATAAATCAGTTACTTAAATTAGTGATTTGCTTAAGCAAGAAATATCATATATTGTATACGGGAGGCGCTTTTTATATATTTTTGAAAAGAAATCAGAGTTTGAATTAATTATTTAGACTTGAAAATAATTGCTTCATTGTAAAATTGGTGTAATTAGTGTAAGATATTTAGAAATAATTTTATGCTTTTTATATCTACTGCCAGAATAATAAGTGACATATAAATGCGTTTAAATACAAATGTTTATTTAATTGTATCATGTTGTTTATTTGGCGGCAAGCTAGCCACTGCTTTTTCACAATTTCCCATCTAACCCAACTGCATTTTATTTTTCGATGAATATGGTTTATTGGTTTAATGAATTTATCGCTCCTTAGATAGACCCTTCGGGGAACAATCCCCGATATTGACATCACGGCTACAAAACCGTGATGTCAATATACCGTTTTTTTCAAACTGTCACAAAGATTATATTTAGGGGAACCGTATGGTTCCCCTAAATATAATCTTCCCGTTCGTCTAATTTTGGAGGAGAAAATTGTCAAGAATCTAAACTATGTTTTCCTTTTTTTTGTAAATACTAGTAAGTGTTTATGAAAAATAGCAAAACATAGAGGCCCATTCAGTAGAATGTCTACACTAAACGTTTTTAGTTGTGATAAAAATTTGGTATTTTTGGCATTCTTTAGGGCTTCTAGTTGCTTGGAAAAACTAGTTATCGAAAGAAAGACAGAAGCATGGAATCAGTAAATATTTATTTTCAGTAGGTACGAATATAATTTCTTTAGTGTGACAAATCAAGGAGGAATCCTTTCTATGGAAAATACAGTGCCCGCCTCCTCTCTTTATGTAATCACCAGACTCGCTATCCTGGATCATAGTCTAGCAATTAGAAGTGGTCCTGGAAGTGGACTAAACACAGGAAATGATGCCCGCAGTATAATAAATGCTTCTGTGTACATAAATACAAAAACTGAACAGAACAACCACTCCTTACACCAGTCGCTACGTGTTAGAAAGCGATTTACCGCCGAAACATTTTTGCGCATCTTCTTAATGATTCATAAATCGCACATTCAGAGAAGCGGATGATAAATCTCCCGCTTTTCCGGAATTCGCGGCTTTGATTGATGATAACGGCCCACCCCGGGGCCTGGTTACTATCCGCCTCCCCTTATTCGTGGTAATGTTTCAATTATTAGGGTTTTGTCTAAAACATTTTTTATAATAGGTACCGTCGATGGGGGCGGATGCGCGGAGTACAAGTAGGTACCCACTGAAAACAGTCGTCTGCCTGATATCAGGCAGTCTCACGACAGAGCTGAGCGGGCGCCGTTTTAGCACACATTTGTTGTGTTTCCGTGTTTCTATATTTTTCTTGTAGCTTGTGTTTATTTTGTGTGTGTCGAATAAAGTTTATCTATTCTATTCTATTCTATTCTATTTTACCAAAATGTTGAGGAAGTATTATGCTACTGCGTGTGAGCACAGAATATTAAACAGTAGAAAAATTTTGCGAAGAGAGGAGTAATTGATATCAATATAAAATAAATAAATAAATATAAAATATCAGACTACATCACATACATTGATCTGACTCCGAGCTAAGTAGCTTGTGTTACGGATATCAGTATCAACAGTGGTATTACAAATATATACTTAATTATTGGATATGAACACCCAGACACAGAACAAATAGAAGTATTCATCACATGAATGTTTGTTCTGGGTGGAGATCGAACCCACAACTCTTGACGCATGGGGCAGGGTCACTACCGAATGCGCCATCGAGCCAGTCATTGATTGATATGAGTCATTGATATTTATTGATATATATTCATACTTCTACTATTCCAAACATCCCCATTTCAAATATTGCTTAAATTAGTATTCAAACAACGCAACAACTACTTACTTACTGCAGTAATCCCTATTCACAAAAATGGCCGCATGGACGATCCATGTAATTACCGTCCCATTTCTCTACTCAGTGGTTATTCTAAGCTGCTAGAGCGTATAGTTAATAAACGGTTGGTTAAATTCCTAGAACAAAACAGTAGTTTTTCTGACCGTCAATTTGGTTTTCGTCAGGGAAAATCCACAGAGGACGCAGTAAATCTTCTTGTGGACACAGTTGTGTCCCACCTTGACCAAGGCAGATGCTGTGTTGGTATTTTTCTAGATTTCGCGAAAGCTTTCGACACAGTTTCGATCCCAATCCTCCTTCAAAAACTAAGTGTCCTAGGAATCCGGGGATCAGCTCTGTCTTGGTTCCCCAGCTACCTAACGGAGAGAGGACAATGTGTGAAGGTGGGCAATCTTGTAAGCAGTGTACAACCTGTAACTTTCGGAGTACCTCAAGGTAGTATCCTTGGGCCAAGTTTATTCATTACGTATATAAATGACATAATGTCAATTTCTCCCCAAAGCAGTGAAATCATCTGCTACGCTGATGATACAGCTGTACTATTTCACGGTGAATCCTGGACAGATACTCATCACTCAGCGTTATCAGGATTAAAAAAGATTCAGGAGTGGCTAAATAATAATATTTTAACTTTAAATGCTGAGAAGACTAAATTTCTCTGCTTTTATAAAACCGCAGCATCGAGTCCTCCCCATTCCCTGCTAACAGATATGAAAATTCATAAGCCTACCTGTAAAATTAACTATCTCGGATTTCCTCGTTGCAATTGTAATCGCATAGAAAGAGTCGACTCCTTAAAATACTTGGGCATTATAATTGATGAGAACCTTAACTTTAAGAAGCATGTATCGGCAACATCAACTAGAGTTCGAAAACTAGTTCATACAATGAAATTACTAAGAGAGGTCACCGATGGCAGTATACTGAAGACAGTATACCTTGCATTATGTCAGTCAGTGATCAACTATTGTATACTGGCTTGGGGTGGCATTGCATCTTCTGTGTTAATAGTCCTAGAGAGAGCTCAAAGAGCAGTGCTTAAAGTAGCCTTAGGAAGACCCAGGCGATATTCCACAACTGAAATCTACAAAGAAGCCCAGGTCCTAAGCGTTCGAAGGTTATATTTGTTCAGAGCCTCATTGTTTATGCACCGTAAGGCTGTGCAACTGCCAAACTACAGTATGCTCCTCAGTAAAATAATTTTTAAATTACCAACTACTGAAGTCAGAACCACTTTTGCTCAACGTTTCGGAATTTTTCTATTTTCTCGCATTTACAATAGATTAGTCAACATTTGTGACATAAAACGGGCAAAATTCCACCCGGCCAAAATTAAAATCAGGAATATATTACATGCATGGGATTACAACAAATCAGAGGATATTTTAAAGATTTCAGCTTAAAGCTAACACTAGCTCATACACACGTACTCACACATTCATACAAATACACACACACGCACATACACACACACGTTCGAACTCTCACACACACGTTCGAACTCTCACACACACGTTCGAACTCTCACACACACACAAACAAACTCACATCTTATTTGCGCATTACTTTTAAACCTACTTGTTATTGGATATCAATTTACCTTTCCCGTGTTAACTGTGTTTCTTTGTGTTTTTAATTAGTTTTTTTTTATGTTTTTTCTGTCTCTTTTATATGTCACACTAATGTAATTGTTATTTTCAATGTACTGAATCCCACGATACAGGCCCAGCCTAGTGTGGGGGTCATAGAATAAACTAAACTGGCCTAAACTGGCTTCTGTGTTTTTGTCAAATAAACAATTTTATTTTTTTTTTTTTTTTTTACTTACACCCCGCACGTTACAACTCATACACTGTAACATACACACATAAACAAGCAACCACCACATATATACGTTTATACATACATACATAACATCACGCCCATAATCCCCGAAGGGGTAGGCAGATATATAAGTTTATGATGTTGTAGTAGTAATAAACGTATACCTATATTGAGTATGAATATTAGTGGATGGAGAGGAAGAGGAAGGCCAAATGAAAGATGGATGGATTGTGTGAAAGATGATATGAGTAAAATGGAAGTGGATAGCTTGATGACGGCTGACCGGGAAGTATGGAAGAAGAAGACATGATGCGCCGACCCCAGATGAACTGGGAGAAGGCCAAGAGGATGATAATGTTGTATAAAGCTATATGACGCTAAAGATGTTAATAAAAATACGCTTTGATCAGCAGTAGACCCACTACAGCTATACGGACCCAAGATGTCGATTATTATTCACTGTTTTCTTTCAAATAAAAGTTGCCATCTTATTTATTATTACTTACAAATAATTGCTGCAGCAACAAAACTTGTACTTAGAACATTTCAAAAGTCAATAAACTAAAATACATTCATGAGTAATCTGCTGTTAATGAGCCTTATTATTTTTATCACTGTGATTGTTTAAATGAAAACTTTATACAGTATGTTGAAACAACGTTTTCATGAAGTGAATACAGTATTGTTTAAATAAAAGCGTTATGCACATAGCCAAGTCAACAACTATGTGCAAACGAATCTGCTTAAATGTTTTATACATACATACATAACAACAAGCCCATAATCCCCGAAGGGGTAGGCAGAGTCTATGGGGCAGCAGGCCCCCTTAACCACATTCAGCCAAAAACAAAACCGGGCTGGGTTAGATGGAAAATTGTGAAAAAGTAGTGACAAGTGGCTAGTTTGTCGCCTACACAATCACATACCCAAAACCCGATATACCATCAGTCGCTTTTTACGACATGCTAGACAAGAATCACGGCTGGCACATTCTTTTCAAGTACCAGACCAAAATAAGACAATGGGCTAGGTTAGATGGAATATTAATATACATGTTTTATTTACCCTCAGAAGCTCGGAATTAGCTAATGACAAATGGTTATGTCATAATTACGGTCATTACTACTAGAGATGGATGTTTATATATGTACGTATAGTTACCTACCCAGTGGCCACAATGTAAATTAAATAATTATTTTAGAGATAGAAAATAAAAAAGCACAAGTCACTATGTTTGTTATGTCTGACTAACCGATCACTATGAAAAAGGAATGGCAGAAGACCCACACTCAAACGTTAATGAAAATAGCTTACAACTGTGTAAAAATATGTTTAATTACTTACTTTGGCTTATTTATAGCTGCCTGTGAAAACTACACTTCTTATTATTTGACTATTTATTAAAGCTGTAAGCATTCACACATGCATAAACGTGGCTTCACGCTATTGTATGACAGCGCGTTATCCTTCTTTTTTTACTAGTCCGTGGCTGCACTATTAACTGATTTTAGTCTGATTTTAGCTTTTGACACTTGATGTGACAACGTTCCATTTCCGACATTTATTTGATCGTCTTCATTTTTAGAAAGTCTTTCCATTTAATGAGGACTATCGCGTATGAATTCGCCGCTAGGGGCGCTTGTGTAGCGTGAGGTCTCCGAAATGTCAAATGATGGTCTAATGTGACTGTTTATGGGTTGGCTACGCGGGTTTATTCCTATTATATTTACAAACACGTGAATGTTTTGAAGGGACATAATTGACCCTGCGAATCGCTAATAACCACTGCTATAAGACAGTTTTATTTTTCGGAAACTTATGTCCGCCTTTTTTTCCGAGCAAAACGGAACTGCACAACACTGTGGCATGGCCAATACGATTATTCTACGGTTTTATTGTATTAAATATAATTTAAAAGTAAATTTTTGTTTTGGCGCCTGTAATAACAAACTTTGACAACCGCACTTTAGGACCTCACTCTACAGTGGCGCCACCTGGTGAGACAAAAAACGATAGTCCTCATTATAAATATGTATACGGTCGAATTGAGAACTTTTTCTTTTTTTTGAAGTTGGTTAAAAACATAAACTTGTTTCTCGAATTAATCGTTTCGCACTAAAAAGCAAATTTTTGCGCATATTGGAAGTACTGAAACGTATTTAAGTTAAGTTTACGTTCGGTTTGCCTCTTTATTAGCGTTTTTTTGCTCGTAATTTGTACGTTTTAAAATAAAAATCTAATTCCCTGCGTAAAAAAATATGTCCTTTTTAATATAAAACTCTATCAATTTAATGATTTTTATATTTCTCATTATGTGCGGGTTCCCCAAAGATTGGGTTGACTTATGCCACTGTTCTTTAGCAAGGCTGTGTGTGTGTTTGAGCACGGGTCGAACATACCATTCGTTAGAAATGTAATTGTTAACACCAATCTATGCCATTATCCATACTATTTGTACTGACGAACATCCTGTTTAATTTAAACATTTAATTTAAATAATGCAGATAAAAATAACAAGCCCCATGAACGATCACTCTAAAACGCTTTTTATTATTAACTTGGTTTGAAAACATCGAGCGTGTAGGTGTTCACCTCTGCCGATGCAACATTAAAGTTATTAATACTTACTTTAAAAAAATAACAACGTTTTGTGGCGCCACCGCAACAAAGAAACACTGAAATCAAGGAATTGGACTTCTTTAACTGGTGACCAAATGATCAGTTTCCATGGAGAATGAAGCATCAGACATGCAATGAGGAAGAAAACTAAATATCGAGTATGAGAATACCAATTGTCGTTTCCTTTTCCTCACTGGATCAAAGTGGCCGTTTTATGTTTCAAATTAGTTATTGATATCAAATGTAAGTTTATTAAAATATTATATTATGTATATGATATATATATGAACTAAATATTACAAAAGAGTAACAGATATGCTTTCAATTAATGTCACGACTACTGAAACACTAATTACGGAAAGTGAATCGCTCGATTATTCTCCAGAGCTATATAATTTAATATATGATATGATAGAATACACAAATATATTGGTTACAATAACCACTATATTGTACGGGTCTCTGTCCTGGATTTTGTTGCAAAAATGGCAGACTTTCAAAAATTACGTATTTCTAAACGTTATTCTTGCATCATTTGTCGGGAACGTTTTAGAACTTGTACTGTATTATTATTATTCTATAGATATTGACCAAGATTACGTGATATTTTTAAATTATTTATATTCCCTTACAAAGTTGGCTTTTTGTTTTTGGTCATTGATTATGTGTGTCATGTTTTACTCTAGTATAGTAACAATTTTTAAGCCTCCATGTCAAGGGAGGTTCATAAAAAGCGCTCTCATCGGATGGGGTATACCTGTGTGTTTAACAATAATATATTTCATATCAAACGAGACCGAAACCGTCCTTAGTAGTATCTATGTATATGTATATGAATTATTACCAGATATTATTCAATTGGTGATTTTTGTAATGTATGTGATAGTGCTTTGGTTTCTACTAAAAACTGAGAACCTGAGGAGATCTAATACAAACCTCTGCAACAAGGCTTTACTTGCTACGTTATTGCTGTTGACTAGTGGGATCGGTTCTATTACTTGTCAATTCATAGACTTGCTAAAAGGACATCTAACACCATATATTTTATTTATTCAAAATGTGGAATTTCTCTCCAACCTTATAATAAGCCTTTGGGTATTCTTTACTAAGTCCAACCGCGAGGCATGGACGCTGTACTATGCACGTAGAACTTGGAAACCAAATACTATCGTTAATGTTGTGTAGCAACGGTATAATATTTGTTGATTCCATTTAGGAGTAATCCCTCTTTAAACCAATTGTATCGATACAAGATCGATAATTGTGATTTTTTATCATAGAAATCGATTTTTTAACTTTTTTTTTTTTAGTTACATTGTTATTTTTAGTTTTTGCGAAACCTTTTGCCAAATTATTTATCTTATTATTGAGGGAAACTAAATTAAAGAATTAAAAAAAAATAACAAAACCTTAATTTATACTTTTTATACAAAGATGTTTAGCTGATAGGTATCTAAACTCTAAAATGAAATACTATAAATTTGTCAATTAGAATAACGAGTAAAGCAAGTAGGTTAGTGATTCGCCTAAGCTAAAAATATTCTATATTGTATACGGGAGGCCCTTTTTATAATTGTTTAGACTTGAAAATAACTGTTTTATTATAAAATTGGTGTTATTAGTGTAAGATATAGAAATTTAGAAATAATCTTATCCCTTTTATATCTACTGCCAGAATATATTTAATAATAAGTGACATATAAAATGCGTTTAAATACAAATGTTTATTTAATTGTATCATGTGTTGTTTATTTGGCGACAAGCTCGGCCATGACTTTGACCCATCTAACCCAACTCCATTTTATTTTTCGATGAATATGGTTTAATTAATTTATCGCTCCTTATGCTTTTTTTCTAGACCCTTCAGGGAACAATCCCCGATATTGACATCACGGCTAGAAAACCATGTCATAAAATTAGTATTTTTTTTTTAGACTGTGACAAAGATTATATAATAAGTAATATATAATGCTAAATAATATATAATAATAAGTATATATAATACTATGACGGTCAGATAGGCAATCGCTTTAAGAGCGCTTGAAACAACTAACGATTCAATTTTAAATTCAAATTATTTTTATTGCATGTCACAGTAAAGCTATCTTTTGCCATCTCGCTGTTGCTCGCGCCAGCGACAGCGCACTGCACTCAGCTGAATATTGGAAATTAAAATTAAAAAATGCGAGTTTAGGCTCTCGACAATTTTCTCCTCCAAAATTAGACCAAGGTTAAAGAAATTTTATCCATAGAATAATTAATAGTAGTACTAGACCTCTATGTTTTCTTTTTTTGTAAATACTAGTAAGTATTTAGCAAAAAAAGGAAAACATAGAGGCCCATACAGTAGAAGGTCCACACTAAACGTTTTTAGTTGTGATAAAAATTTGTTTTTTTTGTCATTTTTTAGGGCTTCTAGTTGCTTGGAAAAACCAGTTATCGAGGAAAGAAAGACATAGAAGCATAGACTAAGTAAATATTTATTTTAAGTAGGTACGGTATCTTATATGTGACAAATCAAGGACGAATCCGCTGAGAACGTTTGTATGTAAACACAGTGCCCGCTTCCTCTCTTAATGTCATAGGTAGATGAGTAACAAGTTGCGCGTGACGTCACATTTTCCTAAAATTTAACAAAATAGCGACGTCGCTTGCCCTTACCCCAAAACTTTGATGCTCTTTATCTTTGAGATACATATTATTATTTTTGGCCATATTTTTATTTTTTCTTAGTAATTATAAATTTTTATTATCTTATTTCACACCAGGCCCACTTTGATACATGGTTCAAAGTTATATATGATTCTTATAACTTTGTTAATACTGTTGTTGAAAAAGTAACTACCGAGTTTCTTGCCGGATTCTTCTCGGTAGATGCAATATTCCGAACCGGTGGTAGAATCATATCTCTTTGAACTGTTTTTGACGATCTAAAAGTGTTTATTTGAAACCTATATAAATAAAGAATATTTTGACTTTGACTTAGATTTTTTATTAATTTGATAAAGCGAAAAACATATGTCTATGTGTACATGTAATTTTGTATAATCTAACTAACAGACTAAATAGAATAATAGTTTTTAATGCAGTCATCACCCCTGTTACCAAACTCGCTAAACAGGATTGAAGTCTAACGGTTAGAACCACTTCTAACCGTTAGACTTCCTGCAGTATAATGAATGCTTCTGTTTACATAAATACAAAAGCTGAATATGACAACCACTCCTTACACCGGACGCTTCGTGTTAGAAAGCGATTTGCCGCCGAAACATTTTTGCGCATCTTCTAAATGATTCATAAATCGCACATTCAGAGAAGCGGATGATAAATCTCCCGCTTCTCCGGAATTCGCGGCTTTGATTGATGATAACGGCCCACCCCGGGGCCTGGTTACTATCCGGATCCCCTTTTTCGTGATAATGTTTAAATTATTAGGATTTTGTCTAAACCTTTTACCAAAATGTTAAGGAAAGATTGTGTTACTGCGTGTGAGCTCAGAATGTTTAACAGTATAAAAATGTAGCGAAGAACTTCTACTATTCCAAACATCCCTATTTCAAATATTGCTTAAATTAGTATTCAAACAACGCAACAACTACTAACTCACACCACACACGTTGCAACTCATACACTGTAACATAAATCCCGTACAGACACGCCGTAATCTCATAAACAAGCAAACACCATATCATTTCATCATAGTTTTTTTATTCTTAAGTAACGATGATCAATGTTCACCAATTAGATTATAAATTAGTTTTTACAAATGAGAGTTCCATGCAATAAGGAAGAATACAAATTATCGATTATGAGAATATTCTTCATAACTGTATTTAGATTCAATAGTGCTTAATTGAAGTGTATCGTGGGAAGAGCAATTTGTAAACTGTAGTTTCAGTGTGTGTTAAAATGTGTAAGATGGATATAATAATTAGCATATTCTGTTAACGTTTTTCCTCGCTGTATCAATGTGGTGGTTTTGTGTTTAAAATTAGTTAAAGATATCAAATATAAGTTATTTAAATAAAATATACGTTAATATATACAGCTTATGATCTCTGTCTTGTATTACGTTTCAAAAATGGCGGACTTTAAAAAATTACGTGTTTCTAAATGTGATTCTTAGATCATTTTTCAGGACTGCCATAGTACCTACATGTACTGTTTTTTTTTGTAGATATTACAGAATATATTAATTAGGCCCTATATGTGATAAACCGTCAACCCTGACTCCGTGCTGGTATTGAGTAATCTCAATATTAAAATACACCGCCATACATTTTTCGCCATGTTAGTCGGGGACTAAAAAAGAATGTGCCAACTGTGTTTCTTCCCTAGCATGTCGATAAAGACGACTAATGATATATCGGGTTTTGGGTATATGATTGTGAAGGCGACGAGCTAGCCACTTGTCGCTACTTTTTCACAATTTTCCTTCTAACCTAGGCCATGTTCCCATGTTGGTCTGGGACCTTAAAAGAATGTGCCATTTGTAGTTCTTGCCTAGCATGACGTAGAAGACGCCTAATGGTGTATCGGGTTTTGGATATGTGATTGTGTGGGCGATAAGCTAGCTACTTGTCACCACTTTTTCACAATTTTCCATCTAACCCAGCCCAGTTTTGTTTCTGGCTGAATGTGGTTAAAGGGGCCTGCTGCCTCTTTGACTCTGCCTACCCCTTCGAGGATTATGGGCGTGATGTTATGTATATCCAAAATTTTGGGCCTGACCCGAGATTCGAACCCGTTTAGGCGGAGCATGCTACCATTAAACCAACGCGCCAGTCATGTAACTATTTGAGTAGTTTTAACCTTGTCACATTTGTTATTATATAGGGCAGCATATGTCAGGTACCAGTTTTATAAACTAGCTCTTCTGAATGAGTATCAAAGTAGCTTTATTTACTTTGCGCTATGGATATTCGTAGCCCTTAGAGCGTAACACTACGCTTCGGCTACGAACAACAACGCTGTGCTACGAGTGAATTATGCAAAGCTGTATGGGGAATTAGCTTGCAGAGCGATGGTAGATAGATAGGATGGTAGGTAAGGACAGGCGCCTCTTAATTTGTCATGTTGGGGGTTAGCCGTGTAAAATAAAAAAACAACCTTTCTCTATGCTGTCGATTTATTCTCTGACGTGTATACATACATTGTAAGAAACTATACGATAGAGTTAACACGTCAACAAAATATAACGTGAAGCTGTTTACATACTAGGCACTATTAACTAAAGTAGTATACATAATATCAATACACTTCAAATTATAGGGTGCGGGTTTAACCCATTTTTCAATCTATGTGCGTATCTCTACCACTATCTCAGCGGTGAGGAAAAACATCATGATGAAACTTGCACATTCCAACATCTATGGATGTGTAATCATGATCCAAATTGTCTGCTACCCCCATTTTTTTCTATCTAAGGGCTACAAAGGTCAGATCGGCAGGCGCTTCAATGTAATTACAAGACACGCTAAATCCTAGATCATTGTCGTACATAGATTTAAAAAATCCTTAGGTTCTTGCTCAGGTCTGAACTTGCATCCCTCAGTTAAAAGGCGCGGCTCCATCCTTACCATTGAGCTACCACTCTCCTACACTGTTCGCAGTAGTTTATTGTAAGTACCGAACATTAAGTCATCAAGCAAAATTACTTTCTCCAAACAACTAGCGAGCACCTTCCAAAAAGTGCTGTCCCACACTAAATGAAGCTTTATTAGGTTAAACGAACAGGTCGAGGATTAAGAAAAAGTGGAGGAAGTTGTATCAAGCAAACTTAGCTTACTGACAAACAGAGAGACGATGACGTCAAAAATATGTATTATTAGTTTTGCCCGCAGCTTAAATCGGTTGGTATGTAATTAATCATAAACCATTGAAATCACTTAATATACCTTTGAGCCTTATACCTTAATAAAAATATATTTTCACGCTTCATTTAGAGAGATATACTACACTTTTAAATAATACTAGCTGACCCGGCGCACTTCGTAACGCCCCGTTCTGGCATTTTCAATACCCATTTTTTTTTCTCTTATAAGAACCTTCACCTTCACTTGATAATAACAAACATAACTAAAAAAGAATTAGCGAAATCGGTTCAGCCTTCTCGAGATTTGCGCTTAGCGACACATTCAACAATTCATTTTTATATTAAAGATAAAGAATTTTTTTTATTTTTGTATGTTTGTAACGAATAAATTCATAAATGACTACACAGATTTCAAAAAAATATATCACCCTTAGAATGTAACATTATATCTGAGTAACATAGGCTATATTTATCCCAAAATAATTAAAATATAAATGTTCTATGTGAAGATCCAATTAAAAAGGGTTAAACCACAATGATCAATCACCGCTACCGTTAGTTCGTCAATTAAAAAGTTTGCTAACTGGCCCTGTTTGAATTAGAGACAAGGACGGTTGATTTCTTGCGAGGTGGGAAAAATAAGGTGGCCAATTAAACCGAAATTTTATTTTCCGGTAAGATGACAGACTTCGGCCGTTTAAACTTTCTTTGATATCAACTTTTCTTACTGAACTTGAGTTATGAAGGCAATTTACCAAAATGGCTTATGTAGGTATTTACAGTCCAGTTAAAAGTAGCCAAGACTAAGTAGCGTTTTATAAAAACTAGAGAATAATCAATAAATAATTTGTACGATGTTGGTCTAGGACTTAAAAATAATGTGCCAACTGTGATTCTTGCCTAGCATATAGTAAACGGCGACTAATGGTTCTGGGTGTTTGATTGTGTACGCGACGAGCTAGCCACTTGTCACTATTTTTTCACAATTTTTCATCTAACCCAACCCAGTTTTGTTTTTGGCTGAAAGTAGTTAAAGGGGCCTGCTGCCCCTTTGACTTTGCCTACCCCTTCGGGGATTATGGGAGTGATGTTATGTATATTTGTTTATTCGATTATAATAGAGAAACAATTACGAATCTTCACATAGTATAAAACAAAATCGCCGCTTCTGTCTGTTCGCTTAGATGTTGATGCGGTTTTCAACAATAGACAGAGTGATTCAAGAAGAAGGTTTATATGTATAGCTTCATATTTAAGTGCAGCCGGGGCGGATCGCTATATTTCATTAATCTATTTTATTTGTTTTATACTTATATTTAGTGTTGACGAACTAGCATACTGCTTGCTTGATAATGAGCAGTATTTAGAGACACATGTTAAAATAGGCTTACGCGTAAGTGAATAGTTAACCTTCTAATGTAAGTATTTAATTATTCCACTTATAATGTTATGTACAACAAATCAATAAATTCTCCAGATTGACACACCAATTTCCTAGTTCCAATATAAGGTTATAAGCTTGTGCTATGGATACTAGGTGAACGGATAGACATACCTAAATACGTTTATAAACATCCATGACTAGAAATACAAATGTCCATATTCATCACCCGAAACATTTGCCCTAGCGGGATTCGAACCCGTGACCTTTGATTTCGCGGCCAGGGTCTTGACCACTCAACCTACGGCCTGTCCAAATTGTACTGTCTAAAATGTTTAATTTAACTTATGGTCCGGGAGCTTGCACCAATTTTTGGGTAGGTGTTTGAGGCAAGCTGAAAACTTGTCCCATGCTTTTACCGTTATTACCCCAACATGGAACTGCAGACCTGGCTAGTGAGTAGCGGGGCTTTGTATTTTTTTTATTTTTAAGCAATAACATTATTTTTTTCCCAAAAATATGTTTAATGCTATATGCAATTTTAAGTATATGTTGTAGTTAAATGTTTAAAGAATTTAAAAAATATAAACCAGATGATTAAGTCAAGGTTTTAACATTGCCAGACACATTTTAATATATTTTGAAAAATAATATAAAAAATGTATTTGAGGCAACTTGAAATGTTAATAGGGTATTATTTTTATAAAAAAATAGGATTCTAAAAAAGACAGATAATTTTGATGGGACATTTTACCTGCCTGATGATCTAACTATCTATCTTTCTTGATTCAGCCCCACTACTCACTAGCCAGGTCTGCATTTCCTTGTTGGGGTATAATAGGAGAGGCTTGGGACAAGTTTTCAGCTTGCCTCAAATACCTACCCAAAAATTGATGCCAGCTCTCCTACTATTAGCTATATACACGTCCGTAATAACCTAAAGCTATTGATCTTCCTAGCGTTATGTCATATATTATTAATTACATTGAAGCGACAGCCGATCTGACCTTCGTAACCCTAAGATAGGGGAACCAGACAATTTTCGAATCATGGTTATATATCCTAAGTTGTTTCACTCACCGTCGAGCTAGTCGTATAAATACGTACATAGATAAAAAAAATCAGAGGTACTTGCTCGGGTTTGAACCCGCACCCCTCGGTTATGAGGCACCTTTGAGCTACCACCGCTCATCTTATGGCTATTATTCCTATTTTAATAGGGGCAGCCTATATTGCTTAACCTTCAGTGACATTATTTATCAAAAGCATCCAGCACATAGCCTTGGGTCTATTTTTCCAATAAATAGGACTACGCTTGGCCACCATGAGAAGACCCCTTCGCCAAACGATGTTTATTTAACCAGAGATCTAAGTATGTTGGTGATGTACTATGTGACTTGGCAAAACTGTGTGTTGGCGTGACGCAATTCTGCGGATCCCATAGTTCAAGGAGAAATCGTTTGCATACAAATAGGGGAAAGTGCGTCCTATTGCATTGTGATAAGGTTGAACAAGGATGTTGAAGTAAACTTGTTTGTATCAAATGTTTGCAGACTTGAGGGCGTCTACATGGCGACTGTTTGGCGCATTAAAGAGATGAAGTCATCTAGGGGAGAAGGACGGGTGGATTCCACCACAGATGCGTGTGAAAGGGATAGGAGATAGGTGAAATCTGTTGATCAATATTAAAATTAAAGCTCAATACACATAAGTGAATTGAATGTATCGTGGCTCAAGAGTTAGCGGAGAGTGCTGTTACTACGAAATTGGTAGCTTTTGGATGAAGTACTTAAATCATCACACCCGCTATTCGAAGGGATAGGCAGAGTCTAAGGAGAAGTTCTCCTTTAATTAATTTCTGCTAAAAATCAAATTGAGCTGGCTTAAATGGAAAAAGTATTGACGAGTGCTTCTATAAATTATAGAAACTGCCAATGTGTAAACAGACGTATATTTGCAAAGAGACTGCTTGAAAAACTAAGTATAGGTACTCATCATCTTCCTAGCGTTATGTCCCGTGCTTAGACGGGGTCCGCTTAGACCATGATCCAGGATTTAGCGAGTCTGGTAATTACATTGAAGCGACTGCCGATCTGGCCTTATATAGGGGAATCATACAATTTTTGGATCATGGTTACACATAGTGAATTTAATATAATAGATCAAAATAATACGGTTGAGAGATTACTATCGTTTACTTTGATTACACTTACGAGTAGTGACAGTGGCTAGCTCGTCGCCTATACAATCACGCACCCAAAACCAGATATATCATCAGTCGCTTTTTACGACATGCTAGGTGAGGAACACAGTTGGCACATTATTTTTAAGTCCCAGACCAGGATTGTTAAACTTGGCATTAGAGATATCAATAGTTGCCGAGATTACCGTTTTGCCACAAGTCGCGATGCCGGCCGCATGAATAGAGACCACAGTGTGATAGGAGATGTAATATTCATAACAGCCACGTGTCTTTAGTGATGTGCACAAACTTTAAATGACTAAGTCGATGTTACTTATTCGACTACCGAAATATCAAAAATAACGGTAAGGTATGATTTTTGCAGTAACGTATACTGCAAAATTCATAACCATGTATGACTAAATCCTAACATTTGTAAGGACTTCCACTTTATGGACCCTTTTAACTGGCTCGGTAGCGCATTCGGTAGTGACTCTGCCGCGCCAAGAGTTGTGGGTTCGATCACCATCCAGGACAAACATTCGTGTGATGAATACTTGTGTTTGTTCTGTGTCTGGGAGTGAATATCTAATATTTCAGTATATATTTGTAATACCACTGTTGATTCTGATATCCGTAACACAAGTGCTTAAGCTACTTACCTCGGAGTCAGATCAATGTATGTGATGTCGTCGGGTATTTATTTATTATTATTATTATTTATTATAGTATTAAAAACCATTGAGCTACCACCAGCTCAATGGTAAGTTCAAACCCGGGCACGTACCTCTGGTTTTTTCAAATCTATGTACGTATTTTCTACCACTAGCTCGACGGTGAGGGAAACATAGTGATGAAACCTGCAAATTCAAATAACTTTGGATTTGTAACCATGATTCAAAAATTGTCTGGTTCCCTTATCTTAGGGCTACGAAGGTCAGATCGGCAGGTGCTTCAATGTAATTACCAGACTCGCTAAATCCTGGATCATGGTCTAAGCGGACCCCGTCTAAGCACGGAACATAACGCTAGGAAGATGATGATTATAGTATTAAAAATCAATGTCCATAAAATTGTTACGATTACTGAAAGGTTAGGAGCCATTAACCAATATTATAATGGAAAATATGTTTGTTTGTTGGTCTCATGGCCGTAATCCATGAAGTAGGCAAAGTCAAAGGGGCTTTACATAAACTAGCCCCCTTAACCACATTCAGCCAAAAAAATTTACCGGGACATTTGTGAAAAATTTGTGACAAGTTGTCTACACAATCAAATATTCAAAATATTAGTCGTTCTCTTACAACATGCTAAGGAACACAGTTGGCACATTATTTTTAAGTCCCAAACGAACATGGGACAAAATATATTAATTATATAATTTTAAACTGTCGCGTTGCATTATCACTGGAAATAATACTGCAGATCTGGATATAATATCGCGTTTAGTCCGGTCAGTATTATTTCCTATATATTAATTAACTGCAACTTTAAATTGACTGTACAACTTCCATCGTAATTGTCTCCCGTCACCTCCCTAGGGCTCCCTGCTCCTTTGACGCGCATGGTCTTGCGAGCTAAATGCATTAATCATTAGTACCGGCGACGCACTGTCTTAACCAGTTCAGTCTTTGCTGTGAGCCGAGATGACAGAGGATATAAATGAGAAGCATCCGTGTTTACTAATGTTATATGCGAAGTCATTCTGTCTGTCTGAATACTGATGTAGAGACGGCTAGATTAGTTAATTTTAGCTATTTTCATTATGTCCTACTTTAACCACGTATGGGACTGGGGTAATTGAGACAACAGTTAGTATAAGTCTCAACTACCCCTTCACGTCGGGTTCGCCAAATATAACCGCGTATGGGACTGGTGTGGAATGAGACGAGAGTTGGTGGATGTGTTATAGATGTCTGATTTATTTAACGTCGTATTACAGTTCATATATCACTCAATCTGTTAGTATATGCTTGATCGATCATGTTATATCTCGTACGTGCGGTACGTGCTGTATTTTACTACGTGCGGCAATGCGGCACAGTACGGTCTGCTTTTATGGGGATCCGCAGCGGATATCCAGACAATTTTTTTACTACAAAAAAAGGCAATTAGGGCTATATACCAACTTAGACCTCACAACTCCCTAAAAGAGTTATTTATGGAAATCAACATACTAACTGTGGCATCTCAATACGTTCTTGACTGTTTATTATATGTACCTATTTAAAAATATGCATTCTATCCCTCTAAAAAGCGGTCATAGCATTAATACTAGAAACAAGCATAAACTGGCTGTCCCGAATCTAAGGTTAAGTAAAATTAGTAATTCATTTGTGGGACAAGGTATAAAGATGTTCAATTTGCTGCCACAGGATGTTATTAACTTACCTATGCAGAAGTTTAAGCGGTACATTAAAAAAAACTCATGAAAAAGGGTTAACTATAAAGTTGAAGATTTTTTCAATGACAAAAACCGATGGTTTACGAATTATTAATCAGTTAATGAGTTCCAATAATTATAATTGTATTTTTTTGTATTAAATTCGCCTTTTTATGAAATTGATGTTGATATGTCATCAATTTTTAAGTTATAATAATTCATTCATTGAATATATATAGCACTGTTATAATAATTCATTCATTGAATTTTAATTATATGACATATTTTTAAAACCTTTGAGCTGTGTTCTATGGTTGGCTTGTTACAATTATTTTTCATTATTCTCTGACTAACCTGAGTAGTCATGCTCACTAAAATATCGCTGGGGTGGTGGCGCTATGTGGCGGGTCGTTACATTCCCTAAAATATGGTTGAGTGTAGCGATGGCTGACACATACGTCATTCTTGGGAACAGGTGCTGCCCTTGGGGATTAGTCTGCTTTGGTCGGGTCATGTTTTTGTTTGTAATTTATATACATATTTTTATTTTGATACTCTACAACAGGCTCACATTAAAACATGGTTCAAGTTAATTATGATTCATACACCTTGTATAAATTGTATTGAAAAGAGTAACTACCGAGTTTCTTGCCGGATTCTTCTCGGTAGATACAACATTCCGAACCGGTGATAAAATCATATAGCTGTGGCTTTACCGGTATTTGACGATTTATAAGTGTTTAAATTAAGAACATTTTGATTTTGACTTTGTCATGTTTTTTTACTCTTTGAGAGCTTTACACAAATTTAATGAATTTCAATCACAGATAACTTTGACCGCATGAGAGTTTGAATTTCCAAAAGTATCTTCCCAATTCTCTCACTATAAGACTCGAGTTATGTGCAAAATTTAAAATATTAGATTTAGTACATTCGGTTGATCATCAACCAATAAATAAATAAATAAATAATAAATAAATATCCGACTACATCACATACATTGATCTGACTCCGAGGTAAGTAACTTAAGCACTTGTGTTACAGATATCAGAATCAACAGTGGTATTACAAATATATACATAAATATTGGATATTAACACCCAGACACAGAACAAACACAAGTATTCATCATACGAATATTTGTCCTGGGTGGGGATCGAACCCACAACTCTTGGCGCATGGGGCAGGGTCACTACCGAATGCGCCATCGAACCAATCAATCGATTTTAATTTTTATATGATTAAAAGGTTTTGAAAATTTGAAAAATTGTAAGTCTTCTCTTGTGAGGTGTGAATTACTTAAAAAAAAAAAAAAACAATTCTCCTAGCTAAAATAAAACTGTGAGTTATATAAAACAAAGGATCTAATATTAAATACTGCTATACGTCTAAAGTAGCCAGCAAAATATTTTCCAAGAAAATATCATCTTCATAACTGGCTCGATAGCCCATTCAGTCCCATGAGTTGAGGGTTCGATCCCCACCCAAGACAAACATTCGTCTGATGAATACTTGTGTTTGTTCTATGTCTGGGTGTTAATATCCAATATTTAAGTATACATTTGTAACACCACTGTTGATTCTGATATCCGTAACACAAGTGCTTTAGCTACTTACCTCGGATTCAGATCACCGTTAATTATCGCATTTGCAAATATTGCATCCTGCCTATTGAAACATTCGTAACAGCTTCCAGATCATATTTTAGTACTATTCTATTCCACGAAGAAAAATTAATATACTTACACAAAAATCATAAAAAATTATCTACCTGTTCTTAAGTTATAAATGATGTAACTAACACGACTTTATTTATTTTTTTACTGATTGGGACAAAATTTAGTTACTTGCGCCAAAAAAAACAATTCTATGAAAGGACATAGGTAGACTACTTTTTGCTACGGAAATTTGTAGAGAGTCTCTCCAACATTCATAACAATCATCCGATTTAGCGGCTCTGAACAAAGTCAGTTTACAACAAAACCTTTTAGAAAGTTATATTGTCAATAGAAAGCATTTAAAACTTCTTGTCTTTTTTAGTTTAACGTATGATAGACGTTAAACTAGATGAAGTCGGTTAAAAAGGGCTCCTATTTAACGACATTGGCTGATAATTTAGCAATAGCAAGGAAAACAAGTTTTGTGCACCTGATTTATTATTTAAAAACTTCATTCTAATACTACAAAGATAAATAGTTTCACTGACCTCTAATATTCTAATTAAGATTCTGCCTTTGTGACAAAGTTAAGAATCATTTGCTTTCGACTGTATATGTACACATCCACATGCTGAAGACCAAGATCCTAAGCTTAGAAAAACAAAAAAAAGATAAAAAAATGTAAACTAAGAAGAATAGAAAAGAACGGCCACATATAAAAACAGGAACAACATCGCAATAGTCAATGACATAAAAAGTACTTACTTAAATGCCATGTTGGTCTGGGACTTAAAAAAAATGCGCCAACTGTGTTTCTTGCCTAGCATGTCGTAAAAGGCGACTAATGGTATACCGGGTTTTTGTTGGTTCATTGTGCAGGCGACGAGCTAGCCACTTGTCACTACTTTTTCACAATTTTTGATCTAACCCAGCTGCAGTTTTATCTTTGGCTGAATATGATTAAAGAGGCTTGCTATCTTTGACTCAGCCTACCCCTTTGGGCATAACGGACGTGATATTATAAAAAAATAGTAAATTAACCTTGCGCTACGTTGAACTTCACTTGAAGGTCAAAAAGCCGCACTTGCAAGGTTAATTAATCAGTTCAATTGGCTGTTGGCGTCAGGGCCGATAGACAAAGGGTTCATTACTAGTCGTGTTAGTACTCAATATAAGCCCTGTTCGCTCAACGGCTTTACGTCAATATGTCGAGTGCTTGGCGGGAGACCAAGATGATTGTAATGGTCGCCATATGGCGTTTATTGCTAGGTAGGGTGTCTATCTTTTATAAATTGATCTGTTCTTGTAAACTAGGCTAGCTCAAGTTTGCTCAAGCCCAGTATTTCAACTATCTGTTTATGAACATTATACACATTAATTAAAATGAGCGGCTGGGCGGTGGTAGCCCAATGGACACGCGCCTCTTAACCGAGGAGTGCGGGTTCAAACCCGGGCACGTACCTCTGGATTTTTCAAATCTATGTTCGTATTTATACGACTAGCTCGACGGTGAGGGAAAACATCGTGATAAAACCTGCAAATTCAAATAACTTTGGATTTGTAACCATAATCTAAAAATTGTCTGGTTCCCCTATTTTAGGGTTACGAAGGTCAGATCGGCAGTCGCTTCAATGTAATTACCAGACTCGCTAAATCCTGGATCATGGTCTAAGCGGACTCCGTCTAAGCACGGGACATAACGCTAGGAAGATGATGACACATTAATTAAAATCAATGGAGTACGTCTCGACCGATTTTTTATTTGTGTTGCCGCCACGACTAAGTTTAATGAATAAAAAAAATTAAGAAATTCACCACCAAGTTCGGAAGTTTAGATGATAATTTATTAAAATGCATGTGAGCGATCTATCAACAAATTCAAAATTCAAAATGTCTTTATTTATGTTGGCCTCTAAAAAGCACTTATAAATCGCCAATTTTACAAAAATATATAGAGCAATGTGAATCTACCACCGGTTCGGAATGCTAATTCGACCGGGAAGAAACCGGCAAGAAACTCGGTAGTTTCTCTTTTCAGCTTCAAAATATTCATGAGTAATATACATTTTTTGTAAAGTTCTAAACCAAATCATACAATCAATGACTGTAGGAGATGACATTATATGATTACAATAAAAGTGTAAGATTAACCATCTATCTGCTAGCTTTCTATAAAGTTCTTGTGTCAGAATTGAGTCTATAAAAGTATTTTTTTAAACAACCTATCTCTCTTTCTGGGAGCTAGAGTGGAAAATGAGGAAAAAGGGAGTTGAAGAGCTGCTTTTGTTATTTCCATATTCCTATTCATGTTTACCAATGCTTTGAGCTGATCCGATAGCTTTCTCGCTATATCTAGAATACTGATCCAGGCGGGACCCCTACTAGGATTTTAGTAGTGAAAATGTATATTACACATGTATATTGACATTTATAATTTTTAAACTTCCATGGGAGCGCTTGTCATATACCTTCTACGCCATTGGACATTTATCTACTGTGACGTATTTACGTCACTACCCAGTTGACTGGGGGGCGTCTTCAGTAATACCCCGTCATAAGTGTCAGATATTTTAGTTTCTAAATTGTCTAAACTATTTTTTCTATAGAATAAACACAATAGACTGGCCCGTTGGCCGAGACTGGTCCGTTGATCGAGTGGTCAGGGACCCTGGCCACGAAACCAAGGGTCGCGGGTTCGAATCCCGCTAGGGGCAAGTGTTTCGTGGGATATGTATGAACGTATTTAAGTCTGTCTATCCGTTCACCTAGTATCCATAGTACAAGCATAAGCTTAGTTTCAAACTAGAGTATTTGTGTGTCAGTCTGGAGAATTATCATATTATATTATATGAGTTTCTCTGAGTGTTGAGTTCTGTATTTTATTTTCATACAAAAAAGAATCAAATAAATTAAATCAAAAAATAATATCAAAATAATTATAGTAGGTATTTTATGTAATAAACCATTTTAATCTAATAACCTTTTTTATTTTTTTTTCTTTAAAAATGTACTAATACACACAGGCAAGCTTCGAATGTAAGTTGAAATAGCAAGAAAATTAGAAACCTGCACCGACGTTTAAAAAAAAGTTATTTATTTTTCAAAATAAGTAAATATATCACAAAAAATGATTAACGATTATCGATTAAGTTAAATCACAAATCAAAGAATTCACGCACACAAAGTCACAGGCAGTTGTAGACACATCCATATCTATAGGTCTACCTTCCTATTAAAGGTTTCTCCGTGCGAGATTGAGTCCGTCTCACAGATATTATATCAGCGGATTAATATAAAATATATACCACAAGAATTGAATCGTCTAGCTACAGAGTCCTCCCGCTGAATCTGACTAAAGTAACCATTATATTCCATAAATGTGGGAATGTGTAAGTATACAGATTTCAGATTACAAAATTTTATAATTTAGTTTGATTGAGGAGTTCAAGCAAGAAGTGTATTATAGATATTTTCTAGACAATCTTGATGTTAAAAGCAAAGCGGTTTTTAAGGCTTGCAAAACTATAATGTTGTCGTTTTCACCCGGTAAGTAGATAACATACTTCTGCTTCGGACTTTTCATGATTTTAACTTATGTACTGCTCGGATAGGAGATTTATTTCAGGAACTACAGCGAGTGCTTTGTGGAATATCTTAATATAATAAATTACGCGTCACGTTGTTTGTCCGCGGTGGACTCTGAAACTACTTAACCGATTTTAAGCAAATTTGCACACCGGGTGCAGTTTGATCCAACTTGAAAGATAGGATAGCTTATATCTCAATTTATTTAACCGGATTATGTGTCATTGACTGTTAGGCGGAACGAAATTCGCCGGGACAGCTAGTATATAATATATTCCCTTAGAAAAACCTCAGCAAGCAACTAGGGTTTTCCCAAGATAATAAAGTATAATAGCTTTTTAATAAAAAGTTAATGGGTTAAAGAATATGCAACACATATTATGTGATACCCGATCAAAATCGACTATAGACTACTGTGACCTCTTATCATCATATGGATAAGAAAAGTGGTGTGAACAGGGTTATGGCTGTTTCCACCTTTCCACTGCCTTGTTTCACATCCTTTATAGGTACCACACTGTAGGTTAACCTAACCTGATAGTAATTTCCATTAAACAGGAAATCTCCCGTTAACTGTAACGTGGTGTCTCTCAATAATAAAATTCCGCGATCTGTTCGTTCCGAATACAACCGCCAAACCGCCGGTTGTACTTACACAATCGCATAGATTCTTTCCTGGTAAAGATGTTCCAATCTTTCCTTTTATTGCGTTTGTGAACTAAAAGATATTAGCTTCGCCCGACCTAGGCAATGGCAAATAAATAATGTGTGTATACTTTGTAAAAAATTCCAATTATAAATTATATTTACAGAAAAACTTATTAAATGCTTAAATTTTCGTAAACCTTGAACAGAGTCATGAATATCAAAGAAACGAGTCGGGTCTCAATACTCAATACTCAATAATTTATTGCTTTCATAATGTGTTTACAAAGTGTTATTAAGGGTGTGTAAGTACCGTGTCATATGGTGCTCAGTTCTCTCTAGAGCTGTGGTTCCCAAAGTTTTCTAGGCTTCGACCCGTCTAATACGAGTTTACAAACTTGGGACCCACATCTAGGATAGTTTACCGTTAACAATATGAATAAAGAAAGGTTGGCTCGGTCGGTTGATGTGTCGTGCTACAGACAGGGCCCACTTAGTAGTCGCTCGCGACCCATAGTTTGGGAAGCCCTTCTCTAGAGAATTGACGTGAATTTAGTTTTCACATACCAAAGATAACATTGCTTTGCAGTTACATTTTCTTTCTATTTTAGTGCTTACTAAAGCTTATTACCAGTTAACACATACCATCGCACATAAAATACGACAACATTATTCATATGTCAATAATAAACGAGAATGGCAACGATAAACTGCGTCGGTAATGAGCGACGGGTAACGACCGCGCCGTAATATCGCCGGGCCGACAAATGGCCGAAGGCCGAATTAGGCGTCGGCGTAATCACCATAACTGGCCAAATGATGTGGCAACTTCGCTTTCACACATTTCCTCAATGACCTTGTTTTTTTTTTCAGAAAAAACAACCGTAGGTATCTTTTATCAATGACTTTATTGAGAAGTAGCTTATTAAAATGCGGGACGCGTTTTGAATTTGGAACGTCAATAGATCAATAACAAGCTCACATTTCTTTGTTGTTTTTGTATTAAAAAACAGTATCTTTTCTAAATTACTCTATTAGACAGTACTTAAGTACCTAACTAATATTAAAAGGCGGGACACATTTAGAATTTGGATCGTGGTAAATAAGTATATTAAAAAAACTGATAAGATTGGTTTCGTATAATAAAAACCTTTATATTTTTAATTAAGTGACTTATTTGCAGACCGGCCAGTATTAGCAGTCGTGACGTATTTTGGATTTGAGATTTTATTAAGACCAGCCATCACCCGCGTACCTACATAGTATTAAAAATAAAAGTTTCTTTATTTACGGAGCGGAACCCCAATTAAGTATTTTTCAAAATAAAAATAACGAACTCGTTGTAACACAGTAAAATCATCTTGAAAACGCGAGTATAGCAGAAATGAAGAACCTCGTTACAGGAGTTTTAAATCCATCGCTCTTATTATAACAATCAACAACTTTGTAGCATCGTTTGTAAAATCCATTCACAGTAACGCGAGCCACTTCATCACGTCCATTCGTACCATAACTCGCTTCCTCAACCATCGCTTGTTTTGTTTAAGTCGTTCAATCGGAATTGTTGTAAGAGTTTTAATGTATGGTGTGCTTGCTGAAATGTATGTATATTTTAAGGGGCGGTTAAGAGTACCTACTCAATAAGGATGGAACGACTTTGAAACATATTGAATATTTGGAATGATAATATTCCTGATATGATTGTATTTTAATAAGGGTGTTCCGGAACATCCACCAAATGAATTTTTATATTGTAACGTAGGTTCTTGTCGCCGTAATTTATTCGGGAGGAATTGATATCCATTACGTTTTGAGGTAGCGTGTCTAAGGAGACATTTACAATTGTGACAAGGCTGGCCAGTAGTGCCTTTTAGTTGTTATATATATAAAAGATCTTAGTTATTGCAGTGAAAATGAAACAACATTATATAAAAAAATCAAATGTATCATCATTTATGTTAACTGGTGATACCAGTTAACATAAATGTTAACTGATGATACACTTGGCCAATTCTGTGGGAAGTCCTTTTCCTTTCAAGATCAATAGATGCAGTGGGTACACCAGGTCAACTCCTGCAGTGTGGACAAAATTACCATGGAATCGCTGCTTCCATCATCATGGACTTCCAAATACCGCCCTGCACCAATAGGTTATCAGATATTTCAACACAAAAATCTATCTCCAAACTCTCTTTAGTTTTTTATCAGCAGATAAATTAAACCTACTAAGTAATATTATAAATGCGAAAGTTTGTTGTTTGTTACTCTTTCACATAAAAACTACTAAATGGATTTTAATGAAATATAGATAATGTAGCTTAGCTGATCCGCCCGAATAACATATAAGCTATGTTTTATTGATATACCACGCGAGTAAAACCGCGGGCAGAAGCTTGTGATAATTAAAAAAGAAAACATTTGCCGCCCTCCATGCCGCTGGGCCGGTGGGGTATGGGCCCCGTCGCCCTTTACGTTACGCCATGCGTATCCAAAATCCCGTAAGAACAGCCCCCCCGGGTAACAGGGCGAGTTGCGCCGCGACAGCCGTGTTTACATTTAATTTAACTTGCAATTGGATCCAACGTCGGCATACCCAATATTACACGTACGTAGCTTTACAATGCGCTGTGACGCCGAGTTTTACGAGTTGTCTATGTTTTTTTTTACGGTTAAGAGCTGTGAGATCTAAATAGTAATGGTATTCGTCTTACATCGATTGCTAGTTTAAAACCCGAACACGTACCTCTGGATTTTTCAAATCTATTTTGAGGAAACCTTAACATTTAAAGAGCTATCGATGTGTAGCAATGAATTTAAAAAAAAAATCCGGTTCCACTCTCTAAGGATTACGAGGGTCAAACAAGGTTAAGATCATGATATAAACGGGACTAGATTACGTTCCCTAATTAAGGAGAAGTGGAAATGATAATTTATTTGAGTAAAATTTAAAATCTTAGACCAGTGTTTGTCACACTGGTCTCGCTCTAACAAAGCTGTGATATTTTGTCAAACGATGTTTTTTACTCTTACTACAACATCGACATAATAAAAGTTTTTTGAATTAAAACATCTGATAGATGGCGTAACTGTGACGTACGGTCTTGTCACCCTCCTCATTGGTAAATTTTCAGAACAAACTAACATGCTGTCAACAAACGGCCAATAGTGACAGTGATAAGACCACGAGATTCCCTCGAGCCATCTGGCGGTTTTAGTATTTTTGAAAACCCTCATTACAATCGAACGTCTCAAACGTACAATCGTCAGTTGCACAACATCTGTCCCAATAAAGCGCTCTGTTAATCTTCGTCCCACTTACCAAGACACCCTTTTTAATTAGTCGAGTAAGTAAGTGCCAGACGGATCGGGCCTTTGCTATCGCGTCAAGAAAACTCTCGGGTTAACGAGGCGACGTCGACTCGACTCCATTAATGCGACTTACGGCCTCGTAAAACTGAAATTTGTCTAGTAATGTCCGGGAATTGGAGATGGAGGGACGGGTGAGGTATGTGAGTGGAGTTGCTAAGTCTCTGTGAGGAGACGCGCGAATGAACTACAGTGACATTGTTTTTTTTTTTGTTTTTTTTTTTTTATCTATGTTTATTTAGAGGCTTTTGTCTTACTAGACATGCCAGCCCCATCGAACCCCAACTTTAAATAGGTAACATATATTTTTTTTGTTTAATAACAGCGGACGGAAGTTAATGTTCTTATGTAAACCAGTTTTTCTCAATATAATGAATAAGTTTGATTCTGTTTTGAGAAATAAATGTCTTAAACCCAAAAATATTTCAGCTAATTGTTAATCAGCTTCAGATGTAGGCTCTGCTAGGATCTATGTGAACATTCCCAAATCGTACTTAATGTACTAAATTCTTGCATAAATAGCTCCCTTAGTGACATTGTGAAACGTGTTAGTTATGATGTAATCTCATTCCATCAGTCCCCGACGATGTAGACACTAAGGAAACTCCGTTAACCATATTTGGCCAAAGATAAATTTGAGTCGGGTTACATGTAAAATTGTGAAAAAGTAGTGACAAGTGGCTAGATCGTCGCCTACACAATTATAAACCCAATACAATACCATTAGTCACCTTTTACGACATGCTAGGCAAGTAACGTTATTTTTAAATCCCACACCAAAATGGAACTTAAATATATTTTTTAAAGTTTTATTCAATTCCAGTTTTGGTGTATAATTAATACCCAAAGGTATTTGTGATACTTTCATTAATCCATCACATCACAAACTATATTTTTCTCTATCTATAATTACTTACTAATACATTAATTTTAATTAAATTAAAATTTATAAATAATTTAATTTTTTAAGGAAAAATAGTATTTAATAAAATAAAAATAAATATAATGATAACATTTTTTGTATTATAAAGCTGAAGCGTATGTTTGTTTGTTAGTTTGTTTGCTTGAAAGTGCTAATCTCCGGAACTATTGCTCCGATTTAAAATATTCTTTCAGTGTTAGATAGCTCATTTGTCGAGGAAGTTTATTAGATATAAGTATATAACATTAATCATATACGCGGGCACAGCCAATATAATTTAAAACCCGAGCAAAGTTGGCACGAGAATAAATGATACAGTGTCATATAGTAAGTATATAACACATGTGCCAGATTCCCGAATACGCGAATCTGTTAATTGGGGACACGCTCCTGAATAGACTCGGTTGCGATTAAAGCTATTCATGATCGTCCTCATTTTCTTTCCCGTTAATTTGTGAATTACGCCACATAGGACTGATTTGATTCACAAGAGTTGATTCAAATAAATTGGAAAGTAATTATTTTGGTCAAAGCAAATATTTTTTCAATAAGATACATTAATTTGCTCTAAACGACTCTAACGCGATGTGATAATTTGCTCAATGAGGGTTTTTTGAATTAAAACATTCAAAAGATGGCGTATATGTGACTTGCGGTCTTGTCACCCTCCTCATTGGTTAATTGTCAGACCAAACTGACATGCTGTCAACAAGGAGCCAATAGTGACTGTGTTAAGACAAGACTCACTCGTGCCATCTGGCGGATTTTGTATTTTTGAAAACCCTAATTTGGTATTGACCTTATAAAGATAGGTGCCTTTGTGCAAATCGAAATATGCATGTCTACGCAAATGCAGATTGGTTTAATTTAAGGGCAAGTTTTACCACAAAAAAAAAACACTGTTAGTAAGGGAAAACATTGTAAAGGAACCCTCACATTAATAAAAAAAAAACAGTCGAATTGAGAACCTCCACCTTTTTTTTGAAGTCGGTTAAAAAATCGTAAAACTTAATGTCTGAGGTGGCACTTGCTTCAAAGTAATATTCTCACATTCTCTCGAGTCCAACTAACCAGAGTCGCTAATTAAATCTAGAATCCTGGTTCAATTCGATTAAAAATAAGATATACGAGGGTTTAAAAATCGGTTGTAAGAGATCGCTTGTGACAAGAAAAGCAAAAGTTACAATATAATTATTTTCACCCCTAAAGATTGTTGTAAATAATACAAACAATCTACGTCTAATCAACAGTCTTGACACAAATCATCAATATATTGTATAATTATAATATTGTTATCAAAAATTCATTTCTTGTGTGTTATAATAGTAAATAATAGATTTTAATCATATCTCATGAAAGCGAAGCGATAAGCGCGCTGAAAGCGGCTTCATGCTTTGTTGTCGCTGAAGAGCGATCAGGCGCCGATAAGGCGTCGGTGAAGCGTTTATCGCTCGCTCGAGCATCGGAAGCGCGCTCCCAATGCTCGAGCGAGCGATAAACGCCGCCGTGGCCCGTCCAGATCTCGACAGTTGGCGAATAAAATCGTTGGCGATGTCGAACCGCCCCTTGAAGGCTGTCAGTGATAAGGGTCGAGATTTTATAAATTACACTTTTGTTTAGGTATTGAACGACGCTTCGTTTCCGTGTTTAGCCATTTCCACTTATACAGATAAATATAAATAAAATTGACGCATCTATACAAACCACAGTTGCCTATCCATATTACCTACGACAATTCAATTTCTAAATCGTTTATGTTGTAGCTAAAATGTATGAATAATTCTATGCAAATACCTTTTAAGCTGTTCAATTATTTGTCGAGAACGTTTACTCGATAAATGACGCAATACACAGTCAATTCATGTTCGTGACACCGGGTAGCGCAATAGCAGATCCAGGGGGGTGCTAAGGGGCTCAAATCACCGATTTCTAAATATTCTTTTGACAGGGCGCACATAGCACAAGAATAAATGCTTGGTTTGGAGTTCGGTCTGTTACAGAAACTATCGTGGGGTCCTGAGTAATCTAAAAATTTTTTCCAGATATATTAATAGCTAATCAAGATAAAAATATCGATTCTTCGTATTCTGCATGCCGATTCCGTAGCGATTGGTGAAGTAGTTTAGAAGCGACATGACATGACATACAGACAAACTGAGTAAGTTTCGCATGTAACATATTAAAATAAGAATCTAATTGCCTAAATAGTCCCCTCTCCATTTTAAATTCCGGGATCTACCAGTGAGATAGCGCTGTCATTTGCTTACCTTAGGCCAAACCATCGAAGCGAAAGTGAAGATATCATACCCCACGATACTGTCCAAAGGGCCAAGTTAGATAAAGGAAATGTTTCCATCGCATTTTCAGCGGCGCCGTCTCCAGTCCCACGAAACATGTGACAATTTACCGAATCCAAGGAAACATTTTTCTCCCTCGCTTTTATTTTCATTCGACATTTTATGCCAATATTCAATAAGGTTTGATGTGACGCGAAATAGCAAAGCCCAGGGGAGCATCACTCGTAAATATTCTAGAATCCTGTTATTAGGCTTCGGGCTCGGGAATTTATTGGGAAATGTCTTGTAGCTGGTTGCCGGCTCTGGGACGATACAGGTGCCGGCAATCCTGCTCATGTTTCTGGAATCCAACTTGAAAGTTATGAGATTTTAGACGACACTAGAGATTTGAATCTGTCGAGATAGTTTCAGCGACGTAGAATGCACGAAATTGGACTGAAGATATCTGAACACTCTCTGAGGCGTTAGTGGTTCTGTAGAAGGCTGTTCGCAGTATCCAAATTAATGGTTCGTCTTAGTCGAGTAGATATATATTATATCGATGGGTGAGCACTTCAATTTAGACAAGTTTGTTACATAAGTTTTTCAGTATCACATTAGCATTGCAATTATCTAGCCCCAAACATTAAAATTAAAATACTTATATAACGTTCATTACCATATGGTAGTCGTGAATCATATGATTCACGACTCGATTATAAACGGCTGTGTTTATCACACTAATATTTATCGCTAGCGGGTTCAACCACCTGAGGTCCTAGGTTTCGTAGCCAGGACTAATGACCAAAGCTTGCCGTTTGTATTGATGGGAAATCATTCCGGTTGTTGTCACGAACTTTTGCGTTGATATTCATAAAATATCATATCATTCACAACATTTTCAGAAACCTTCCTTTCAGAATCATAAGATTATTGACTACACGCGAAAAAAGCAATCCATCGATAAATAATAATTGCTCCATTTCTCTGAACACGTGACAAATCTTTGATCTGAAACCGTTACCAATTCGTCTCATCACTCTTTGAGAAACTTTTCACAAAAGACGGCAAAGCGATCCCTAAGGTTCGGTCGTTTCTTTTATTCAAATCGGGAAGAGAAAGAAAATCGTTATTACTGTAGACTTAAGGTTTAAATTCGTGAAAATATAAACTTTGTATTCTTTTCAGGTAGTTAGCTGATAGCTACTTAGTTTACCTGTGTTAGGAGTCTCGCCAATTCTTTCTACGGCATTAACTTAAGAAATAACAAAATTATAAAGTCTAATCTAGTCTAGTGTAAAGATAGATACGCTTAGAGTTGTATTATTACCCAGTAGAAAGCTTTTTATTAACTTGCTTACTAGGGAGCCGTGCTTTGAGCTTCGGAGAGTACCTAAATACCTAAACTTTCCAAACAAATCACTCCCTAGATTAGTGAAAACTGTATTAACAACATTATAGTTTTGTTTTGAGTTTATTGCGTTCAGACTTATAAACCCACAGGGTCTGTGCTAATTAATTGTTAGGCGCTTATTATGTTGTGATAGCCACCCGTCTTACAAACGTTTTTGCAGCATGCATTTGAGACTGTCACAAAAAGTCTGATTTTGCTGACTTAGTTAAAGGGCTGATTTCGCAATTACCCTTTCACATACAAAAACAAAACTCATAAATCCGCTTTTTATATTTCTATTTATAAACTGCACAGTCACCAACCGCTATAGTTTCCATTTCAATTCATCAGAATTACCAACTGAAAAATGACAGCTTGCGAGCTCCAAACTATTCGCTAAATAACAGAGTGTCATGAGAGACATGTGATCACGTTCGTGGCGCCAGAGCGGCGCGCCGCGGCGGCTCCAACTGTGGCTCGTCTTCATTACGGGCTGGGGTTATTGCTACAGAGATGAAGAGATACTGGATATGCTTCGTGACGCCAGACATCACAATTTGTGGACTGTCACTTCAACTGCCCTTTCAATCCAAAAGGAAATTCTCTGTCTTGTGATTTAAAGCGTTTCGACCGTAGCTCGACTTCATTACGGGCTGGGGTCATTGCTTCAGAGGTGAAGAGGCGCTGGATATGCTAAAGCACAATAAACACCAAAGTCGCCGTCACACCCTCCGACACAAGCCGGCGGCCTATATGTTAATCTAAATATGTGGAAAATCTTGGTGACTTGCGTAGCGCTCATCTGCCCGGTAACACTCGAGCTGTAATGAGTGAAGCCGCTGACTAGGCCGCCAGCAAAAAGTGGTTGACATAAGCCGGCGTGCTGGCTGCTGTATGTGTATCGCACATAAGCGTGGTTTTACATCACAATTTCAATTTTGGGACTCCCCCCTCTTCAATCCAAAAGGACATTCTCTATCTTGTGATTTTATGTGACTCCAGCCGTTGCTCGTCTTCATTACGGTACTGGAGATATTGCTACAAGGATGGAGAGACGCTGGATATGCTAAGGGTAGACTGCTGTCAATATTTCGGGACTGTCCCCCTTCAATCCATAAGATTCACCGTTTTGTAATTGCAACTCGTTCAGTCGTGGCTTCTCAGATTCTAGATATGCTCTGATTGTCGCGAAAGCTGATGTGCACAGTTGAAGTTAATGTCAATTGTCCCATGTTGGTCTGGGACTCGAAAAGAATGTACCAATTGTGCCCATTGCGTAGCATATCGTGAAAGGCGACTAATGGTGTTGGGTTTTGGGTTTGTGATTGCTAGGCGACGAGCCTCTTATCACTTCTTTTCACAATTTTCCATCTAACCCAGCTATATTTCTGGCTTAATGTGGTTTAAGGAGCTCACTCGTCTTTGAACTCTGTTAGCTCTATCTATTTTTGAAAATATAAACCTCAATCAAAATACTCAATTGAGTAATCGTCGACCGGCTTTTTTGTTTTGTGTAGGTAATAGTCAGGTTAAACGTCATAACGTTTTAAATAAAAAAAACTTGTGAAAAAATCATAGCAAAACTGGAAAATTTAGGTGGCATTTTATAAAAATGCACTGAATGAATTGAGTCCTTTTTGAAACAATTTTACTTAACATAATTTTGTTCAAGCCTAAAAGTGGCTGAAGAAGCTCATTGCTAAAAGCTAAACTAATTCTCGCAGATACACGCAAGATAAAATCTTTGCCTACCGCTGCGGGCGTACCTATGCATAAAGTTGGTTAAGTATATCGATTTTAATTGAAAATCGTTTGTTTAGAATTAGATGGTGCTCAATCCTTTGTTAAACACTTAACACATAAACAACAAATATATATTTCTAATTATAGATATATAAAAAAATTTCTTAACATCTTCTAATATTTTAATGTCAACATTGAAGATGCTGTTTATAGAATATAGCGTTTTGTTCAAATAAACAATTTTTTTTATAAAAGTATGTACCTAAAACAGGATTTTCAACGTCAAAAGACGACGTGACAGTGATTGAAAGCAAAAGCGATAGGAGACACGTTTGTCGGACACGTTGTAACGTTGGCTCGGTAGCCGGGAGGTACCTACGGTCGAAATCCTTTGTCTTCGGTCCGTGACCACCCGGATTGAACACAAGCTTAACACACGTTACATGTACTTAACACGCTCAGTACCACCGACTCGCTCGGATAGTTCACTTAAATCTTATTTCAGTGCCGACGATTAGACAGACAAGTTCAATTTCTTTTGAAAAAATGCGGCATCCTAAAAGTCATCATGAAAATTTTAACTCACAGTATTAACTAGCGACCCGCCCTGGATTTGTCCTGGCGTAAATTACGGTTTCAGCGTTATAAGCAGTTTGGACTTTACTGGTAGAAGTAGCAAATTATGCATGCCCCGAGCAGTGGTGTAGCTAGGCGACCAAGGGCCCTAGGGCAAGAAACTGGGGCCCCTCTGTTCAGATTGCGTCAATATACATAGACATCAAAATCAAAGCTCAATATTTCAACCATTTTTTATTTTTTCCTAGTGGGGGGACGGTCTAAACAGGT
This sequence comes from Glyphodes perspectalis, assembly GCA_951394215.1. Classification (NCBI taxonomy): domain Eukaryota; kingdom Metazoa; phylum Arthropoda; class Insecta; order Lepidoptera; family Crambidae; genus Glyphodes; species Glyphodes perspectalis. Next base: position 13,398,257 of record OX596211.1, on the reverse strand, counting down.
TATGAGGGCCTCCTGACCTTGGGGTAGCTACGCTACGCTACCTTGCCCCTGAGTAGCTACGCCACTAGCCCCAAGCTCTGGGACCCGGACTAATGTTGGAAAAAAATAACATACGTATGTTGGGACTGACACTGAGCCTGGGTGACATTATTATTTAATAAAAATAATGATTTTGGACCGGAAGAGTGTCAGCTATGATGCCCTCTCCTGTACTTACATCTAACGCTCCATATGGTCCGGTGCCCTGCCCTGTTCCCCCGGGTCACCCTCAAAACTACCACTGGACAGGAGCTCTGATTTTAGGTATTTTATGGAATATGTACTGTTATAGTGGTGGTAGCTCGTACCTCATGCGAGAACTGTTGATAGTAGATATCTAGATACCTCCGGATTTGAATAATTATTATCTATCAGATTCCATATTTATCTGGGACTTAAAAATAATGTGCTAACTGTATTCCTTGTCTAGCATGGTGTATTTGATATTGGATGTGATTATGTAAGCAATCAGTAACCTACTTGTCATAAATTTTTCACAATTTTTCTTCTAACCAATACAAAGTCGTCGCTTTTGGCTGAATTTGGTTAAAGGATCTTGCTGCTTTTTGAACTCGGCCTAACTCTTTCCCTTTTGGATTACGAACGTGATGATATGTATGTATGTAGATTGAGGTAATTGACACTTTGTAAATTAAATTTTGAATAATCTGTTCTAAGAATCGTAGTCATTAGAAGAGAGCTGTCACACATTCATACAGTAAAAATGATGTTCTACACACGCTGACATTCGGCTGCCTTTCTTTTTAATCTTGCGGTTCATAAAGACGCCCCTCAGCTGTCTGAGGGCCCTGGAGGGTGAGGGCCACTTAACTAAGTGACAGTGACGAGACGATTCCGGCCGGCTGAATAAAATAGAACCGACGCCAGTTGGACACCGATGTTCGCTGTCTCTAATTTATTTCAATTTGTGTCCCCTTGATTTTATGGAGTTGGCGGATTTTGCTTACAAACATGCTTTTGCAATAAAATACATTTATTTGTAATAACTGTTTATCATAATAAATGCTACATATATCTAATAAATAAATAAATCTATACTTATAATAAATCTGTAGAGAGGTCAATTCTGTACATGAAATATATTTTCAAAATAACTATCAGGGGGTGATTAGTGATCGATACTGATGCCAAAAATGCAATCAGTAATTTTTTTGTCTGTCTGTCTGTCTGTATGTTCCTTATAGAAACAAAAACTACTCGACGGATTTTAACGAAACTTGGTACAATTATTCTTCATACTCCTGGGTAGGTTATAGTATACTTTTCATCGCGCTACAATCAATAGGAGCAGAGTAGTGAAGGGAAATGTTAACGGGAGCAGTTACTCCATTTTTTTTAGCTTCCGTCGCGTGTGCAACGTTAATGGTTAAAGTTACATAGAAATCATGTGTGACGGATATAGTATTTATAATATTAACCATAAACGCGGGTGACACCGCTGGCACAACTAGTAATAAATAAATTCTTCAGACTGGCACACCATTTCCCTAGTCCCAAACTAAGCTTATAAGCTTGTGCTATGGATACTAGGTGAACGGATAGATATACTTAAATACGTTTATAAAAATCCATGACTCGAATACAAATATCCATGTTCATCACACGAAACATTTGCCCCTAGCGGGATTCGAACCCGCGACCCTCGGTTTCATGGCCAAGGTCTCTGACCACTCGACCAACGGGCCTGTGAAATATATAATAATGTCACGCCTTTTTCCCTTTTTCAAAATTAATCATATTATATAAAGGAATTTGATATAATAAATAATAATAATGAATAATGAAATCAATTCTCCAGACTGAAACACCAATTCCCTACGTGTCCCAACTAAGCTATGGATACTAGGCGAACGGATATAGACACACTTAATTATGTTTATAAACATCCATGACTCATTTGAACAGTTGCCAATGTTTTCTTTTTACCTATGTACCTAGTAAGAAAAAAGTTAGAAAGTACCTATCTAGGTACCTACATTCTAATTTAATTGTGAGATATTATTCAATTTAGGTACCGACTAAAATCTTAGACAGCTAAAACTTTGGATTGACCAGCCAACAATCTAAATTAATTTCAAATTTAATCAAATGTAAATGTAGTAGATTCCAACCCACAGACCACACTAATAAGACAAAACTACGATGCGACAGACAGACACGTCAATTATAAAATACCCCTCTTTTTACGCCTGGGGCACAGATTACTGAATAGTTACTACGTAACCTGGGGTTAAAAAGAAGCAAGGCTATACAGATGTTGTTTTTTAATTTAAGGTTACGACATCTATTGAAAGTATTTTGTTATTACCTTCTTTATCAAGTTACTGTGAAGACATTCCTCGTCTGTGCTGTGAAGGAATATGAAATATTTTTCAACGTATTCACTAGAGGGCACTAAAACATAATTTCACTTAATTTTACAAGTATTTATTTGAGTGATACTTATTTTGATAAAATCTATGTAATTAATTTCAATCATATTATACAAAAACCGTGGCTTTATTCTTTAGGGTGAAGTTTGGAGCTTTTACAAATCTTTTTTTCTTTCTTAAATTACATTGAAAACCATGGACAACAATTTTACACCAATTGTTGTTAACATATTAGACTATGTACAAAATATGTAACTTCTATGTTTATTATTCCTTACTGAATATTAACTATTACAATAAAAGTAACCTCATAAAAAAGTAAACATATAGAGAGATGTCCTACTTACTTTCTAAATACGTTTATTTATATCTGTATTAAATTAAACATTAATGAGATCTTAAATAAATAGCAGAAAAAATTAGAGTGTGTGTACTGAAACTATTCAGTTACGCTATGTCTCATTTCTAAGGGCTGGTAACACTGAAATCGTCTATATTGTCTGCGGCCTCATCACATGACCCCTTTTATTTGTCCCCGTGATCAAATTGAGAAAATTCAAAAATAATTACATACGCGCAATGTCTAAAGTTAAAGTTGACGTTGAAGTAATAGATGAAAACTCGCTTGATAACAGGTAAAATGTTGTATTTAGGATTAACAGTGCAGTGCGTTACATAATTATATGAGCCGTCGAAGGTCACCGCATAATTTTGCAACTTGGCATGGGCAAGAATCCTTGCTGCGAAATTAGATTTATTCACGACCGCCTCATGTTTATGTGCCGTATTTATTTACAGCGCCGACAGCGAGTACCTAGGAATGGTGGATGAAAGCTCGTTCGGTGAGTTATAACTGATAAATAAAAACATTGGGCTATTTGACACAAACAATATAACGTTGGAAAATCAATTTGTTTACTAAAAACACGACTGTGTCTAATCAATTTAATTAACGTATAGTTATTGAATTAAGGTTGAATTTAATTATAATTCGTTTTCAGGCGCTGAAGAACGCTCACACTTAGTAGCACAGCCTTTTATGGGTGTCAATGATAATAGTGAAACCTACAGTTTCAGGGAATTACGTGAGTATTTTGTTTTCTCTTCTATATCTCGTTAATTTAAACATTTTGGCAGAGTTCATGAAAACATGTGATAACAATATCTTTGGAATAACAAGTAGGTATCCTAATCTTATTTACACACAATCCACAAGTAGGTATTGTTAAAAGTGATAATATAAGTAACATTAAAATAAAAAAAAATGGTTGCACTCTCAATTAAAATATAAATTCAAATGATGAAATTGAAATGTAATCATCTTATCTGTTTTCATATTTTGTAGAATAGATAAGTTGTTTCAGCTGGATGTAACATACTTTGTAGTTATTTGTATTCAACCTCCGCTGCCCGTATGAATAATATTATTTTCTTAATGATAAAATATAGAGTTAAGTGTAAACAAAAGCCAAATATGTTTTATTGTTATGTAACAAAGTATATCACACATTTTTCATTAATTTCCCAATTAGGTTATTCTTTTATAATTTTGTATTTTAAGTTATGTAAATAAACATGTATTGTTTCAGCAAACTCTGTAACATACAAATTGGTGCAGATGACAGGAGAAGACACATCTCCCACAATGGAGTCACATTCACCTTCACATGGTAATGTTCTGAAATAGCAGAAACTGAAATGAACTGGCCAACATTATTCGCGTAGATAGTCTATACCAGGGATGGGGGATACATTGGCACGCGTGAAGAAGTATGAAGTGCCACCTATGTGGCACTTCACACAAAATGAAGGGCACACATTTTATTTGAGATCACTATGATTGACAATAACATCCACTTCAACAGCTCCTCAGACAATAAAAAAAACAATTATATTGATATTTAAAAAAATAATTATGTTTGTTTAAAAAGGTTTGCTACCCCTGGCTATACATTTCACTAGAACTAAATAAGATGGTTACTACTACCAATCTATGTGAAAGAACCTAGGCTTATAGCATTTTCCTAATGAACTGTCTTGGTGGAATAACTCGTAGTGGAGACAGGTTCTCCAATGTTTAATACTAAAGAGCAGATTTGAAAAGTGTTTGTTTGATTTATATGAAAAATATTTATAAATACTAGTAATCGCCAACTGGTCGACATTCGACCATTATTAGTTTGATTATTTTTTTATTATTTTATTAAAATATAAGCTTTCTGCACTCCTTTTCCATATAAACTTTAATTTTGCCAAATCTCATACTCCTCCGTCCGCATAATTCTCATAAAAATAGGTACAAAATGTTTGCTTCACATATTAATATGAAGATGTCATGAAATGAAATCTCATACCTTACTTAGAACTACAGAGGTGTATTCCTCTATCTACTATTATAAGTATTTAATGTTCCTTGTATAATTATTTTCAGAGTACTTTGTAATCAGCAATCCAGTTGAAGTATTTCGGGCGCCTGCTGCACAGAAAAAGGCTAAAGGCAGAGATTTACAAGCAAAAGCTGTTACAGCCAAGAAGGTACATACATATTATATCACATTTAATAATAGACCTTTTTTTTTTCTAACATATAATCTATTTACAAAATTTTTTTTTTGCACATCAGTTTCGATCAGCGTCTCCGTTGACACAAAGCCCTCCTCCAATATTTTCCATGATGACCTATCCGTGGCAATTCTTGTCCATAGCTCACCAGCAATTTCCCCCAGGACAACCTGGGCCCGTCTTTTCTTTGGTCTTCCTTTCTAATATCACATTACAAATACTAAATATCGCTTATAATGTTGGTTAGGATTGAAAATTTGCAATACCTATATGGTAACTAACTTGTAAGTTCTTGCTATGTCTTTTCTTATATATCTTTATTTGCTCAATAAAGATTTAATTTGATGTTTGTGTTTACAGCGTGATGATAAGAGGCGGGCGACACACAACGAGGTGGAGAGGCGGCGTAGAGACAAGATCAACAGCTGGATCACGAAGCTGGCGGCGCTGGTGCCCAACTCGGGCCTGCCGGACTCCGCCAGCAAGGGTGGCATACTGGCGAAAGCCTGCGACCACATCACGGACCTCACGCAGAAGCAGAAAAAGTATGTATTGCATACTCTCTTAACTTGAATTTTTTTTATGTATATCTCAATAAAGCTCTTATAAATTGTCAATTTCTCTCTCTTTCTTCCTTTCTAAGAGAAAAACCTAATAGTAAAGCCTCTACTCAGCCTTCTCTAAGCTTTCCATTAGTGTAGAGAGGGAGACTCTCTACTCTTAGCTTGTATAACAAATATAGAGTCTCAACTGGTTTCCAAATAAGGCACATGCATTGAATTCAATGTAAAATGCATTTAATACATTTATCGAAATTTTTAAAATAAAAATATTAACAGTGACGGCAAATTGAATCGAACCACAGACCTAACATTACCTGATCACTATCAAAACAAAAACTTAAAAGGTTTGTAATTTGTTTATTGAACAAGTTATTAAGATATTTAATTTTATACATAGGTCTAATGCATATAAATTGTATGTTGTATATTATTACTCTGTGATATAAATAAGAGTTTAAACAGTTGTGTTAATTGCCTCTTAGCCACTGAAATACTCAACACAATGCAATTTAAGTTAAACACAGATGTTGACCTTCTACAATATCGTCATGTCAATCACCATGACGCTTTTTGACATTGAAATATTTTGTTTATTTTTTATTCAGAGTGAAGCTGAAACAGCTGTATTCTTATTGGAACCATACAAATCTATCTCGCATATACAAATGATCTTTATATTATTGGCAAGTTATTTAAAATTACTTAAAACTGTTTGACTGGCCCTTTGGTTGATTGATCAGAGCCCCTGACCTCGAAACTATGGGTCGCGGGTTCAAATCCCGCTAGGGGTAAATGTTTCATGTGATGAACATGGACATTTGTACTTGAGTCATGGATGTTTATAAAACATATTTAAGTATGCCTATCCATTCACCTATTATCCATAGTACAAGCATAAGCTTAGGTTGGAACTAGGGAATTGGTCAACACCAATTCCCTAGTTCCAACCTAAGCTTAAGACTCAACAGTCTGGAGAATTTATTTATTTATTAAAATATGTGTAATACGAGTAGTTTATAAGTATTTGGAAATTCAATATGCATAAAAGCAAACTATTTAGGGTAGTATGAATGGTTACAACGAATATCTATGACAAATACATTGATTCTGCATATACTATACATATGACTTGAACTGTAAATTATGTGGATTTTTAATAAAAAAATCGAAATTGTATAAATAGATCTACTGAATACTTGACCATTTTGTATCTGACATTCACTCGAATTGAATTTGAAACACTATTATCTTCATATTTATTATTTTATAATATTATTTTGTATTATTAATACACAATAATATTATAAATATTCACTTATATCTAAATGTTTATCATCATATTCAGTTTATATTACTCACAAATTCATCATTTATGAGTGACTCAATCTAAGCTGGGTGACTAAGTATTTTATCTCTTTTTCAGATTAGAAAAAATGGAAATGGAGAACGAAAAACTTGTATTAGAAATATTAAGGCTCAACCAAGAATTAGCGGAAGTGCGCAAAGAGAACAGTTCAATGCGGAATCAGCTAGCTGACACCTGCATAGTTGTGAACCAAAGGCCTAAAGGTCAGAAGTCTTAGTTTTAGCCGTCCTGGCCGGGAACGGAACCGAGAACTTATACCAAGGTGCTTATAGAGCTAAATGTGATTTGACTGTGTAGTGACGTCGTAGGACTAAACCTTGACTTAGCGTCGGCAACGTGAATGTTGCCAGATGGGATTAGCCTGATGAGGGTAACAGGTTATAGAAAGGTAAAGGCTATGAAACGTTGGACTTTTAATAGATTTCATACAATTTATAGAAGAGTAATGTCTCGGATCATTTTATAACAATACTAGGCATTGTGAATTAGCGGGGAAGTTATAGTGAAAATGTGTTGATTAGTTTGTGTTGTAAGTATTTTTATGTTATTGTACATTCGAATAGTTAGTGAGATTGTATTTGGTCATATTGTCCTTTTGCCAAATTGTCTTTCCATTAGTTTATGAAATGTTTTTTCCATTATATTCATGATAACAGTAGCAAGGAAATATTACTGCATATTAAAAAAAACGATAATAATTTATTTAAATATGGTTGAGAGAATAAGTACCATTTATAGTTTAAAGAGATACAAATTGTTCTTAGATTCCATAAAGTAATGTTTAAAAATTACAATAGGGGACAATACTGGGTCAAAAAACTGGGAGCGGTGGTAGCTCAATGGTAAGGACACGCGCCTCTTAACCGAGGAGTGCGGGTTCAAACCCGGGCATGTACCTCTAGATTTAAAAAAAATCTATGTACATATTTATACCACTAGCTCGACGGTGAGGGAAAAACATCGTGATGAAACCTGCAAATTCAAACAACTTTGAATTTGTAACCATGATCCAAAAATTGTCTGGTTCCCCTATCTTAGGGTTACGAAGGTCAGATCGGCAGTCGCTTCAATGTAATTACCAGACTCGCTAAATCCTGGATCATGGTCTAAGCGGACCCCGTCTAAGCACGGGACATAACGCTAGGAAGATGATGACTGGGTCAAAAAACTATCATTCTATTTAGTCCGTCAGTTAGATTATACAAAAATACAAGGCACATATTTTATACTTTATCAAGAAAACAAAAAATTATAAAGAAAAAGAGCATCAAAGTTTTGGAGTGGGTTGCGACGTCACTTGGAAGTAAAAATTGTACCTACGTGTGACGTCACGCGCAATTTGAATCCGCTGTATGTATCTTCGCCAGTGTTTGTAAGACAAATAAATGAAAAAATATGTGTTAAAATTTTTTTTATAATCTAACTGACTAAATTGATTTTTTTAGTCTGCTCCCCTATTATATTTACTGAAGTAAGTAAAGATGTTGAATGATTGCATTGCCTAATTTAAAATTTAAAATACAGGTCGTTTAGTAAGGAAATAACTTCTAATGTAAGTAGTCAAACCTTATTAGTTAGGTAGGAAACCAAGAAGCCTAAACAATATGTTAATATAGAAAGGAGAAATATGAATTGGGTCTACACATTACACAAGATTGAAATAATTGGCAAAATATTCAGTTTTCACCTTTCCATTGTCAAAAAATTAAAATATTATAGATAAATAATAAAAAAAATATATATTTTCAATTAATTAAAACGTTGTGTAATGTGTGAACTAAAATACGAGAGGATGTCCCAATTTAAACAGAAAGGAATGCCTTTAGCATATATCGAATTGTACCTAAAGACATGTTCCTAATTTTACTTAAGCAACTGAAATTTATTATACTATTTATTGTTGGGTAAAATTTGCGAACTGTTTTTGAGGCCGGTAATGAGGCACTGAAATAATGAATTCTAGTGAATTGAACAAAAATAACGAAAACAAACCTTCAATAGAATTTATTTATTAAACGTTTGTATGTTGGCTAAATTAAATTATTTTCATATCAGAGTTAATGTATTAAATTCTATTGAATAAAGTTTATGTTACAAATCAGTTGGAACCCATATGCACACAATGTTATTCCACATGATGATTTCAAGTATTTTCAATTAATTGTAGACATCAATTTGTAATGGTTACTAATGAAATCGAGTACACAATTTGCTTACAAGTACTTTTGTGAAGAAAACCATAAAGAATAGTTTTGATTATACATGTATGCAGTGGCACAAATTGCGTGTGAACAAGAATGCATAAAATTATATTTAAATAAAGAAAAAAATCAAGATGTTTATATACTAATTAATATTGATTTAATTTCTCATCACAATATTTATTTTATCTATTATGCATACAAAATTTAAAAAAAGAATAATTCTAAAAATTCTTGCTTACGTTTTTCCAAGACGCCCAATGTTTTTGACAAGAAAAATAAATTGTAAATACTACCTACATGAGTTGGTGGTCTTTGTTCAATATTAAAAGTTTGGAACCTTGTTATATTGAATTTATCTAATTGCACACAAATATATCGGTAAAGCAACATTCTCATCTCGCGGCAATGGGTCCAATCATTCACTGAACTGTATTCATTTGTAAATGTTGTTCTAATTATACATTTTTATATAGTTATAGTTGTTACCGTGGCGTAAGTATTGTAAATTATAAAGTTAGTTTAGTAAGTGTTGTTTCGTCCTATTCACAACAAATTCGATTTATTGCATTTAAAATAATATCTAAATCAGCTACAAATGGACAGTGTCAGTCAGACATATTGTTTAAATTATGTTCATATCTCTAAGTCGGAAGATAAACCTAATGTTTTAAAAGTGGTGATGATTGCAGAATGTGCGTGTATTTATGGAGAATATTTAATTATGTTTAAAGTACATTCACAAGATATACGTCTTATTTATTCATCGATTTAATGCAAATGTATTAACAATAGGGATTATGACATTATAACCAAGTAATACCAAAACGTGATGTGAAAGAATTAATCATGAGTTATGAATTAATAGTTCGTCAATTGCATATGCTAAACTGTATTTCACAATATATTGTTTAGTGCTTCTGTGCAAAATACATATAATATGGAGGCATTGAGTTTTGATAAAAAAAAATAAAGAATTTCTTAAAGTATTTTAAGCGATTGTTGGTGTCATCTTCCCTATTCTGTCAAATGAAACTGCTCTAAACTTTATCAGTTAGCTAAAGCTGCCAGGTACATATTCATAAATTGCGCTTGTGAAGTATCTGTACAGTTGAACGTCCCGGTATGGCACCGTACCGTATGTTACGCATTACGAAAAGTCTATCTCTTCCGCACACTACTTTAGCGTGACAGAGATTGCTAGTATTTTGGTTTTTAGTTCTAAAACAAAATATAGCGCGTTTCATTTTAATGAACAACAATATCTGTTCGTTTTATATAAATTTCGTTATTTAGACTTGGATTTAAATTGGCGCGAGGACTGTGACAGCTTTAGATAACTAATCTGTACTAAGTAAAATTACTAAGTAATGGAGGTATGATATTTTTTCTTTCTCCGAGTTCTTATGGCTAGTTAGTAGACTGTAACGTTAAGGTATACGTGCGTTAAATGAATCAATGGAAGATTACAGTATAAAATGTTATTAAGTATATGTTATGTATGTAAGTATATATATATATATGTTACTTCCTGATCACGGATTGACAATAAAATGCCTATTTAGTACTAGATAATGACTACCACCTCTTTATAAATACGAAGGGTATTTAATAATTTGTTGTAAATTATAAACCCTGCTGATACTGTCTTCAAAATCCAAGTTTTGTTTTTTATTTTTTTATTCAGCGCAGACTATGAAATATAATCATGTGTTGTTGGATTTTAGAGTTTTATTTGTTTTTTCCTGTTTAAATAATATACGGGTTTGGAAAGTGCACAACAGGTTGGCATCAGTCTGGTTCTTTATGTGATGAAAATTAATAAATACCACCACCACGGTACCTATGTGGTATTGGTATTTACTGATGGTCATTCTGACTAGATGACAACTAAATTGACGGGAATAACTGGGCGCGTAACCTTTCTCTAAAGATAAAGAAATGCATATGCATATTTATATTAACAATAAAGATCTTGAGGCCCAAATAGTTGATCGGATTTGGTGATATCTAAAACTATTGAAAAATATCCACCGGAGCGGTAAGCGTGTTTAAATACACCAATAGAACAGCATAAAATCTCCGCTCCTCGTCAGTGGTGCTATTTATTAGTGGATTTTAACTCGCTCACCGCTCCACTGCCTCGCACCGCTCCGGCAGGCAGCCTAAAGAGAATAAAACAAAGTAATTAAGTACGTAATTCATTTAATATCAGCCTTTTGCATGCGGTTTACTGCTCTATCAGCATTGGTAGATCTTTCGGCTTCTCTTTGCTAAACGTCTTGAGCGGTTCGTCGAACTTCGTCCTTATTACTTCCCAACACGACGATAAATTCTGGTGTTTGACCAAAGTGTACTTTTGCCCGAAGGACAGAGGGCAATACGGACAACGGTATATCTTCCTTGACCTTTTAGGTCTATCCCTAGTTCTTATGCATCTCTGGGATTTGTGTATGTGTGTGATGATTTGGGACTTTAATGCAAATTTTTTGCCGCAGTAGTGGCATATGAAAGCTTCGCGATCTGGAAAGCGAACGACAGACATTTATTATTATAAACTAAACACTTTGCTTGTTAGTGAGGTCGCCATCTTTTTCTAAAATTGATAATGTCTATTGATATACAATGTGGCATCCACATGGTAAGTTTTTGTGGAGGAACATATAGTGGAGTGCCGTAAAACGTATCTAATCCAGGGCCTGGATTCAGAGGTATAAGTCTTCATAAAAGCTGTCGAGTTTTTATGAAGATTCACTGACTGGCCAGCACACAGTCCAACGACTGCGTAGTTAAAAGCTAGACTACAAAGTTTTTGAAATTACTAACAAGTCATTAAAACGGGCATAAGTAAAGTTTTTTTTCTTTTCAAATTGAAATGTATTGCTTATTTCATTAAACCATAATTTTATTTCCCACTTTGTAAAACATTTTTGAGCTTTTAGTCGTAATAAAATGCGTATTTTGAGTTTTTTACAAATTATTACACTTCTTATGTGTAATATAGACAAAAAATATCTTATATAAACATGACAAAAAAGTTATAACCAAAACAACTAACCGATACCTAGATCAAATTTGTAAATTTTACAAAAATGGTCTTATCTCGAAAACTGAGAGCAGTTTTCGAGCTCAATAGCTCAGCTCATAGCTCAATGGCAAGGACACGCGCCTCTTAACCGAGGAGTGCGGGTTCAAACCCGGGCACGTACCTCTGGATTTTTCAAATCTATGTACGTATTTATACCACTAGCTCGACGGTGAGGGAAAACATCGTGATGAAACCTGCAAATTCAAACAACTTTGGATTTGTAACCATGACCCAAAAAAAATTGTCTGGTTCCCCTATCTTAGGGTTACGAAGGTCAGATCGGCAGTCGCTTCAATGTAATTACCAGACTCGCTAAATCCTGGATCATGGCCTAAGCGGACCCCGTCTAAACACGTGACGTAACGCTAGGAAGATGATGGTCTTATCTCGAAAACTACAAAAATTCGTGGAACATACATGGGGGTTTAATCCATGGGTATGGTGTCCCATAACCACTGACATTCCCTGATACAGGTTGCGAGTTACATGCCATAGAGCTTATAATTTTTTTTTTTGTAGTTCAAGAGCGAGACAATTATTTTTTTTATTTGTAGTTTTATTTGTATTTGCAGTCCAACAGTTTATATGAGGATTCACGGACTAGCCCTGGATTCCGAGGCACTCCGATAATAAAGCTACCAAACTTTTCTTTCAGAACACAACATGAGAGTTCTCTTCCAAGTAAAAACGCCTAGAATAGAAGTTAACACGAATACCATAATCTAATAATGCGTCTTATCCAATTCTAATAAAGCTCAGTTTTCTATGACAAAATGCTGTCACCAAGTTGTGTGATGAATGTGTGAAATGAAATTGTCTTTATTTACCTAGGCTTAAAAAAAGCACTTATAAATCGTCAGAAGAAGATCAATATCTAGCTAGTCTAGCTGTGAGTACATACCTGCATGCTTCAACATATGTTTAGCAAGACAGTACTTTGCTACAAAGCCTTTATCACAATGTACGCATTTGTACGGCCGTTCCGTTGTATGTCGCCTGAAATTTTGCAAACATACCTTTTATTAGGTTTACTGTACATAACTAAATTCCCCAAAAAATTTTATGCTGGTTGTCGGCATAACTGGGGACGTCCATTAGATAATTACGTGAGGCGTTTAGATAATTTTACGTATATCATACAAAATTGCCCCGAGCAAGACTCGAACCCCAATCATCGGCTTTCAACGGGGTTAAAAAAAGGGAAGAGGTCCTCAATTCGTCAGATATTTTTACTTTGTATTATTTTAAATTAATTAAATTCAACTGGCGTTGATCGAGTGGTTACAAACCCCAGACACGAAAACATGGGTCGCAGGTTGGAATCCTGCTAGCGGAAATGCCTCGTGTGATGAACATCAATAGGTACTGGAGTCTAGAGTAATGGATGTATTAATAGCATACTGCATAGTTTTGAACTAGGGGATTGGTGTGTCAGTCTAGAGAATATTATTTTCTATTATTGTTAGTGACTTATTTACCTCATAAAATGCATTTCATAGTCGGACACCCTGAAAAATCCTTTGTTGCATACTTCACATGTGAGAGTATAGTTGCTCGTGTGCCTCTTCATGTGTGTCGCGAAATTGCTTGACCATTTGAAGCGTGACCCGCAAATATTGCAAATGTATCTCTAAAAACAAATAAAACATTTTTATATAGGTACATTAAAATCCATTGGTACAACATAACTTATCACGCCAAAGAGAAATGAGCTAATTGTCCGAACGCTCCCCGGATGCCTTCTAAACTAGGACAAATCCGGGAAACCCCGGATAGATGGCAACCCTATCCTCGAGTTTGGCTAAGCAATAGGTATGTTGAATTTATATTTAATTTTGAAATATCAATTCCGTAAAAGAAAGTATCGGAGTATGTTTTATAACCTTATTATTGATTATGAATTGTATTGAGTCTACAATTTTAAATTGTACAAAAACTGCTTAGTACTTTGTCAGATGACTATACGAACTAGTGACATCATAAACTGACAAGCCCATACAAAACTATAAAGTGATTGCGTTTTGACAGTTTTTATAAAGTGCTTCAATAAGGGTTTTTTTTTAATTAAAACATGCAAAAGATGGCGTAACTGTAACTTGCGGTCTTGTCACCCTCCTCATCGGTTAGTTGTCAGACCAAACTGACATGCTGTCAACAAGGAGCCAATAGTGACGGTGATAAGACCACGAGACTCCCCCGTGCCATCTGGCGGTTTTTGTATTCTTAAAATCCCTCATTGACTTGCCAGTCATCATCTCTAATAAGAAAAGTGATGAACTTGTCACTACTTTTCACGTGGGTGGTTCGTCGCGTACATAATCGGAAACGCAATACACCTTGTACGACATGCTAGGCTAGAAACACTGGTAATACCTACTTTATTTTCGAGTCTCAGAACAAGTAACATGAGATAAATATATTTGGTATACCTTGTTAGAAGACTCCTGTTCATCAATCCTTGTAATGTCGTGCACTTTTAGGTGCACTTTGAATTTGTATTCAGATAAAAATGTCAAATGACAATGTTCACATTTGAATTCTTCATTCTGTAAAAAAACGTTAATTGTTAGCTACCATCTTAAAATTGTTATCATAAATTTTTTATTCCCCATAAATAATGGGTTTGAATTGAAAACAAGGATGTATGTAAAAAATTTAAAACACGTATGGTACATTATGCTACAATATAGCAGAAAATAATCCTTTGTTCATACAAAGTTCGTTTATTTGGACTTTTGTTCATACAAAGTTCGTTTATTTGGACTTTTGTTCATACAAAATTCGTTTATTTGGACATTTGTTACTATTTCATCGACTCTCATATGTTAAAACATGATTGAGTAGTACTACTTAGACAGGAGAATCAAACAAGTTGAATTATAGTCGCATTCATATCATCAAAATGTACCGGTTTCCTCACAAATAAATAAACATCTGACAACATCACATACAATGATCTGCTCTGAGGTAAGTAGCTGAAGCATTTGTGTTACAGATGTCAGAATCAACAGTAGTATTACAAAAATATACTTATATAGCTAGGTAAATATTAGATATTAACACCCAGACACAAAACAAACACAGAATTCATCACACGAATATTTGTCCTGGGAGGGATCGAACCCATAAAACTTGCCGAGTAGGCGAGGGTCACCACCTAACGCCCCATCAAGCCAGTCAGTCAAGTCAAGTCACAATGATTATCGTCACCGTTAAGCTGGTATTATAACTTCGTAATCAGATTTTAAAAATATAAAGTTAAGGTTGGAT
Organism: Glyphodes perspectalis; assembly: GCA_951394215.1. NCBI lineage: Eukaryota > Metazoa > Arthropoda > Insecta > Lepidoptera > Crambidae > Glyphodes > Glyphodes perspectalis. The sequence goes on along the minus strand of OX596211.1, from coordinate 13,382,775 downwards.
TTGTATCAAAACCACGTTAAATGTCGAAAATACCTACCAGATTCTTATTATGTATCCGAACGTGCCGAGCTAAGTTGCGCATGTCATCAACAACTTTCCCACAATGCTTGCACTCCCTTTTTATTCGTCCCATTTTCTTCCTAGGAAATGTAATCTGATGCTTTTTATTCAAATGTATTTTCAGAGCCCTCATGGTACTAAATTTCTTATTACACATCAGACAATGTGCATTTTGCAAGTCGTATTTTAACTCCAAAGGTAGTTCTGAAGCCGGCATAAGACTTCTTGGTTCAAAGTCCTTGACGCCTTCCTTGAAGAACTCTTCTAAGACATCGATTCCATTGTCGACTCGCTTCAGTTCGATGTCATCGCTACAATCGTTATCTTCATCGAGTTTTTCGCCGAAGAGAATGTTGTTTATCGTTGGTGTCGATATGCCTGTTGCTATCTCTTTGGTAGGAGTGTCCAGTCTTGCAACTGGGGTGTGAACTGTGGAATCGAAACGGGTGTATATTTTAGAATCATGATATAGAAATGAAAGATAAGCCAACTATGTAGAAGATTTACACTGTGCTGCGTCGCCTTAAATAAGAGGCCGTCCATTAATCACGTGATGTTTTATCACATGATTAATGGAACTATTTAACCCCTTAGCAACTATTTAACCCCACCGCCCCCCACACGAGGGTTAGGACTGTGTCATGGTATTGGTCATGTGTATTTTTTAGTTCAAGAAAAAGTCTTATTATATTAAAGGGGCTTGCTGACCGTTTAATATGATACGACTTCAGAATTATGTATGTATGTATTATTTTAAAATGTAAAATATGTAATGTATTACCTTCAGTCGGTGAGACCAGCAAATCATCTAACGAAAAATCTTTGTTACTTTGGTTCTTCAACGCTTCTTCTAAATTTTTATCTATAGTATCTATTGCATATTGATCACTTTCACATTCATTTTGATCTTCCATTTGAATGCTATTCAATGAAATATCTTGTTCATGATTACCATCTAATTCAGTGATTTCTTGTAACACTTCATTTACTAAATCACTTTTACTTTCAATATCCACTTCATTTGTTTTAAATCCTATTGATTTGACTGCTATATCGGTTTCAGTAATATGAAATATTTTATCATCTTCAATTTTAATTGCAGAGTTACTAATACCTTTATCTTCTATTTCATCTGCTTTCAAAGAAAATTGGTTAACATCATATCCATCTTCCATATTACTAATCAAAATCTGTTTAACTGTAGCATCATTTTCGGTTGAACGGAATTCTTCTTCTTCATTATCAACATGAATACTTTTCACTGCAATGTCATTTTCAGATATAGGCAATTGGTCTTCAACATTTTCTTTTATCTGTTTAACAATATCATTGCTTAAATTAATTCTCTTTACCGCTGCATAATTTTCAGGCATTGCCAATTTGCCTCTATCATATTCACATTCAGAATTTAGCCCAAAACCACTTAGACTAATGCTTTTTACTGCTCTGTCAGTCTCAATTAAATTGTACTTGTCTTTGCTAAGTCGAGACTCAACATCAAATGCAGTCAGTTCATTGATTTTTCCTGCAGCATTGCTATCAGACACAGGGAGCCTGTTATCTTCCGAAATATCAAAGGAGTGTACTTTTAAACTTTTAACTGCTATATCACTTTCAGTTAAAGGAAACTGGATTCTGTCAGCTGGCGATTCCCTCTCAGAGGTATCTAGTTCTAAATTTTTGGCTGTTACATCTTCAATGGTCGGTTGTATATGTTTCTCGACTACAGATTTAATTTCCAAGGCATTTAGAGCGATACTCTTTACTTCAACTTCCGTCTCGTCTCTTATTAAAAAATCTTCATTTTGTTCAATCAATTCAGCTATACTGTCTTCCGCAGCAAATTGTATACTCGATTTATCAGTTATAGCTTTTTCTACCAAGTCACTTATATGTGCTTTGCCTTTCTGATTAAAGTTGTTATTTTCTAAAATAGATTTGTTAGGTTCGACTAGTTTTATATGATCATCGTTGATATACCGTGATGTTGGTAACTGAAGCAGTACATTTTTGGCGTGGTTATTTTTACAACGCAGACTGGGCTCTATTTGTTTGATTGGTGTGTAGCAGTGGTCGTTGTTTGTAGATCGCGGGGTGACGTATGGGCTGAAACTGCAATGATAACAATGTTAATATTCATTTTAAAATTAATATCTTCTGCCCGCGGCGTTGCTCGCGTGGTACATCGATGAATCATAACTTATGTGTTTTTCTAATGTATAAGCTATACTATTATAAAGTTTCATTAAAATCCATGCAGTACTTTTTGCATGAAAGAGTAACAAATATCCATACATCCATCCATCCATACAAACTTTCGTGTTTATAATATTAGTAAGAAAGGTATTCATATTACGTTTTTCTACTGAACTGCAAATTGTAACATATTTGAATTTAAAATATATCAAAGCATTGTGCCTCTAAAAAGTTAGTTCAAGGCATGAGAAATATCGGTTGTTTCAACTACTTAACACCCAACCCATATAATATTAGGTGTTTACCTAAAGTCTAGCCTATAATCACTATCAACAGAATCCTCATCTTGCAGCCAGTGTGAGTCCAGCGAATCTTCTAATAAGTCTGCTTCCTCCTCAATAACCTCCTTGATGATCCTAGCCTCCGTATCAGGCATCTCCTCGCCCTGCAGGATGTCGGTCATGAAGTTCCGTATGCTGGCGCATGTTGACTCTGGAATGCGAAATTATTACAATATTAAGTACATATTTACACACACAAACAATGACACCAGGCTGCAGGCAATTCAAGGAGGCTATGCCATCCCTGGACACATAACTGACCAAGCGCCTTCTGCGCATGGATAGGAATAGCCTGAGACTGGTGACGGAGACCATCAACGGACACTGCTCACTGAATAATCACTCCACACAGTAGGCATTACTAATAGTCCTCTGTGGCGCATGTGCTCCTTAAATGCACCGGCGTCGCCCAGATCCGCAAGGAGACTCTTGATACACCAGGAGCACTCGCGGATGCCCTGAGAAGACTGGGAAGATTAATCTGCTTCTAGAGGGAGGTGGGTTGGAATAACCGGCCACCATGGCTCACGTACTACGTAACGAAAAAACGAAACGTACGACTTTAGTATTAGATAGAAGAACTAGATAAATTGAATCATAGTCAAAAAATATGAACATGCACAAAATAGTGACCAAAAATTTACCATTATCATCCTCTCTTTTCGGATTGACTGGTGTGCTGTTACCACTTAATATTGGAAACCTGAAAAACAGAAGTAAAGTGAAAACTATAAGTTGCCACAGGTAACATATGTATTAATAAGAGAATACCTACTCTATCCTGCTAGGGAAGTGGCGTGAAGTTTAGTTAGATAATTCAATTGTAATAAGAGTCACAAGATGTAACAATAATCCTGTAATATATTTAACACTTACTTTATGTTATTATCACTGCTTCTCAGGAATGTAAGAAGGTCAGGCGCCTCGCCAACCTCTTTAAGCCTCAGGAAGCTTTTAAACCGTCTCTCGGAGGAGCGGCACTGCTTTTTAAACTTGCAAGAGACCTTCATGTTTATGTAGCAGTCTTTACATATTTGGAATGTAAATGTATCATTGCATTTTACCTGAAATTATAAAAAAAAATTACTCGGATTTGACCCAGCGAAGGTCACAAGACAGGGTGTATAAAGATTACTTGTGTTTGAAACAGATACTTAAACACAGATATTTAAGAGAGATATTGGTATCAAGACCGTTGGGATATGGAATTTCTAGCATGAGGGGCACATTTTGAGATATGGACAGTTTAGAATTTTGGGTCAGAGCTGGTATATGAAGTTTTCCACCCTGATGAGGGCCTACACTTTGACCGAAAGTCACTGTAATAAGCTTGAATCTTCAACATTTCAGTAAATTAAATAAAGCTTAATAATTTAATTAAGCTAAACTTACTGTAGTCTAATCATGAAGTACCCTCTGACCAAGGTTAACATTTTGACTGGCTCGA